>BSBK01000682.1:3580000-4000000 GCA_027943335.1 Chamaecyparis obtusa | reverse complement strand
TTGTTTCTTTCTAACCATTGCTACAGTCAAAATCTCTTAACTAAGTGAGACTTAACCATCTTTTTTTCTATTGGAGAACAAAATGGGAGAATATGATGATGATCACCAAGCTACTGAGGTATATGGGAGACATTTGATTTGTCATTATATTGTCATTAATGTCAACTAGCTTTGACTTTACTTATCATGATAGTTGCAAACATTCGAAGAAGGTGATGTTGGTAAAGGAAAGGAGATATTAGCATGAAGATGAGATGTATGAGTAAGTTATGAATAAGGTATTCATTGGGTAGCTTATTGATGATTTTATGACAATATGATATTGATTTGATTGTATTACATGATTCTTCTAAGTGTTAAAGATCAAGAATGTACAAGTTACTTAGGTCGGTATGTGAAGAATTTAGTGTACACCGAGTAGATGTAGTGTACACGGAGTGTGGTATTAACCAACCAGGAAGAAACTGACATATCATGGTATTGACTGAGTATGAGAAATAAAGAGGAACATGTGATGATGAGTTGGACGAATCTAAAATATTCTAAGGATAAAGACAAAGTTTGTTAAGAAAATCTATGTGTGGAAAAAATCAATGATGATCAGATGATGAAGATTGAAAATGTTTTAAGGCACAAGTTTTGAGGAAGGTTAAAGAGGCAAAACCAATAATGGAGATTAAGAGGCAAAATCTATGGCTGAAATGAAAATGGATTATCATGTCTATATAAGGAGACAATAAATTCAAGGAAAAGGAGGAGGAGAGAGAATCACATGAGGGATGCAAATTTTTGGTGCATACATGTGAAGTTGGTCAGATAGATTGAAGTGAGAGCCAAGTGATTTTGCAGACAAAACTGAGTAAAAAAAGGAGTTAACTGAGTAGAAAAGAGTAGGAGGAAGAAGGAGAATAAAGAGATTATGATGACCAGAATAATATTGAGCTTAGCGTAGATCTGAATATGAGAAAAGGAAGTTGCATTTGAATCAGGTCATACACTATTACTTTCTAACCATTGCTACAGTCAAAATTTCTTAACCAAGTGAGACTTAACCATCTTTCTTTCTATTGGCATTCTATGAATGTTACTTGTTTTCTTGTTGACCCAAGTGAATGTATGGTCACAAAGAAATGTTAGTGATAAATCCTCTAACAAGGTCACACCTTATAGTGTGTTTGTAACCTTTAATAGGGTAGGCTCTTAACCGATCTCACTTCAGAAGAGTGAAACTATTTTGGGTTACCGGTCCCAGGTGGTTTTTGCCTTAACAAGGTTTCCACATTAAAAATCAAGTGTTAAATGTGTATGGATGTGATGTTTTGATATTTAATTTATACATTACAATAACTGGTTAGATTAGTATATGTTAACTACTAGTTGGTTTACATTATCTGACAGTTGGTTAATTAATCAGTAAGGCACAATCAAGTTATTACCAAACTGTTTAATTTATTTGTTCATTGATATTATACATCTGAAAGGAATTTGAGACTATAAGATAATTGAACATAACTGATTCACCCCCCTCTCAGTTATCTAACAATTGGTATCAGAGCGTGAATACTTGAAGGAAGAATTTTGAAGGACCTAAGTTAAAGATCACAAGATGTATAAGAGAGAGGTACGGAAGCTAAACAAGGATAATTTCTCAACATGGAAAAGTAGGATGAAGCTGTATCTATCAGGCATTGGGGATTCTACACTATACTATTTGGAAAATCAATTCATAGCACCTACTAGTCCTTTGACTATTACACAGATGAAAGAAAGACAAGAGCATAATGCAATGATGATTGAGATTACTTCTTCTTTATCAGATGTTGAATTTGAAGACATTAGGAACTGTACAACTGCAAAAGAAATGTTTGACAAATTGACACTAGTTCATGGTGGAGATAAAAATGTGCTCGGGGAAAAGCCAGAAAGCTTAAGAGGAAAATTTGATGATATGAAGATGAAGGAAGGTGAAAACATTACTCAGTACAATAACAGAGTCAAGGAAGTGGTGAATGCTATCTAAGGAGTGGGAGGAACTATTAATGAAGAAACTGTGGTAAGAAAATTTCTAAGAACATTGTTGTCTTCCTATGCTATTAGAGTCTCTGCAATGCATGAAATAAGATCAGTACCTGGAAATTATGTTTCCCTTGATAGTCTAATTGGTAGATTGACTGTATTTGAGCTTAACAACTTTGATAATAGTGTTGTACCTAAGGTAGAATCTACATTTGTGTCATCTTTGAATACTGGAAGATCAAGTAATAGACATCAGATAAGAAATGGAAGTGATTATGAAGTTGAAGAAGATGAGCTTGAAGAACCTAAAGCATTAATGGCTAGGAGACTACCGAAAGGCAAAGGAAAATACAAAGGTAAACTACCCTTAATATATTTCAAATGTAAAGAGATTGGTCATATTATTGCAAGATGTCTTGACAGAAATGATAATGAGAGGACAAGTGAAAGATAAAATAAAATAAAGAATTGTATAAGATATTACCAAGATTATAGAGGCAACCAACAACTAGGAAAATGAGAAAACCGAGACTACAAAGATAAAGGAAAAAAGGCATGCTACCTAATTGAAGATGATGATGATACGAAGACTGAAATAGATGAAGAAGAATTGGTGTATGTTGCAATCAAGGAAGATTCTGAAGAAGAAGAAAGGTATGTAGAAAAGGCACTTACTTCTAAAGTAAGAAAAAATGATACTTGGATTATTGATAGTGGTTGCACACATCATATGACTGTTGATGAAGATAAGTTTGAACATCTTGAACATTATAATGGAGGATTTGTAAAAATGGGAAATGATACACCTTGTCAAGTGAAAGGTAAATGATCAATATTTCTAAACAATAGGATCATATGTGAAAATGTTTATTGGGTGAAAGGACTTAACTATAATCTATTGAGTGTATCACAGTTGAATAATATAGGTCACCAAATTGTATTTAAGAATAGAAGACTAAAGATCTATGATGATGTTGGAAAATTGATCGGTACTAGTGAACAATCAAAAGGTAACCTATTTTATCTAGAGAATGTTGAAAATTCATGTTTAATGGCTAAGAATGATGATGTTTGGTTATGGAACAAGAGGTTATGTGATGTGAATTTTGACAACATGGTAAAGATCAGTAAGAAAAGGAAAGTTAGAGATTTATCAAATATATCTAAGACTGACCATGTGATGTGCAAAGAATATCAAATGGGTAAAGTCTAGTTTTAAGAGAAAACATTATTCATCTAATGTAATTCTAGATTTAGTTCATACTGACTTATGTGGTCCAATGAAAATTCAAAGCTATTATGGAGATAGATATTTTATCTTATTTGTTGATGACTTCTCTAGGATGATGTATGTTATGTTTCTAAAAGAAAAATCAGAACCTTTCCAAATGTTTAAGTGGTACAAAGCAAAAGTAGAGAAAGAAACTAGTAAGCAACTAAAATGCTTGAGATCTGACTGAGGAAGTGAATTCATTTCTGATGAATTTATTAAATTTTTTAATTAGCATGGAATCAAGAGACATGTATTTGCACCGAGGATACCACAACATAATGGAATTGCTGAAATGATGAATAGATCAATTGTTGATTGCACTAGAACATTGCTAATTGAAAAAGAGGTTGCACAAATCTACTAGAGAGAAGCTATCATTACTTTTGTCTATACATTGAACCAAGTACAACTGAAGAAAGATTCAAACAAGACACCTTATGAGCTATGATATGGTTATACACCTAATGTGAGCTATTTTAAAATATTTTGATGTAGATGTTACATTCTAAAAGATGATAGAAATGGAAATTTTGATTCTAAAGGAGATGAATGCATATTTCTAGGATACTCTACTAGGAGTAAGGTATATAAATGTTTGATCAAAGTTGCTAACAAGATGATTGAAAGTGAAAGTGTGAGAGTTGATGAGTTTGTAGAGAAAAATGATGAAGAAAGAAAGAAGGAACCAAAAGACTAAAAAAGATTTGTTTACATACAAAGTGAAGATCCTTACACTTTACCCGAGAAAAAACCTAGTGTCAAAAAGCAACAGAATACTCCTACCAAGCAACAACCCTTATATACCAAGCAACAACAAATAGTTACTGAGGAAAATGATGATCATGCATCGAGTGGAGAAAACATTGAAGAACAAATATCTAAGCCTATATTAGCAAAATATGTGAGAAGACATCATCCACATGATCAAATAATTGGTAAGAAAGGAGTAGGAGTGATGACAAGAAGTAAGTTGGGGAACAATACATGTTTGAATTGTGAATTTGAGCCTAGAACTATTAAGGATGCATTTGAAAATGATGATTAGATTAAATAAATTAATAAAGAGATCGAGAAAATATAGAAAAACAAGACATGGACATTAGTACTGAGGCCTAAAGACAAAAATGTGATCGGCACCAGTTGGATTTTCAGAAAAAAATTGAATAAGAATGGAGATGTTACAAGAAACAAGGCAAGATTAGTCTGCAAAGGTTATGCACAAGAAGAAGGAATTGACTATATTGGAGAAACTTTTGCACCTATTGCTAGACTAGAAGGAGTGAGAATTTTACTTGCATATGCTGCTTATAAAGGATTCAAGGTATATCAGATGGATGTCAAGTCTACATTTTTGAATGGGATACTTGAAGAAGAGGTATACATTGAACAACTTGAAGGTTTTATAGATCCAACTCATAAGAACATGGTTTGTAAGCTATACAAGACACTTTATGGACTGAAACAAGCACTGAGAGCATGGTATGAATGATTACACTCTTATTTAATAAGGATTGGCTTTGTTAGAACAAGTGATAATAGTAATCTATATTTGAAAGGAGAATCTAATGATAAAATCCTTATTGCTGAAATATTTATTGATGATATCATATTTGGAGGTCATGATACTTTATGTAAATCTTTTGTTGATAAAATGAGAAAGGAGTTTGAAATGCCAATGTTTGGAGAGATCAAATTCTTTATTGGTTTACAAATTCAACAGCTGAAGGAAGGTATATACATCACACAATCTAAATACATTAAAGAGATCTTGAAGACATTTAGTATGGAAGACTCAAATCTAGTCGGTACACATATGGTAACCAAATGCAAGCTAACCAAGGATGACAAGTCAACAGAGGTAAATCAAACCTTATATAGATCTATGATTGGAAAACTAGTGTATGTTGTCGATAGTAGACCAGATATTGCACAAGTTGTTAAAATTGTAGCTAGATTTTTCTGCAAAACCTAAAGAGACACATATGATTGCTGTAAAAAGACTCGTGAGATATCTAAAGAACACTGAGGACTATAGACTTTGGTATAAGAAAGAAAGCAATTTTGAACTTAAAGTCTATACAGATGCTGACTAGGCAAGAAATATTGATGATAGAAAAAGCACTACTGGAGGAGCTTTCTTTTTAGGTGAAAGATTAGTAACATGGATAAAAAAGAAACAAGGTTGCATTTATCAATCCACTGCTAAAGCTCAATATGTAGTTGTTTTTGTCAACTACTATAATATTTCATGGATAAAACAATTGTTGGAAGGTATGAATAAATAAATAACTGATCCAGTGACAATCTATAGTGACAACATAAGTGCTATCAACATTTTAAATAATCCAGTGATGCATGAAAAGACAAAGCACATATCCATAAAATATCATTACTTAAGGTCTAACAAGTTCAGGAGAAACATGTCAAATTGGAATATGTGAAGTCATAAGAACAACTTGTAGATATATTCACAAAACCCTTACTGAAGGATACATTTGAGTACTTGAGAAGTAGACTAGGGGTCCTTCCCCTATCTAATAGTTAGTAAGGTGATATGGGGTTGCATCAACCTATTCTTTGTCAAAAGATCTAATTATGTTGATGCAAGATGTTCAAACTTTGGGATTCCTAAGGATGTGAAGAAAGTGAAAGACAAGTTGAAATAGATAATTTATGTACATGCAAGGTACAATAATCTTTAAAGGATCAACAAAGATATTGATTTGGCTACTGAAGAGCTTATTTTTGGTATTGTTGTCAAAGGGAGAGATTATGGCATGAAATATTCAATTAGGAAAGAAGTTAACCGAAAGGGAGAGTATGTGTAGTGATTAAACATATTAAAGACATAAGCTAAGGGAGAGCTAACCGAGTCACAACATAAAGACCAAGTTGTAAACACTAAATATTTGATTGGTATTCAATGGTATATTTCATATTGTGTTGCCATCAATGCCAAAGGGAGAGATTGTTAGAACTGCAACTGATAGACTACTTGGAGAACAAAATGGGAGTATGTGATGATGATCATTGAGCTACTAAGGTATATGTGAGACATTAGATTAGTTTTTATATTGTCATTTATGTCAACTAGCTTTGACTTTACTTATCATGATAGTTACAAACATCTAAAGAAGGTGATGTTGGTGAATGAAATGAGATATTAGCATGAAGATAAGATGTATGAGTAAGTTATGAATAAGGTATTCATTGGGACACTTATTAACGAGTCTATGACATTATGATAGTGATTTGATTGTATTACATGGTTCTACTAAGTGTTGAAGATCAAGAATGTAAAAGTTACTTTGGTCGGTATATGCAAAACTTAGTGTACACCGATCAGATGTAGTGTACACTAAGTGCGATATTAACTGAGCAGGAAGAAACAAACATATTATGGTATTGACCGAACAGGAGAAATAAAGAGGAACATGTGATGATGAGTTAGACGAATCTAAAAGATTCCAAGGATAAAGAAAAAGTTTGTTATGAAGATCTACGACTGGAAAAATTCAATGATGATTAGATGATGAAGACTAAAAATGTTTTAAGGCACAATTTCTGAGGAAGGTTAAAGAGGCAAAACCAATGATCGAGATTAAGAGGCAAAATTTATGGCTGAAATGAAAATGGTTTATCATGTCTATATAAGGAGACAAGAAATTCAAGGAAAAGGAGGAGGAGACAGAATCACATGAGGGATGTGTTTTGATTCCACAACCACACTCCCCTTTTAATCCACCTGGCTTCAGGGGGCCCCCTCTTTTGGGATTTCTCTGGGTTTGTTTCTCTGCCTGTCTATTTAGTTTTTTTTCTTTAGGTTTAGGTGTTTCTTTTAGCCTTGTTTGTGTTTCACACTTTCTCACTTTCAATGGCCAAAAAGTGTGAAAGGTCTGAAAATCAGATTAGCCTTGAGCATATTCAGTGTCTGGGGTTTCAGACTTTTGAAGGTTCGGGCACCAAAAGTTTTGATTATCCAAAAAGAGTCAACCTTTTGGTGCTTCAGACTTTTAGAGGTAAGTGACCACCAAAAGGCCGATCAGCGGAGGTGGCTGGTGTCACCCCCGCTAGTTGCCTATATAAGGTGATGAGTCACTTTTTGACTCACTTGTTTTCTTCTCGCGATTTTAGTTTTCAGAGTTTTAGGTGCGCTTTTCTTCCTCACCTTTTTTTTCTCCTCGGCTACTTGTGTCTCCTTCTTGGATTTTCATCTCATGATGTGTTGGAGGTTGGTGTCTTTCTCTCTCTCCCTCTGTCCTTTCTCATTATTTTCTAGTTTTGTCTTCCATTTTTGCTTTCTTAGTTTGCGCTTGCTAGGGTTTGCCTGTTTATCGGTCTTGTCCTACTTCAGGGTTGCAAGGTTGTCTCCTGGACCCCTTAGCCTCGGGTTCATGGTTCAGACTCATTTTGAACTCATTTTTGAGCTCAAAACCCTTAAATCCTTGATCTTCACAGTTCGACCCTAAAACTTTCAGACTTTTGCAATCCAAAAGTCGAAGAGGGATCTTCCTTCGAGAAATCAACTAAGTCCTTTCGACATTTCGGTGGTTTTGCACACTGAAAATTTGGCATCCCTAAATCATCAAAACCCATGCTTTCACACCTTCAAAACATCGAGCCCGAAACTTTTGCTAGATCCCCTTCTTTCGACATTTCAGCCTTTTTAGCCTTTCGGAGGTCATGTACCCCCAAAGGTCTTAATTGGTTTCTCAGAACTTTTAACTTAAGTAGTTCAGTTGTTTTTATCTCATTTTCTCTTGCATAATTTGTATAGCTTGATGATAACTAACTTGTGTCCCTTGGCTCTTTGTAGAAATGGCAGAGAAGGTCAACTCACCGGCTATGAGGTATCAATTCGAGGGATATCACGCACCCTCCAAAGTGGGGAACTTACATGCTGGGATCATGGATACTGACATCGGGAACATCAGTTGGAATGACTACCTACTCAAGTGTGCACAACTAGCAGGGAGGTCCAAGGACTGCACTTCATTAGTGTATTGTTCTCTGGTAAATGTAGAAGCACACCCTGTCTCCATCCTCTCCTCAGACCTGATCATCACTTTAGCAAACCACTGCATACCAGATGATAGAATGGTCAAGAAAATCATGGGTGAAGTAGTTCTAGATCTCAGGCCTAACAACATTGAAGATGTCTTCCACCTACCCAATGGGGCAGACAAGTTCTACAGTTTCTCCATTGGCAAGGGGATGGAATTTACAACAAATATGTCTCATTATCCCTTGAGATTTTGAACAAGGATTACCTCACACAACCTCTGCCCAAAAATAAGTTGGAAAAGATATACATGTGGAGAGGATACATGAAAGAGGACATCCAAGAAGCCATCACCATGATCAGTCGGGTGTATGGATTACCAAAGTCTGTACAACTAGAACCATGGATGATCCTTCTTATTGAAAAAATAAAGGACAGGTAGGAAAGATTCAATTGGGCCACCATCCTTAGTGACAACTTGGATCAATAGCTGATCACTATAAAGAATGACCCACACTTCTACATGACATCCTATGCTGTGTACCTATTAGCTGCAAGGGCAGTGTACTCGGGATTGGTGAAAGTTGGTGCTATGGGTGATTAGAATGCATGGACATTCATAGTATACACACAACTAGTTCAAAAGGAGTGCTACACACATGATGGCCCCAAATTCTACATTGTCAATGATGCTTTTGTGTTTGCTATCATACACTCCATAGAAGGAGATTATGCCAAAAGGATGTTGACAGAAGCTGTTGCTAAGGTGAAGGCCCTGGGGGCATTCTATATTTAGTTCAAGACCTTCACATACATCTGAGTGGTAGGAAGCACCCTAGCTCCTAAGAAGCTACAAAGATATCCATCAAATAGGGTAATCTTGTTAGAAATGGACCAAAAATTGTTAGATGCCCATGAACATATCTGGCATAAGAAGAAGCACTTTTGGGATATCTCAATTTCCATAGGGCCCCACTATGTACAGGACATGAAGATTTTTAAGTCCTTGGAATTTGAATGGGATGAGTTCCCTCTAAAAAACTACAATCTCATATGGAACAAGTTCGATCCAATTGGTATGTATAGCCACATAATGGGGAGACACTATATACATGACCCTCACATTGAGGATCATTGGATTAATTGCCTAGATGATTATGAAGTCAGGATCTATGACTACAGTTGGATGAGCTTGGAGATGGAACAAACTACCCTACTATTGAGGATACCCCCAAAGGTGAAGGGAGCTGACTCTGAGGATATCTTGGATCCTATTTATAATTTGGATAAAGTATACACCAGGGCCATCTTAAATGTAGAGGTCAATAGGGATGAAAATGATGATTTCAACTTCAAGGTGAGACATTTCATTAAAGTGACTAAGGCATGGATCACCCGTCCATTTCCTATGGATCCAATGCCAATGAAACAATAACCATCTTAGCCCTCTAAGTAAAATAAGAAGAAAGGGGAGAAGGTGATGATGCCACAATTCAAAGAGGTTGCGTCACAGAAGCCAGAAACAGTGTATAGACATGAGCACCCTACAACATATGGCTCTGCTACCCATTCAAACAATCCCAAAAATAGAATGAATGGAAGCATTGAACCTCCAAATGTTCCTTCCTCTAGTGTTCTTGAACCTCCAAGGGCACCAAAGAAGGCACCTAAATTCAAGGTAACTAGACCTAGGCCGGCTGGGGTAATAAAAGGGCATGTATACAACAGAAAGAAAGACTCAACACCCACTCAGATAGACACCCTCTTAGAGGAAGATGAATATGAGGAGGATCAAGTTCCCCTCAGTAGAAGAACCTAGTCTATAGGATTCTTGAAAAGAAGGTGGGTACTAGAAGATGATCCACAAGAAGACGCCAGAGGACCAGCCCAAGGGGAACCTATAAATCTGGATGCTTTAGGAGATGGTAAATTTGACATCTTTGACTTTGAGGGACTTCATGGTTTCCAATAATCTAAGCAACAGGCTCCAACTGTAGGGCACTCCTTTTCTTTTGATTCCCTCCCTACACAGTTCACTAGCCCTCTTGGTAATGTGGGAGAGGAAGTCCTGCGAGACTCTCAAGAATCAGTCAAGGAGGTCGGGACTAAAATTCAGAAGGAAACTAAAGAGTCAGGAAGAGATTCTTATGTAGGTGTCACCTCTGAGGAAGACATAGAAGAAAAAATTCATTAGGGTTCACACTCAGTTCCACCTCCTCCACCTATGCATCAAACTCCACCTCTACCTCTGCATCCAACACCACCTACCACTCCACTTCCACCTCTGGCTAAAACTACTCCATTTCCACCACAACCTCTGCCTGTTCATGTTCCCATGCTGACTCTACCTCCTTCGCCAATGCCTTCACCCACTCCCCCTATTGCTCCTACTCCTCTTTTATAGAACCCTCCTTCCCAAGCTCCCATTCCACCACTAGTCCACACTGAAACACTAGCACAAGGTTCTCAAGAGCCAAAGAAAAAATAGAGGCATTCGGTGAAATTCTGTCAAAAGAACAAGATGGATTGGAGAAACAAGTTGAAGAGGAAGAACATACAAATGTGGGAGAGGAGTTGAATGTGATGGAAGAGCAAGAAACAAAAGGAGAAGAGGAGGAGAGTCAAAAGGAGATGGAAATAGAATGCCCGACAACTACTTCAACTCTAGCTGCCCCTTATGAGCCCCTCAATGCCTTTTCAAAACCCACTTGGTTCACTAAGGAAATCCATCCAAGAACAAGGGTGTATACCGATGATGATATAGATATGGTGGCATTGGGGCAAGAATTCCATCAAACAGGATCTAGGACCTGAGAAATAATTTTCTCATATGTAACACAAGATGAAGAGGAAAGATGGAAGGCTCAGGTGGTTGTCCCCATAATGAATGTTAGTATGGCGGAAGTCACTCCAGATGATTATGTGCTAGAAGAGGTAGACCTAGGAGAGCCAACTAGAGAAAGAAGTAAAACTCTGGCTACAGTAGGATTAAAACATGCCTTAGGCTTCATGGACAAGGATGAAGAGAAGATCAAGGCATTGATGGAACAAAATGAAGCAATGAAGAAATTCATTCTTAATACAGCGGGTCCCATTGACCCTAGTAATTTTGAGGCCTCATTACAAGCCATTTTGGAAAAAAGGGTGATGTAAGTATATCAGCAAATGTCCCACATTCTTTTGTTCTGGCATGTGTAGATTGGAAGGCTGATTTTGAGCAGTTTTCCAAGGTGTCTCTCAAGAATATTTTGAGGCCTTTCTGAAGTATTCTTCAAGGAATCACATCTTTAGTTGAAATTATGAGTGAGGAGGATGGTTTGGAGGAGAAAATCCTGAAGTGGCAAAAGGAACTGGAGGATATCGTAGTAATAAGGAAGCAACACTTCCAGGTTTTGGTCAAGGTGTATGAGGGGTCAGAACTAGATAATTTTGAAGTATGGATCCAAGATATCACTGGTGCATTGACCATTTTTGAAAAGGTGCTATATAAAGAGAGATGAAAGTTTACTTTTTGTGGGGAAAATGCATAAATTCTTTGAAGGGTTGGACCTAGAATTGTATGAAGAAGATGATGAGAAAACAATTCATCCCATAAATTTCATCATAAATCAATATATGGATATCTTCGGAGGAGTTGGTATGAAAGAAGACCTCCAATAGATGTTCTATCAAAAAGAAGAAATCCAGAAGATGCTATCTCGGGAAGAGGAAATAAAAGGGCTTGCAACTAAATTGATCACCTTCCGAGAGAAACAAAAAGAACTCCTTGAAGGATTCAAAATAGTTGACTACGAGGAAGTACAAGAGATTGTGGATGGGTTCCGCAAAGCTCACCCATAAGTCCTCCCAAGTCAGTAGACACCTAGTTTTGACTTAGCCAAATTTTGTATAGAGGAAAAAACATTTTTCACACTTAGCCATTTTTTAAGACTTGGATTTTTGACATTTTAGCCCTAGAGGATTTTCAGCCTCCGAAAGTCCCAAGGTTGAACAAGGGTCATCTCCACACTTAGTCAATTTTGGAGCTTCATTTTTTCGATGCAACACTCGGGATCTGAAATTTCTGGGGACAACTGTCATCTAACTTCAGTCATCTCAAACTTAATTTTTTAGTCAGAGAGATCAGATCTAGAGGGTCATTTTTGCATGATTTGAGGGCCTCTTCTAGTTGAGTCCACATAGGATAGCCATAATGGAGAATGAAGGGCAGTATCGCAAAGTCTCATGAAGAACATGCACGAGTTCCAAACTCTATTTTTGAGTTATTTTATGCATTCTCTACTCCAGTTTTGTAATGCATGAGGTTTCATTCCATGCTAGGGTAGTTCTAATTAGTTTCAGATATATTTTCCTTCATGCAATCTCTAGTTTAGATTTATTTTTGGGTTCTAGATGTAGCTGAAACCCTAGCTGCGAAATTGAGAGCACAACTCTATAAATTGTATGAACTCAATGTAATTAAGGTTGGATTTTATCATTAATACAATACATACAATTGGTGCTTCAATCATGGTGTGATTATTTAGCTGCCTTTGCGAAATTTATGAATGTGTGAATTGCTCATTTGTTTATTTCAAAGAACCTGTTGATTGTATGGTGATTTAGATCCATGATTCTTTAGTTTGGTGTTTACCTCTGCTGCATTGCTTCATTGTGACAAATTATTGAGAAGATCTTTCCTTTTTCGGTGCTTTGAAGATAAACTTGTCTCACATGTGTGCACAACCATGGTGGCTTCATGATTCGATGAGTTTTGACTTATTATACATCTACATTTATTTCCATTGATGATTGCATCTACCTAGCTTAGATTGTGGTTGCATCAAATCTCTGTTTTGTGGGTTTTCTTGTCTTCTTGGTATTTTAATTTGTGAAGTAGTGTGATATTGGTTTATGTCCATTAGTTTCTTTCAGAAAATTGCTTTTAAATTCTTGTTACCTTGCCTCTTACCTTCCTTGCATAGCAGTTACGATAGATTAATTAGATTAATATTATTTTCATTTTAAAAGATCTGAAAATCCAAAAAAGAAAATATTGTTGTGCTTAACATTTGTTTTACAACCCTTTTCAATATACAAACCAGAAAAGGCCTCCTCGTGAACAAATTCACATTTATCTTCAGTTGAGCTATCCAAGCAGTTGAGACCCAACCTAGAAGGAACCTTGAGATTGACTAATATCATTCTTCCAAGAGGGGAATTTTCTTGTGTAAATTCCTGGCTGTTGTCTCATGTAAAAATGACACTCAACAGGATGCAAATTACTGGTGCATACATGTGAAGCTGGTCAGATGGGTTGAAGTGAGAACCAAGTGATTTTGCAAATAAAACCGAGTAACAGAAGGATTTAACCAAGCATAATAGAGTAGAAGGAAGAAGGAGAATGAAGATATTATGATGACAAGAATGATATTGATCTTAGCATAGATTTGAATATGAGAAAAGGAAGTTGCATTTGAATCAGATCATACACTTTTTCTTTCTAACCATTGCTACAGTCAAAATCACTTAACCGTCTATTTTTCTATTGGCATTATATGAATGTTACTTGTTTTCTTATTGACCCAAGTGAATGTATGGTCATAGAGAACTATTAGTGATAAATCATCTAACAAGGTTGCAGCTTGCAGTGTGTTTGTAACCTTTAACGGAGTAGGCTCTTAATCGGGCTCACTTCAGAAGACTGAAAATATTTTGGGTTACCGGTCCCAGGTGGTTTTTCCATTAATAGGATTTCCACATTAAAAATCAAGTGTTAAATGTGTATGGATGTGATGTTTTGATATTTACTTTACACATTACAGTAACTGGTTAAAGATCGGTATATGTTAACTACTAGTTGGTTTACATTATCTGACAGTTGGTTAATTAATCAGTAAGGCACAGTCAAATTATTACCAACTTGTTTAATTTATTTTTTCAAGTTGATATTATACATCTAAAAGAAATTTGGGACTGTAGGATAACTGTACATAACTGATTCACCCCCCTCTCAGTTATCTAACACTACCATACTATAAAATCATCAAAGATATTAAATCTATTTTTAAAATTTATTTATTTATGTCAATATTAAATATATATATACCCTATTAATTTAATTGATAATAATAGTTATGCACATAGGATATATATGGTGTATTAAAAAATTTGTATGACTATATATGGATAGAAATGGTGAAAATTCCTTTATGACTTAAAATTTTTTTTATGTTTTTAAATATATTCATGTTATCTATAGATCCAAAGGTTTTTGGGCCTTCTAGACTTGATAGTGGGGTTCATTTTAATCTATAAAATCTATGATAAAAAATATTAATACAAAAACCTCATAGAAAGACCTTGAATAAAAAAATCCATTTGCATAATTTTCATCAAACCATAGCTTTGTAAGTATTGCCCAAAATTTCCCATTTTGCAAATTTGGCCAGGTTTCCAAGGTCTCTATTTTTATTCATCCCTATTGAAATTTTTTTTCACTTGCGAAATAGATCCGCTAGGTTTCATGCTTTGCAATGTAAACCCCATGATCTTCAATGTGTCACCATGCTCCAGCTCTGATCGCACGCGCTAATTCACAAAACCCAGGAAGTTATTCAAGTTTGAATGGTTGTAGGAAATACTGCTGCAGGGTTTCAAAAAGTTGTCAAAGTCTCGAAAACCCTCTATGTTTTCTGCCTTTTGGTCTGAAAGCTCTATGTGTTTTCGACCTGCGCTCGAAAACCCTTTATGTTTTTTACCCTTTCTATGTTTCGGACTTCTTCTCTGACATTGTCATTTCCCTAAGTGCGCAACTCCGACCTAGTAGGGCCCGGTGGTTGGCTTTCCTCAAAATCTTGTGGTTGTTGCATGTTCACAAGGAATATTCCTTGCCCTTGCGATCATGCGACAGGATGACACCTGTCGACGGGCCCATTCTCCGTCTGCAAAAGTTAACGCTCGGCAAGATCTTGTGGCTGTCGCTACACCGCTAAAGAAAGTTGATGCCTTTTTAAGCTGGCAGTATAGCGACAACCGTCTGATGCTCTTTTTTGCAAATGGGCCAATGTGTCAGTGGGGTCCTAGTTGAAAGGAGATCTATGGTTGGCATAAAAGTGTAAGATATATTCTTCGGCCATGCAATCTTACGCCCGTCGTTAGATGGGAATCTGGAAGTTGCAGTGGGTCCATTGGTAGAGGGTTGCCAAGGTGTTGATGACCGAGTCATTGGGATGAATAACAGAATGCCAAGTGGCGTAAGTGGGCCTGGGGTTGGTAAAATGAGAGTGCGGTTGCACAATTAAGGATTTCACGTAGTCACCAGATCGAACCAGAGTTAAGGAAAAATTTAAGCGACTTGGCGACTAAGAGGGAAATAAACCCAAGGTGAAGCTGGGGTTAAAATTACAGTCGGATCTTGAGCGCGGGTTTTTGCCAGCAGTTTGAATTTTTTTTGACAGGGCCAAGTGTCTTGCGTGGCAGCAGATGACAAGTTTTCAAAGGCTTGTCCCATGATTGCATGAAGGCTTTTGAGCTTATGCGATCATATGACCAGTGATATTTTTTAAAGCGGTGTGGCCAGTTTTGACGGGCTTTCTTCTACAGATGGATGTTGTCTGCAAGTGCGAATAGCTCAGAATTGATTTTTGAGGATAGTGACAGGTTGCGAAGGTGATGAAGAGGATCTAGGTGGCCATCGCAGGTTGATTTCATGTTCTTGAGGTACAGTGTCGATGTTCTTGTGCTGATGAAGCATTAATGTGTTTGCACCACCTATGACCGTTTCTATTTTAAATTTAAATTTTTGCGAATATCAAATTTGGAGCCTTAATGACTTAGTGGGCTTGCAGGGGGTTGTCAGGTTGAGGTTTTTTGTCTGCAAGCAGGATCAGTATAGGAATGGACATGCAAAGGAAGATTTATCTGATCTGTCATGATATTTCTAGAAAAGCATTTATGATCAGACGTGACTAGTTTAGGGTTTTTGATTATTCTATTGCAGATATTTGTGGCCCTGATTAGGTTTGATTCCTACCTGCGTGCAAAGATGTTTTTTTTTTTTTTTTGCAGCTTTTGAAGCTCAGAATTCAACAGTTGTAAAAAGAAAGTTTCTTTCTCAAAGAGCATTTTGTGGCAATTTTCTTGCCCTTTAGCTTTATACAATTGTAATTTTCATTGATTATTAAGATATTGCAAAGTATTTTGTGACATTCTTGTTGTCCTCATGCTTTCTTGTGTGGGTTATCTCTTATTGGATCAAAGTGTATGCATGTTTTCAATGATATCTTAGGTTTCCTGATTCCTCTTACTTTCTGTAAGTATGTGTGTTATTATGTTTGATCTGATTTAGATGTTTTGTGGGTATGTTATAACCCCTAGCAGTCTTGTCTCAATCCTACACCGAGTTGTAGAAGTGAATGTCTATTTGCAACTCATAGTGGTGTCTTCTATTCAGGCCCTCTTATGAAATACTTATGCAAGCCTATTCAGTAAGTTGTGACCTACTAGACCTAAGCTTTTCATTGATTTCATTCCTACATACTGAGATCCAAACCCTAGTTTCGATGCATCACCTAGTAGGTAGATTTGCTTTTAGTCATTTCCCTTTCATGCACTCCTTCTAACCCTTTCCCTTCAAAGATTTAATTTCATGTTAAGAAGCAAATCAGGGTGATTATCCAAGAGGAACCAGCCTAGAACCTGGAGGTTTCATCTTAGTTAGCAGAGGTCCCACAACCTTGAGATGATTCCCAAGTTATACTGAGTTATCAAGACTATGAGAGCTTGAGACAGAGGTGCAAACTTAGTGTATAATAGTAACAACCCAGTGTTGGGATTATGGAAAGGTGAATTACTAAGAGGGGAGGAGTGAATCAGTAACTCTAAAACTTTTTGTTCTTTATCCTTAAGAAAATCTCTTTCATTAACCGGTTGCCATATTAACATTTCCATTCACTCATAACATAGCTAAAATAATAAATGCTTTCTAATCTAACACATTCATGAAACTTCATACACAATACACAATTATTTTTGTATTTAGAAACCTTTGTTAGAAGGTAAAAACTATGGTGGGGATGACACCCATAAAGCTTCACTACTGCAATAATAAAATTTGTCAGTTAAGGCTATAATGTTGATCACTTCTGATGATCTTATCCTGTTAGGAGTAACAATTAAGACCCATTAGGATCTACCTAGTTAAAGGATTTAAGAAACACTTTCAAGTGTGCACTAGGTTAAGAGATTTACAAAAGACTTGTTAGGTCTATTTTGTTAAGAGATTTAATCTGCCAATGTTGTTAGATAGTAACAATAAATTGATCTGTTTGTAGCAACTTAATTTGTTGAATTTCAGATATGCTTAGTACTTAATTGATATCACCTTGTTGTGATAGATATCTTCTCTAAATACTGCTCGATATCCTTTGGTGTGCTTTTGAATATAATCCTTGAATGCTCTGTCAAAACCTTAACATCATAACCCTATCTAATCTTCACTTGTAAAAATGGCATCTTGACAATTCTTATATCAAAAGGATTTGACCTAATTAGGGTTATGGTATCATCTCAAAAACCTTAGATCTATGATCCAAATGAATAACCTAAAACAATATTACATAAGGATCATCACCATTTAATAATTACATCTGTAATAAATCTTCACCTTGACCTATGTAAACAATTTTCTAGCTCAGTATAAACCATTTGCCTTGTATTTTGTGTCATTCCATACTTCTATGTCATTCTTGTATTACTCGGTATATACTGCATTCACGTCTCGGTAAAATCTTCATGCCCAGTATATATGAATACTCAGTTATAATTGTACTCGGTGCTCAGTAATCATTTGGCTCGGTGTATGTTCTTGGTCAAGCCTGTGCTCGATTAACATGTTGTTCTACCTTGTGCTCTACTCAGTTACTAAACTTAGTGTGTTGGCCGACTAGTCTATTTTCTTCCTTCATCGACTATATGTGTGACACTAATGACAACTCATAATGTAACACCTAGCTGTGCAAACACATTAATAAGGTTGAAAATATTTTCTTTACTTTTCATCCAAGCCATAAGTTCAAGTATGTACGAGGATTTACTCATACCAATGGTTAACGTCCAAGAAGATGTTTTCTTTTACATCGTAGTAATTAAACTTCAATACCATATAAAAGAAAACTTATACTAATAATAATAAACTATTTTAGTGGTGATATACTTGGTAGGCATTTGCATGGTCTGTGTGAGGTGACTTGGTGGAAGAAGGTATGGAACATTTTTTCTTGGCCCAAATCCAATTTTCTACTTTGGTTGGTTTCTCAGAGGAAATGCCTCACATGGGGAAATATTTGTAAGCATGGTTTTCAAGGACCCTCTATCTATTTTATTTGTTTTCATAGTGAGGAAAGTACTTCCCATTTATTTTTTATGTGCCCTTTTTCTAGATATTTGGCACAAGTGGTGGGAGGCTTGGAATTATGGATGTGCTCATGCTACCTCCCTAATAGAATTTTGGGAGAGTTTGGGCAGGCCTCCAATGAAGATTTCTTTCCTTCTAGTGGCTTGATCTATTGGGCCTATTCTTATTATATGGGATCTTTGGTTGGAAATAAATCATAGGATTTTTTGTTGCTCCAATTTGGGGAGTTTCCAACTATGGAAGAAGATTGCTAGTAAGCTTCAAGAGACTATCCAGGCTAAGTGCATGATATGTCTAAAAACATTGATCCTAGGGATTATGTTATACTAAGGGATTTGAACTTGGGTGATAGTAGAGGAGGTTTCATTGTTGGAAGAAGACCCCGACATGTTAAGCAATGTGTTTGTCAAGATGGGAGATGAATGCATCTTCTAGCTAGGACCTTGAAGATTAATACTAATGCTTCCTCTCATGGGAACCCTGGACATGCTATCATTGATGGTATAGGTAGAGGCAATGATGGTGGTGTTATTTTTCTCTTCTTTGTTTACAAAGGACAACACTCAAATAATTTGATGAAGGCCTTGGCTATTAAGGTTTTAATTGAGAGAGGTTGTTCTTTAGGTTATCGGAGGATTATTTGGGAGTCAAACTCTCAGTTCATTGTGGATATGTTGAGACTTGGAGAGGTTATTTTTGGAGGACAGGAATATGTAGTGATGTTAGGGATGCTTTTTTTGGGAGCCCTTTTGGTCCTTATTGGTTGGGCCTAAGGCCTTTTCTTTGTATTTGAGTTTTCTTGAATAAATTTTTACCCCTTTAAAAAAAAACCATTTTCATGGCCTTGGCCCTTTGGTGAAATAGTGGGGCTTCTTTCCTATAGTGCCTACAACCAAGGTTCAAGTCCCAATGGGATCTCTCTTTACCATGGTTCTTGTTGTCACTAGGGATTGCACTCAAGTATGGCTAAGTGTGGACCTAGAAATCCTGTGAAACATGGAACTACTCTCAAGCTGTGAGTAACCTATCTGAGAGTAAACCTCTGGATTAGGAGCTGACTTCTCCTTGAATCACCTAGAACTTGACTAAACCTTGAAGGAAAAGGGAGAGAGAGTGCATGAAACTGAAACTAAACTGACTTGAATAAGGTGATCCACCAAATTTAATAGATCCACAACTAGATTAAGCTTACTACAACAACTAAAACAAAATTGCACTTCACAACTTGATTCTACCACCTTAAACTCTTTAGAAAAACAAGGTACTTGAAATACAAGGAAGGGAAGATGTTTCCACAATTCTGATTTCAGTTGTACATGAATTAACACTACAGAGCCAAGACAAATTTATAAATTCTTAATTGGATCAACATAAATACTATAGATAGAATAACATCACAATAATCCTGTACGAGATTCAATTTGAAGAACTCTGAAACTCTAGGGAATAAGAAGGATCAATTTGTATTACTGAAAAGAAGCTAAGTACAAGATGTGTCTCTCAGAGCTACAACACTCATATCAGAGAGAAAAAGTGAAGAGTTAACCTTAATCATGCAAGTGAGAGGTATATAAAAATGAGGTAAAGAGAATCAACATTGAAGCCACCTCAACCTCCTAAGAATGGAAAATCCCTCAAAATAGGCCCATGACACTGCCTCATAAACTCGGATGCCAGATTCTTGAGTTTATAGGGGGGAGTGGAAAAAATCGACTTCCTAAAAAGATGGTCAAAGAAAACAAAACCTTGTCCTCTCCAAGTCATGTACTAAAAATAGTATTCTGACAATGGTTTATAAAATACCATTGTCAGAATTTACAATAAAAGGTATGCATTGACTTCACATTTACATTTTAAATTTACCCCTATGCCAAAAAATATGGATTTTAAACATTTTTCCCCCTAAGTTAATAGATGACTCTCAACCCATTTAATGGGAAAGAAAATTTAATAACCCATTATATCAATAAAACCCTTTTTTTTTTAAGTACTTAGCACAAAAGGAAGAAAAAAAAATTCTCGACCCTAGAAAAGGGGAGAAAATATTAATTAATTGTCTAGACCTAAAACCCTCATCGAGGATGAGGAAAGTCTACTAGCGGTAGACACCTCATCTTCTAGCACCTGCAAAGTTACCCTTTTCATTGGCACTCCTGCATTTGATCTCTGAATTCAAATTTAGAAACATCTATCTGTGGCATTATGCTTTCAAGGTAAGCACTGGTTCTCTTCATTTTGTCTTGTGTTTATTCTTCCTCTAAAAAATTGAGGGTATGGCACTGTGCTTTGCATATTGTGTTTTATATTTATCTTCCCTCTACATTTCAAGGGCACATCCATTTGCTGGTCTTATGTATTCACCTCCTCTATATTTAGGGGGAATGGTGTTAGCATTGTATGAGTATTGATACCAACATTACTTATTTGTTGTTATCCATTTTGAAAACCAATGAAATAGTTGGGGAATTAATGCATACGTTCCATATCTTTTCTATTGTAGATCATAATATGTTCACTATTTCTACTTACTATGCCTTTTTTATTCATTCGTGAGGCACTGATTGCTTAGGATCAATAATAGATGACCCTCGAGCCATGAGCTAGGGCATCATTTTCATGTTTATATTGCATTTGATGTCTCATGATACTACTGGAAGCTCACGTGAGCACTAGGCATCCACTTTTTCTCTTGCTAGTGTATGCACCCTCAAATTGTTGCCTAGACTTTGGGCCCCATTCTTCAATTTATCAAATGATGGAACCAATTTCTCAAATCCCTGAATCAGTATTTTCAAAAATCAGCATTTTTCAAATATCAATTTCCTTGATAAAATCCTATTCTATCATTTATTCAATTATTTTCTATGGGCTAACCATTTTATCCTAAGTCTTTATTTATTTAAAAGGAATTTCCTCCCCTTTTATTAAATAAAAGCCCCCCACTTTTCCTCTTATCCTAAGTTGCACAAATAAAGCATTATTCTTATTTTATAAAAAGAAGAAAAGTACTTTTTGTCTCATATGGACACAAAAGTCAACTCTTATTTTCTCATTGGAGGATATTTGTGCACATGGATTTCTCCTCTTTCAAGCTCCACCCTTGATTAAATCTTTTGCCTCTTAATCTCCATGGTCCATTCCTTTTCAATTCCTTTAAAAGGAGAAATCTTTTCTCATTCTTAGATCCCAACTTTGAATACTAATCTTATGCTACAGGATTTCTTGGAGACTTTGGAGCTTTTTGAGATCTTCATGCATTTAGCTTTCATTCTTGCATTCTTAACTTAAGCTTTCATGACATCTAGCTGAGTTTCCTTTATGCTCTAGATGAGCTCACATAGCTTAATTAGTAAGGTTTGGTAACACTTCTATCTTTCATTTCCATAGCTTAGCTTGCATCCCCATTCTTAGCATAGTTGCATTACATTTCCATTGTGGATTCTTGAGGATATTGGCATTCTTGCCCTTGTCTCT
The DNA here is from genome assembly GCA_027943335.1 of Chamaecyparis obtusa. Lineage (NCBI taxonomy): Eukaryota > Viridiplantae > Streptophyta > Pinopsida > Cupressales > Cupressaceae > Chamaecyparis > Chamaecyparis obtusa. The sequence continues at coordinate 3,977,839 of BSBK01000682.1, read as the reverse complement.
TTGAATCTCCCATTGTGTGGTTTACTAGCAAGGTTGTATGCTTCAATAGCTCTAGCTAAGAGCACCATCAACATCCTTGTCACTCCATGCCTAGGGAGCTCTAGGTCACTTTCTCAAGGTTTCCCATTCATGGATTCCCTTGGAAGTAATGACTTAAAGAAGTGCACTATTTAGTGTGTACATTTTTGGCACCCACCATGGGGCAGAACACTCTTGTTTTGTCCTACTTTTTATGCATTTCTGTCAATTTTAGCTTGTTGTTTCAGCTCTCTATTTTTCTGACAAAATTATTGTGTGACATTTTTCCAGTTTCGTACGATATTTTATTATTTACCAGTGCGATACTTCACTAGTTAAAGTATCTCGTGCCTTTGTAGATTCTATCGCACTATTGTTTATTCTCTGCCACATGCAGGTATCAGGAACTATCGCATGTGGATAAAGTATCGTAGCAGTATACAATGAAGTAACGCATGACTCTCTCTCTGACAAAAATATTGCCCAGGCCTGGCAGTGGGTAATCTTTGACATTTCTTTGCAAGATTTGATCTATTTGATTCAGATTTCTCATTTGTTGTGGTAGAACAGAGTTTGATTTTTAGATTTCATTTGGTTTTGATGTGCTAACCCTTGTAGGGATAACATGTTGTGCTTGTAGGTGCTCTCATTGCTTAAATATTTGCCTAAAAGAATGCATGTCAAAGCTCCAAATGCACAAGGGCTACTAATGGTTTTTGTAGGGCTGCCCAAAGCATAAAAACCAATCAAGTGCTTGTTTAATTTCTTTCTTTTTGAGTGCGGCATATACTAGTTGTTTCTTTTCATAGGCACTTAATATCTTGTTGTAGGAATCTTTGGGTGGTAGGAGAGTATTCTCTTCACCCTTGTGGTGAAATAAAAATATTGACCCATCTTTGGATTTTGAAAGAAAGAGGGTAATTGAACCTTTGCTTGGTGTGTTTGGGAGAAATTTTTGAGCTAGGAGAATATGCTCTTCACTCTTGAGGTGAAACAAAAATCTTGAAACTCAAAGGTTGATCCACTCTTTGTTTAGTTTTTAGAATCCTTTAGTGGGCCTACTCTTGACCAATCAAGAGGAACGACCCAAGTGGGGACAAGCTTTTTTCTGGCTATTCCGACCCACTATAAACTCAAGGCTATCAAGGACACAAAACCTTGGTAGATGTAGTACTTGTCTTCACTTGATGTGAGTACTTGTGGGATTGTAACCATGAGGAAAATGTTGAGCAAGAATTATTAAGGTACTCTTGTGGCCATGAGGTCCATTACTTTTCGCAAGGTAAGGAGTCCCTTTGGGGAGCAAGAGGGGTATTACGAACGGAAGCCCTTACTAAGAACCATAGATAGAAGCCACCCTATTTTTCCACTTAGCATCTTGGTGCAAGGATTGATCCTAGTGGACTAACCCGGATCACCCCAAGATTACTCACCATCTGTGTTCCTTTGGTTTTGTCATTGGCACTTCCATGACAAAGCCAATATCTATTGTGGGCAACCACTTTGTGTGAGGTAATGGAGCATCAAGTGTGGGCCAAGTTGTTAAGTATTGAGCCATTGTCTTTTTAGGCTAGTAAGTTCTTGAAGTATTCTCACTGTGATCTACCCGTGTAAACATTCTCAAACATTAAACATCACGGTAGCATTCATAGGATTTTATTGCTTTGATATCACAATTGCTTGTCTTGACAAGGTTGCTTTTGCCCTTGTGCAAGTGTTTTATGACATGTTTGATCACCTACTATTTGAAAACTTGTTTGATTACTCCTAGTACTATGCTTGAAATCAAAAAATTCAACCTTCAAACTGAAACTTTGATCGAATTTCCCTTAAAACTAAAATTTGTAGCACTCACTGGTTATGAGTCATATGATCCTAAAACTTTATCGTACACTATTCTAAGATTTATCGTGCGATAGTTCATTCCTAAAAAATTATCGCACTGCTTGCCTGGAAAGTATCACATGGGCTACCTGGAAACTATCGCACCGCTTCTTGTGAAATATCACCCTGTCAAGAACTATCATACTGTTAGCCTGCAAACTGTCGCATGGAGTCTTTTTGTTGTCTGTCTGGTTTATGCAATTTTTAGTCTTTCCTTAGTCGACCAGATTTTAGTAGGTGACTTACTCTGCTGCTAGAAACTTGTTTGTACCTTGGGTTCCTATGTTTAGACCCCTTGAATTAGTGTTCTTTTATTTTCCAAGTAGTCTTTCTTGGCATCGATAAGTTAGTAATTATCCTTGTTGAAAAAGTACACCTTTAGATTCTTTGGTAACACACTTGGAGGGTTTCAGTACTCTTTTGTCCAAATCACTTCCATCAAAATTCAATTTCAATTTCAAATATATTTGGTTAAATCCATCCTCTTGGTCCATATGTGTTAGGATACTCATCCTTTTATTATACACCTCTTTGGTAGTCATTGGTTTACACCCTTTGCAGCTTTCTATCTCACCATCTCTTTTTGGACAATTGAACACTTTTACTATCCTAGTTTGGTATTGATGTTTCAAAGGGTCATCTTATCACCAAGGATCTTTTTCTTTCATGTCAGTTATGACAAGGTACCATGTTAGTCAAGGAAAATGACCTCAAGTTGTCTTTGATCAGTTACCCTTAGTCCAAACTCATCAAAAGCGAAAGGGAAAGGAACCTGTCTTTGATCAATCACCTAGGAGTGAGTCTAAGGCTTGGTTTGACCCAAAGAGAAATCCTAGTGAGTTGAGTACCTCTTTAGCACCTTCTCAATCAGATATGGACATGAGCTACACCATGACTAGAAAGGAGAGAGAAGCGATGGATCAAAATCTTGATGACATTTTCCAAAGACATAGGGATAACATGTTGCTTGGTGATGACAATCAACCTAAATCACCCCCTATCAACTCAAGGTATTTAGATGCCCATCAAAGAGTTGAAAGACATTATGGACAAGCTCACCAAGATGCACATTCACAACATGAAGACCAAAACAAAAAATCTAGTGATGCTCATGTAATGCAACATTCACTAACAACTTGTTCAAACATTCAAGACCCAACTCTCCGCTCAAAACAACCTCAAGATATGCAAATGAAAGGATTAAAAGAATTGAGCACGTTAAGAAGGCCTTTTTGGATGAACAAGCCACTAAAGAAGAAAGGTTTAGACACCTAGAGGAAGAACAACAAGCCTTGTTAAAATTGAAAAGAAAAGCATTCCAAGAGGAACAAGATAGGCTTTTAGCCCAACAACTCAATGACCAATTCAACAATAGGGGTACTAACAGTGGAAACAACTCTCCACCATCTACTCCCTCAAGAACCCCAAGAAGTAGAAGGTGGTCAAGGACCCCTTCAAGATCTCCTAGTACTAGAGGAAGGAGGATTTTACAACATAGGAGAAAAATACCTCCTAGGAACTCAAGACAACCCTCCCAACGAGTTCATCATGGCTCTCAACATGGAGGAAGTAGTGCAAGTTTTGATGATCAAGATTTTATGAGAATGCAACAAGAGCCACTATTCCAACAATATGTGGAGAAGTATCTTGATCAAAACAAGGATGGGTTCCTAGAGAGCTTGACTAACAAGGGTGCTAGAGTCCCTTACAACTTTGATGTGGATAGAAGAATCAAGAAACAAGGACCCTCTCAAGAAGAGGAGATCAAGCAACACAAGTGTATGATGGAAAAGGTGTTGGCACCTAAAATTTCCTTTTCACTTGATTCTATTTGTCCCAATCCTTTTGACAGAAGTGTGAGTATGATGGATCTTCCTAGAAAAGTTTAAATCCCCCAGTATGACAAGTATGATGGCAATGGTGACCCACATGATCATGTGTGTCAGTTCTACATCATGAGTTTTGAGTTCCACCAAGATGACTCCTATCTTATGAGATTATTTCCAAGGAGTCTCAAGGGCCAAGCCATGGAGTGGTTTACCAACATAACCCCTCCCATCAAAACTTTCAAAGAACTTGTCCACAAATTTATTCAACATTTTGCATACAACTTGTCAAGATCAGTCACTATGTTAGTCTTGTGCAATTTGAAGCAGAACCAAGGGGAATCCTTTGTTACCGTCTTACAAATGTGGAGATGATTGTGCTCTTGATATTCTAGGACTATCCCTGAGCATGAAAGGATTGATATCATTGTTAGCAATTTGGTGCCTTAAATGCAGTATGAGGTTTGGAAGATGGTCTTTGATTCCTTTGACACTATGGTCGAAACCGCATGTCAAATTGAGGATGTCTCAAAAGAGCAAGGCATTTTGACCAAACATAGCAATAACAACAATGGTCAAAATACTAACAATGCTAATAAGGACAAAGGAAAACACTCACACTGGAACAAGAATAAGCAAGTAGTCAATGATGGAGTTGTGGACTCTTCCCAACCCAAGGATCAAGGAGTCCTCCATTTGTCTAGTGTAGTCCAAGCTACGAAGCTCAACACATCCTCCAACCAACAAGAGCATAAACCAAAGTACCAAGAAAAGCCTAAGAAGGAGAGGTGACAATTTTCTAAACTGGGTGACTCCTATGAGGATGTTTTCAAGATGCTTATTACCAATAACTTTTCACAACCACAAGATCTAACAAATTTTTGCATACCTGACGTTAAGCCACATTGGTGGAATGAAAAAGATTATTGCAAATTCCACAATGGCATTGGACATGACATTGAACATTGCTGGAAACTTAAACACCTTATTCAGGATCTTATTGAGAGTGGCAAACTTCAGATTGATGGGTTGAATACCAATGCAGACCATAAGGCATTCAAGGAGCCTTTACCCAAATATGAAAAGGGGGAAACCTCTAAACCCAAGAATGGCAAGGCCGAAATCAAGTATAGGCTGAAATCAACTATACATACATAGGTGTAGAAAGCGTGGTCAATATGTATGAGATTGTCGAGGAAAGTGTCAACATGATGAGGGACAAAGATCCTTATGGTTATGATGTGGGCTCTCCTCCTATATTTGATGAAGAACCTATGGTGGTGCTTAGGGGTCCTCACTCTCAAAGGTCATCCTAAGCTCTCAATGCTGTCACCAGAAGCCAAAGTCAAGGTCATGTGGTTATTAGAAGTCCTAGTTCCAATTAGTCTAGCAAACCCTAGCAAGTGACATCTAAGAATGTCACCACCAAATCAACAATCAACCCTGACATGAGCTATAATCTTGTTGACCAGTTACAAAGAACGCCAGCTCAAACTTCAATCTTTGAACTCTTGGAATTGTCTCCAAGACATAAGCATATCATTGAGGATTCTTTGCGTGCAGCCAATGTTCCTAACAACATAGATGTCAATCAATTCTAGAACATGGTTAACCACCTTGCTAGCCCTCATTACCTAACATTCTCAGAAGAAGATGACAAAGCTTTGAGCCATCTTCATAATCTTTCCCTTCATATCAAAGTCATGATCCACAAGACTCATGTCAGGCATGTGTTGATTGATGGGGGTGTTGGGCTCAACATTTGTTCCTTGAGTTTGTTGAAGATACTAGGTTATTCTGAGAAATTTATTGATACCCGAAAGAAAATTACCATTAAAGCCTATGATGAGGTAGAGAGAAGCTCCAAGGGCTTGGTCATCCTTCCTGTTTGGATTGGCCCTGTTGAAAAGGACATTTCGTTCCAAATTGTTGATGCTGGTCATCTAGCATATAATATCCTACTTGGTAGACCATGGATCCATGACATGCAAGTAGTGTCATCCACCTACCACCAATTTGTTAAGTTCCCCTATAATGGAGTAGAAGTTTGTATACCCAAGGATAGCACATTATCTATAAATGCAATTTCAACAAGAACTCATGTTCCCCTCAACAGAGAAGCAGAGGATTTTGATGCAACTTTAGGACAATGCCAGAATAAGTTTAAGGCCATAGACCTTGGTATGGGGGGATATCAAATTGAATCTTTACAAAACTACCAATCTCACCTAGGTCCTATGGTAAACCTTCACAAGAGATGCGTCCTTCATCTTGAACCATGACCCTGTTTGGTACATTTGTAGAATCCTCGGTGCCTATCCAGGATAAAAAAGAAGAGGTAGTTGTCAAGGACTGGATCTATAGAGAAGAAAAATACATGCATAATGAGAACTTCTCTCCCTCTCCTAAGGCCTATGGAAGAGGGTACACTCTTGTCAAAATTATGGGCTATCCAGGTCATGGTCCTCTCAGTCATAGATTAGATGCTAGAGCCAAACCACTCAATCATGCTCTTTTTGGCCATAGGTCTAAGACAACAGTTGGCCTAGGTTTTGAAGGCCAGAATAAGAAAACTGCTCCTATCCTTGTTGCGATGGATAGTGATGATGAATCAAACTACATACCCAATTTTCAAAATCAACAAGATGGGTTTGAAGATTGGGTCCCTTCCACCAATCTCCTTTGGGGAGATTTAGATACTCTAGTTTCCAATCCAACAGCTTCAGACCTAGAACAAGAAGAGTCTGCTATTGAAGATCATGTTGAGGATCCTATTCAAGAAAATCAATACATAAATGGCATTCAAGAAGGTGTTACCCTTGGTGACATCAAAGCCTCTACCTCAAGGCCTCAAAAATATGCTTGGTGTAAACATCCCAGCTAGGATTCAGATACGGACTCACATGAGTATGAATGGGAATCTCTTTCTGATTGTTCTATAGTTGACATGGACATTGATGTTGTCCATACATATGGTTCCCAGCCTGAGGTAGCTAACGATTCTAGTGTAGGATTAGTGGATTCAAATCTACAAGTCACTTTAGTGGACGATGCTTTCCTTGGTAGGATAAATCCTGATTTGGGTACCTTAGAGGGATACTTAATAGGCCCTAACTATGCAATCACCAGAGATGATACCACTCGCATACATAACATTGAACCTATCATTGACCTACCCCTTGCCAATCCTCACTTAATTGATTGGTCTCAGTGCTATCAAGAGCCTCATCTCCTAACTTTCTAGAATGATTATGAGATAGCATGTTACCTAAATGCCCTTGAACCTGTAGTCTCTTCCACCAGTGAACCAACTACAAGCATGACAAAACTAGATATCAAGTACCTTAGTCACAAAATGAAAAGAAAAGAAAAAAAGAATAAGAGTTATGATGATGAAAACCACTGTGTGGCGGTGTTAGAACCTAAAAAAGTAAAAATAAAGGATGTATCCGAGGGTGAAAACCTCTCCGAGGCACCTAAGGATGAGGTACTTGATCATCTCCCAAGTTACTTTTAGGACAGATATTTAGTGCTTGTTAAGCCTACACAGCCAATTAATTTGGGTACATAAGAGGCTCCACAAATAGTGCATTTAGCTCAGTCTCTATCAATACAGGAAAAAGAAGCATATACCAAGTTCCTACAGAGGAAGAAGATTAATTTTTCTTGGACTTACTCAGACATGCCAGGGTTGGACACTAATCTCATTATGCATCACTTGTCCATAGCTCTAGGTACCAAACCAGTAAAACAAAAGTTGAGGAAAATGCATCCTCACATAGCTCTTCTCATCAAAGTTGAACTAGAAAAATTCCTCAGTGCAGGATTTATAAGAGCCATTAATTATGCTGAATGGATTTCAAATATTTTACCAATTTCAAAACATGACAAGTCCATTCACGTCTGCACAGATTTTAGAGATCTTAATAAAGCATGCCCAAAGGATGATTTTCCACTTCCAAACATAGACATGATAGTGGACATGACCGCGGGTTATGAGATCTATTCATTGATGGATGGTTTTTCTGGGTATAATCAAATCAAGATAGCTCCTGAAGACCAGGAAAATACTACATTCACTTTCACATGGGGAACCTATTGCTGGAATGTCATGCCGTTTGGATTAAAAAATGCAGGAGCTACTTATCAAAGAGCTATGACAACTATCTTCCATGACATGATGCATAAGAATATGGAAGATTATGTGGATGACACCTTGGCAAAATCTAAAAAAAGGGATACACACCTAGGGGATCTAGAAGTCATTCTAGATCGTATGGAACAATTTCAATTAAGATTAAATCCCAAAAAGTGTGCATTTGGAGTCACCTCGGGAAAACTCCTAGGATTTATCATTTCAGCCAAAGGAATAGAGGTGGACCCAGAGAAAGTTCAAGCAATATTGGATATGCCGCCTCCCAAAAATATCAGCCAAATGAGGAGTCTCCAGGGATGCCTTCAATCTACAAGGAGGTTTATTTCACAACTAGCTAATCGAGCTCAACCCTTTAATAAGACTTTGCATAAAGGGGTTAAATGTGTCTGGAATGAAGATTGTCAACAAAGCATGGACCAAATCAAGCAATACTTGGCCAATCCTCCAATCTTAATGTCTTCTATCCTAGGAAAACCACTCATTGTATGTGTCAGCAATAGAATTTTCCCTGGGGGCATTATTGGCTCAACTTGATGATAGTGGAAAAGAAAGAGCTATATATTACATCAGTCGTACTCTTGTGTCATATGAGGTTAATTACACTAGTATTGAAAAATCTTGCCTTGCAGTGGTGTTTGCTTCCCAAAAGTTCCGACACTGCATGCTTGCACATACAATGCACCTCATTGCAAAGATTGATCCTCTCAAATATTTTATTGGTAAGGCTGCTCTCATAGGTAGACTTGCTAAGTGGATGATGATCTTATTAGAATTTGACATAGAGTATGTAGAGCATAAGGCTATAAAAGGACAAGCCATTGCAGATCAATTGCCTAATTTTCCAATTCGAGATAAAGCGCCAATTCAAGTTGAATTTCTAGATGAGCACATAATGTACATGACTGCAAGAACATGGAAGATTTTCTTTGATGGCTCTTTCATGAAAAATGGTTCAAGAGTAGGAGTTTTATTTATTTCTCCTCATGGGTACACAATTCGTAAGTCCTACAAACTATTGTTCCCATGTACAAATAACATTGTTGAGTATGAGGCCTTGATAAATGGACTAAAAATGGAAATTGAGTGGAGAATCACAGAGCTGCATATCTATGGGGATTCACAATTAATCATCAACCAAGTTAATGAAGAATACCAAACAAAAGATGAAAATATGGTACCCTACAAGAAAATGGTTGATTCATTGAGATGATATTTTACCTTTGTTACATTTTGACAAATCCCTAGAGTAGAGAATAAAGTAGTTGATGCTATGGCTACATTGGATTCACTCCTTTAGGTAGAACAACATGAGTCTAGATTTGAATTCATGGTGGAAGAGCTACGCTACCCTATTTATGACTCCCAAAAAATCCAAGTTGTTTGTACCCTTGTTGGCCATGAGTCATCCCACTATGGTGCCATTTACTCATACGTCTATGATGGCATTATCCCTAAAACCTTCAACCATTCTGAATGAAGAAACCTCACCCAAAATGCCTCAGGTGCACATTTACACACATTTAGTAATATTCACACCCGAGATGTGCAGAGATTTAGTGTGTACATGTTTTAAAATAGTATCACTTTCTCAAGGTTTCCCATTCATGGATTCCCTTGGAAGTAATGACTTAGAGAAGTGCACTATTTAGTGTGTACATTTTTTGCACCCATCGTGGAAGGATATTTGTTCATCCCCATCTCTTCCAACCTTCTAGTCTTTCATTCATTTTCATTTGATCCATCTCTCTGAGGTTTGACTTTATTTTTATTCTATATCTTTCCCAGTCAAACCTAGTCAAACTGGGGCATGTCTTCATTGCTTGATGGTTATCCTATCATCTTTCATCTTCGATTGTGATTTCTAGTGATTTGATCACATTTATCAATTTACTATTTCTCCTCTACTTGATTTCGATTTCGATTCCGAGGGGCCGGTACCTATTTGCTTCAATCCTTGATTCAAATTATCAATCAAACCTTGCTTGAGATTATTATCTCTTATTTGAGACTTGACAAATTCCTATTTACAAGTATGTTGGTCTTGTCTTTTAGCTTATCCTTGTCAACTTATGCTTATCTTTGTCCTGATGTGTTCCCATCCGTTGAACACACGTCTGGGTTGTTTTGTGATCCCAAATCAATCTCACATTTCAATTCCATTCTTTGACCACATGTGATCCCAAATCAATATCACATTAGTCAATGAGGGGAAAATATATGCACCCTAAAATGGTCACCTAGACTTTGGGCCCCATTCTTCAATTTATCAAATGATGGAACCAATTTCTCAAATCCCTGAATTAGTATTTTCAAAAATCAGCATTTTTCAAATATCAATTTCCTTGATCAAATCCTACTCTATCATTTATTCAATTATTTTCTATAGGCTAACCATTTTATCCTAAGTCTTTATTTATTTAAAAGGAATTTCCTCCCCTTTTATTAAATAAAAGCCCCCCACTTTTCCTCTTATCCTAAGTTGCACAAATAAAGCATTATTCTTATTTTATAAAAAGAAGAAAAGCACTTTTTGTCTCATATGGACACAAAAGTCAACTCTTATTTTCTCATTGGAGGATATTTGTGCACATGGATTGCTCTTCTTTCAAGCTCCACCCTTGATTAAATCTTTTGCCTCTTAATCTCCATGGTCCATTCCTTTTCAATTCCTTTAAAAGCCGGAGAGCTCTTTTCTCATTCTTAGATCCCAACTTTGAATACTAATCTTATGCTGCAGGATTTCTTAGAGACTTTGGAGCTTTTTGATATCTTCATGCATTTAGCTTTCATTCTTGCATTCTTAGCTTAAGCTTTCATGGCATCTAGCTTAGTTTCCAGTATGCTCTAGATGAGCTCACATAGCTTAATTAGTAAGGTTAGGTAACACTTCTATCTTTCACTTCCATAGCTTAGCTTGCATCCCCATTCTTAGCATAGTTGCATTGCATTTCCATTATGGAATCTTGAGGATATTGGCATTCTTGCCTTGTCTCTTTGAATCTCCCATTGTGTGGTTTACTAGCAAGGTTGTATGCTTCAATAGCTCTAGCTGAGAGCACCATCAACATCCTTGTCACTCCATGCCTAGGGAGCTCTAGGTCACTTTCTCAAGGTTTCCCATTCATGAAGTCCCTTGGAAGTAATGACTTAGAGAAGTGCACTATTTAGTGTGTACAGTTGGCACATTTTTTAATTTGGTATATTGCTTTAGCACTGATGGATTTGAGGGTCAAGAGCCATGAATTTTGAATCTAGGGCATCAAGTTCTTGAATGCACTATTATTTATCCTTACTTTTGTATTGTTGAAGCATGTTTACTAGCATAGATCAATGGCACGGGCTTGTGCCCTACATTTTTCTTTCCTTACCATACATTGAACTATGACATCATGTTTTGTAGATGCTTGATGTTTGTTATTACCACAGTCCATTTTGTATCTTCATTCTTGCTTCAACATGCTTCTTGTAACACTAGTTGATGTATGCTAGCCTCTGAATCATCAAGGGCATTACATTTTTGTATTACCTTCCTGCTATGCGATATCAATGGTCTGTGAGCACCAGAGCTAGGGCATCAATTTGTTGTCTATTAATGATGCAGGAGCATCTCGGGTCCTTGGCAATCTTGTGTCACAAAAAACAATTTGGAGTTTGTCTCTGTTGCTCGGTTCCTACTTTGACCGAGTTGGTCGGTAGTTGGTCAGTTTCCTTTGGTTACCGAGTGTGATCGGTTATCTCCTAGGTGGTCAGTTGTTTCAATGGGGCTCGGTGTTGCTTGTCTACTGCTCGGTTATCTTGCTCACCGATGGGTTTATTCTTAGTTTCTATTTTGGTTGACTTGTGAATTTATATTGCATCATGGATTTAATATTGATATCCATCATTGGGAAGCATGTGGTCCCAAATTTTACTGTTCCTTCTATTGATTATGGATTTGAAGGCCAACTCAGTTTGGTAGAATCTTGTATAAATGTAGTTGTTTGGTTGTAGTTTGGGGAGGTAGTTTTTTATATAGGAGTTTGATAGAAGATAGAAGTAGAGATTTTGAAAGATCCTCTCATGTTTGAGGACTTTTGTAAATCATTGTAATATCTAGCCCTAACTGGGAAGGCCTTACATCCTGACATGTATCATTCTCTTTAATGAATATATCTGAAATATCTGGCATTCTCTCTCACTATTGTTGTTTGTTGCTTTCACATGTGTTGAGCAGACTTGGATCATTAGGGTGCACCATTGTTTGGCCCCTCTTACTCTGTGCCTTGTGCTAGGTGGTACCAGAGCGAGGTGAGATCTTGATCTAGGTCTGTGGATCTAGGTTTGTAGGTTCCTCTTGAAGCCCTAGTTGATTTTTGTGGGGTAGCAAATTGCGATCTGACCTACAATTGTAGAGGGTTGTCAGGATGGTTCATGGGAGGAGAGATGCAGATCCAAGATTGGAAAATATGCTAAGGTAGATTTCAGCTAGATTAGAAGTTGTTGAAATAACCCAAAGAAGAGGCAAACATCTTGAAGATGTTAGTGATGATGAATTTGAGGAAGAATAGGTGAATGCAGAACCTGCACCTGTTATGGATCAAGGTGAAGAAATATTTTTTAAGGCTTTGACAAGACTATAGTCAACACCACATTTCAATCCTCCTAAGTATGGTGGAAAGCTAGATTCTGATGAATTGGTGGACTGGATCACCGAGATGGAAAAGTATTTTGAGTATGAAAACATTCTTCAAGACAAGAAGGTGAAGATTGTAAGCACAAAGTTGAAAATTCATGCATCCTTATGGTGGGAACATCTGCAATTGGATAGGAAGAGGAAAGGAAAAGACAAAATCAAGGTATGGAATAAAATGGTGAACAAATTTAAAGGAAAGTTCTTACCTTGTGATTATCAGATTAACCTAGTTTAGCGAATGTAAAGTTTGAGATAGAAAGATAGCTCGGTAAAAGAGTATACTAAGGAATTCTATAAATTAGATATCAAATCTGGACATGATGAAGATGATATAGAAATAATTGGTAGATACCTGAATGGTTTGAGAGTTTCCATCCAAGAGGAAATTAGTATGATCAAGTTGGAGAACATTGAAGAGGCTTATCAATTTGCATTGAAGGCCAAGGAGAAATTGAACAAGAGACATGAGAAAAGACAAAGAGGTTGAGGTGGTAGATTCCCTAGAGGAAGAGGTAGATCCAATGGTGAAAATGGTAGATCTGAACCAGAAAAGAAAAATCTGGGAAAAGGCAAGACCGAGTAGAAAGGTGAAAGTTCATCTAGAGGTAGAGGCAATAACTACTAAGGTGGTTGTGGCAGAGGAAGTTTCTGAGGAACTTGTTACAATTGTGGAGAAGAAGGACATAGATCTTTTGAATGTACACAGGCTAGTAAGAAGGTTGGTAGCAGTAGAAATAATTTGGTGCAAGAAGAGTCACCGAATGAACCTAAGAAAGAAAATAACTTGATGGTAAGGAGAGAACTATGGAATGAAAGTAGGAAGGAAGATCTGGTAAGGAAAAGTTTGTTCAAGACCAGATGTAGATTTTCTAATAAAGTTTCAAACATAATCATTAGCAGTGGTAGCTCGAAGAATTTGGCATCTAAAGAGATGGTCACAAAGTTGCAGTTGGAAAGGTTGGTACATTTGAAGCCCTATCAGATTTCATGGATCAAAGATGAGCATACACTCCTGGTAAGTGAACAATGTTATGTGCATTTGAAGATTGGAAAGTACTATGATAAGGTGGTATGTGATATCATGCCTATGGATTGTTGTCATATTTTTTTGGGTAAACCTTGACAATATGATAGACATGCTATATATCATGGGCAATTGCATAAGTATACTATTGTGGTTGATGGAAAGAAACAAATCTTGTTACCATTGATGGAAGAACCTGTTAGTAGTGTTTGCACATCTATAAAAAAAAATTTGATGGAGGGAAGAAAGTTTTTTAACTCTTTGAAGAAGAATGATATATGTTTTTCTGTTATCCCTAACAAACTAAGTAAGAAAACAAAGGATACTATCCCTGAGGAGATTGATAAGTTACTCACCGAGTATAGTAATATCATTTCTAATAATGTACATGATGGTTTTACATCGAAAAGAATCATTGATCATTGTATGCATCTAATCCCTGGAGCTAGATTACTGAATAAGGCACCTCATCGGTTGACACCTACCGAGAATTAGGAATTGAACTGACAAATTCAAGAATTGCTAGAGAAAGTTTTGATCAGAGAAAGTTTGATTCCTTGTGCAGTACCTATTATATTGGCACCAAAGAAGAATGGAGAATGGATAATGTGTACTAATTCCAAAGAAATCAATAAGATAATAGTGAAGTATAGGTTTCCTATACTGAGAATGGATGATATAATGGACAGTTTGATTGGAGCAAAGTATTTCACAAAGATTGATTTAAAAAGTGGGTATCATCAAATCAGAATCAAAGAAGGTGATGAATGGAAGACTTCTTTCAAGACAAAAGAAGGTTTGTATGAGTGGTTGGTTATGCCTTTTGGTTTAACTAATGCACCAATTACTTTTATGAGGTTGATGAATGAAGTTTTGAAGAAATTCTTGGGTAAGTTTGTGATTGTATATCTTGATGATATTCAGATATTCAGTAAGACTAGAGAAGAATATTTGTTTCATATTAGACAAGTTTTGCAGAGATTAAAAGAGGAAAAGTTGCTAATAAATCTAAAAAATTATTCATTCATGAAAGAGGAGATTATGTATTTGGGATTTGTTATTTCAGCTGATGGTTTGAAGATGGATCTTGAAAAGGTTGAAGCTATTTTGAATTGGCCTACACCCGTGAATGCTAGTGAGGTAAGATCATTTCATGGTTTGGCAAGTTTTTACCAGAAGATCATATGGAATTTTAGTTCAATTTGTAATGCTATGATTGAAACTATGAGAGGAGACAAAAGAGAATTCAAGTGGACACATGGAGCTGATAAAAGTTTTGAGACTCTGAAGCAGAAGGTTGTTGAATTACCTATTTTGGTATTACCTGATTTTAGTAAAGTATTTCAAGTGGAATGTGATGCAAGTGGAAGTGCAATTGGAGCTGTGTTGAGTCAAGAAGGTAATCCTGTTGCTTTCTTTAGGGAAAAGTTGAATGATGCCAGAAGGAAATATTTTGTGTATGATCAAGAATTATATGCTATTGTTCAAGCACTAATGAAATGGAGAGATTATTTAATACCGAGTGAATTTATGTTGTATACTGATCATAAGGCTTTACAGTATTTGGGTAGTCAAAATAAGTTGAATGAGAGCCTATGAAATGGGTTGAGTATTTGCAGAGTTACACATTTGTGATAAATCATAAGAGTGGAGTCACCAACCAAGTTGTTGATGCATTGAGTAGAAGAAGATCTTTGATGACTGAGATGAAAATTGAAGTTCTTGGTTTTGATGAGATGAGAGATTCTTATGAGTTTGACCCTGATTTTTCTGAGCCATGGAGAAAGTGTAGAGCACCTATTAAAGATCAACAAAATACTAAATGGGATGAATATTTTATTCAAGAAGGTATTTTGTTTAAAGGTATTCAATTGTGTATATTGAGAGGAATAATGAGAACTAACCTAATAAAGGAGAAACATAGTAGTGTTTGGCTAGAAATTTTGGTATTGATAAAACATGGAATTTTCTTAAGGAAAAGTACTTTTGGCCGTAGTTGTATAAAGATGTTCATAAATTTGTGAAAAGTTGTGGAATTTGTCAAGTTGCAAAAGGAGTAAGTCAGAACACTGGATTGTATACACCAATTGCTATTCCTGAGAAACCTTGGATTGATATCAGTATGGACTTTGTTCTTGGCTTACTGAAGACAGTAAGAGGTAATGATTCAATATTTGTTGTTGTGGATAGATTTTCTAAGATGGCACATTTTATACCTTGTAGAAAGACATTAGATGCAGTACATGTAGCAGATCTTTTCTTTAAGGAAATTTTCAGATTGCATGGATTACCGAGGAGTATTATCTCTAACCGAGACAATAAATTTGTTGCATACTTTTGGAAAACCCTTTGGAAGAAATTTGGCACTGAATTGAAATATAGTTCTACATTTCACCCACAAACTGATGGACAGACTAAAGTTGTGAATAGAAGTTTGGGAAATCTTTTGAGATGTTTAGTTGGAGACACACCGAGTAATTGGGATTCTATGTTGACACAAGTAGAGTTTGCATACAATAATTCAATGAATAGAAGTATTGGAAAGACACCATTTGAGATTGTGAATGGCACACAACCAAGAGGTATATCTAATTTGAGAGACATTGTTGATGGGAATAAGAAAAGTGTTGAAGGAGTAAAATTTGTTGAGTACGTGAAGACATTGCATGAAGATGTGAAGCTGAAGCTGGAAGACAGTAATCAAAAATACAAAGACAAAGTTCATAGATCAAGGAGACATAAAACTTTTGATGTTGGTGATGAAGTGATGGTTTATTTGAAGAAAGGTCAATTTCCTGTTGGAACATATGGGAAGCTAAAGATGAAGAAGTTTGGACCTTGCAAGATTTTGAAGAAATTTGAGAGTGGAAATGCATATGAAATTGAGTTACCTAGTGACATGGACATATCACCAATTTTCAACATTGCTAATTTGTATGAGTATCATGAACCTGATTAAGAAGTGACAGTACTGACAGAATATCCTAAGAAGCAAAATGAAGAAATTGAACAGATTTTGAAAGAAACAGTTGGCAAGAGTACAAGAGGAAAATAGTATATGGAATATTTGGTAAAATGGAAGAATAGACCGATGGAAGACAGTTATTGGATTTCACAGTCTCAGTTGGATGCAGCTCAGACCAAACCTACCAAATGATTCGGAGAATCATTTCAAAATAACCCCAGGTGTCTGATGTAGTAGCACCTTGGGTCCTTGGCAATCCTGTGTCACCAAAAAGAATTTGGAGTTAGTCTGTGTTGCTCATTTCTTTCTTGGACCAAGTTGGTCGGTAGTTGGTTGGTTTCCTTTGGTTACCAAGTGTGGTCGATTATCTCCCGCATGGTCAGTTGTTTCACTGGTGATCAGTGTTGGTTGTCTGTTGCTCGATTATCTTTCTCACCGATGGGTTTAGTCTTAGTTTTTGTTGTGGTCGACTTGTCCATTTATATTGGATCATGGATTTAATGTTGATATCTATCATTGCGAAGCATGTGGTCCTAGATCTAACCATTCCTTTTGTTCATTGTGGATCTGAAGGCCGACTTAGTTTGGTAGACTCTTGTATAAATGTAGTTGTTTGGTTGTAGTTTGGGGAGGTAGTTTTTTATATAGGAGTTTGATAGAAGATAGAAGTAGAGATTTTGATAGATCCTTGCATGTTTGAGGACTTCTATAAATCATTGTAATATCTAGCCCTAACCAGGAAGGCCTTACAGCCTGACATGTATCATTCTCTTTAACAAATATATCTGAAAGATCTGGCATTCTCTCTCAGTGTTGTTGTTTGTTTCTTCTGCATGTGTTGTGCAGGCTTGGATCATTAGGGTGCATCATTGTTTGGCCTATCTTGCTCCTTGCCTTGCACCAATTAAAAACCCCATGAAGAATGCATATTCTATTGTGGATCACATGTATTCACTAATTTGTGGTAATGCAAACCCATGAATGATTTCTTATTCATGGTCGATTAAATTTCTAGAAGCATGCCCTTTTGAATCATGGTGCCCTCTATCATTGTTTAAACCTTCTTGATGCAGCCCATGAGCAATAGCTAGGGTATTACCTTTTAAACTCACTACTTTATTGGCACCCGTGCTTGATTCTCTTTGTATTTGATAACCAGTGGGTTGTAGCTATCAATGCATATGGAGTTTATTTGTTGATGGCACCATGGCATCACATTTTTGAATGGTACCCATACATATCTGGGATCACAGCTTGGTTGTGTCTTGTTATTATGAATGGCACTGAGATTCATATGTTTGTTGTTATTATGATGTTCAAATGCTCATTGTCTCATTACATTGCATGCTTCTAAGGTGTGCTCAATATTTAGAGCCTGTGAACTAGATCTCAATGATGTTTTTAATTCACTATTGCATCTTTTATCTCTTTTGAGTTGCATCATTATGTTTAGAATGCTTTCTATTTGGTCATGATCTTATGTCTAATTTCTCTTTTGATACACCCTTCTTCTAGCATGTGAGTTGGATGCAATCCTCTTTATCTGTTGTTCATGTTTTGAGGTGCCAAGCATTCAGACTGTGACAACATTGTTTGTGTTTATTGATACTTGATTACACATGATTAGCTTGGCATCGATACCTACTGTTATCTCCATAGTATTACCATCTTTGTTCATTGTTGATGTTTTACTTGGATGTATCAAGGTATTGATATGGGGCATTCTTTACTTTGTACATTGTTGATCTCAGCTTGGTAATGCATCACTATTTATCATTTGGGGATACCATGGCATGTTGAGTTTGCTCATTGTGACTTTTTTCATTCACTATTATTTTGAGGCTGAAAGCTAATTAGGCAGCATGGTTTTTTATTGTTTAGTTTGTGCCATCATGATTTACCATGCCATGCTACATCCTTGTTCATCTATTTGTTCAGTTTGGATTACTTGATGACACCAAATGAACAATATTTATTCAGTGCATGCCCATTGTACTTAAGGTCCATGAATACAATGCTTTATGACACCATCTTCATTTGATATTATATACTTGTTCTCATGGTGCCATGATATGTGGTTGTCTCTACTGGTTTACATTGTATTGAGAGTTCATATTTTCTTGGCATTATGGCATCACTATCTTTGGCTCATAATGGCTATCTCATTACATTATCCATTCTGGTTCTTGATTTAGCTTAAAAAAAATTCTAAGTTTTTTTCATGCTAGAATGATGTTGTATGTGTGACATAAAAATTTTACCTCCTACTCTGACTTGATGATTTGGCCCCATGATTTATTCATTGAACTATTGCTGGCACCACTACATGTATCTGTTTCATTATTTAATACTTGAGATTCACTTGATGACACATTGTTCGGTGTTCATTCTTGACACATGCACCATCCATTCACTGCTTCATAAGATGATGTGCCATCTTGAATCTTCCAGTGCTTTTGACCAAGCCTCATTTGATTTGTTTTTATGAATTTTAAGTGTCCCACTGATACTACATCATCCAGCTGTTGCCTTGGTGGTCATGGGTGCTCTTGGCCTGTGATGTGGTCTCTCTCAAGGAAATTTGAGATCTTCTCAAGAGAGCCCACATCACAAGGTAGCATCATTCATCTAGATTCCAACACCTTTGGATTGTTGTTGTATAGATGATCACTAAACTTTGAGGATGGTCTTTTGGGAAGAACATCCTCTCATTTCTTTGATCATCTAAATGAGGCAAACAATAGTGAATCAGCTTCTTTTGTATCTGCACATGGAACAAACAAGTTAATGAAAACAATGGTATCTGTTTTGTTTTTGTAGCCTCCTTAGTGCACATGCCCTGAGCACAACCCCTTTTAGAGGTGTATGACTGAGTGCATATATGCATGCTTGTAAATATTATGGTACCATACATTGCATAGATCCATTAGATCTAACCCCCATCTCTTCCTCTCTTCTTGCAGGTTCTGGATCACAGGAGCACTTCATCAACATTGTGGATCAAGACTCATACCAGGCAATGTCTGGTACCCTAGTATTTATTTCCATTTCATGTATGTCTATACTCATTTATGCAATTCTGAAAATGGCTATGCTCATAGCCTATGTGAGCTCGGATAAATGGTCCTCTTAGTTCTTTCCTTTTGTATAGCATATTTAACACATTGGCACATGTACATGTAATACTTTTATATGTAGATCATTTATTTTCCCTTTTCATGTATCTTACTATGAAATAAACACAAAATTAATAAATATCACCTAATAATCCAAACTAGGGTACAGTAGTCTCATTTAGTAATTAGGTCTCCAAAGATTAGTAAAATATGATAAAATTCTAGCGACCTCAACTAAGTGCTTGCCTACTAACCACTCTAACCAATTGCCTTTAAATCCATTGGGCATAGAGTCCCTAGTCTCAAAAATGAACTTGGCCCCCCAACCAAAACAACCTCCTTCTCTCCAACAAAACTGAAACTAACTGTCTAAGATAGACTGCTCTGGCTTATTGCTAACCAAAACCAAACTCAAAACTAAAAGCTAAAAGAAAACTATGTCGAAGCACTTAGGGAACACAAAACTGAAAACTCCTATCCTACCCTACTCTAACCAGTATGAGCAAACTAGTCAAACAAATTCATTGACTGGACTATTGAAATTACTTCCCATCCTCCTTAGGGTATTTTACTTTGTATATTTGATGCCAACAAAGAGGATATGGAACATAAAAATAGACTAGGCTACTTGGCATATCCAACTTTGAAATTGGTAGTCTAGATTACTAACCTTGATAGGATCATAGGTGTTGTCCTCCTAGGGAGGCTGATAAGATTGAATAAGCTCCTGGTCACCAAGGAATGGACCTTTGACATCACCCTCCATTGAATCCTTGAGTATGCACTCTTCATTTGACCCCATCTATGCTAGGTATCTGATAGGACACCCCCTTGAGGGTATAAAACCATGCCTCTATATGTTGATTGACCCTTCTTGTCCAGCATGTTCCTTATGAATGGCCTCAACATGTTGATCACAATTTTTCCCCTCCATGATGGTCTTCCATACCATTTCTTCTTCTGCACTTAGAGGGTCATCCTCTTCATCAGTTGGGACAACTAGAAGCTTATCAAAGCTATCAAACTATCTCAGGTCATTAACAATCATTGGCCCCTCCTCATGGTCTAGGAAACATGATTCTTGAGATTCATCCACCACTTTATTGCAGATAGGTCTAGATTCTATAACTGGAACAACATTAACCTCTTGAAAGGAAAAGTCTTCCTTAAGAACTCGCATGTTATTATCTATTTTAGGAAGATGACGAACACTAACAAGAGTTGACCAGAAAGCATTTATCATAGAGTCAAAATCTTCTTGTTGTCCTAAGTTAGCAACAACTATATCATCTTTCTTATCACAATCAGTGAGCTCAACTAGTAAATCTTGCACTACCTCATCTTGCTCAATATAAGAAGGCATCTCCTCAAATAAATCAGTTAGGGTCTCACCTTCTTCACTTGCTTCCTAACCTTTTATTTGCTACTCTAATTCATCAACATGTAACAAATCTAGTTGTTCCTCATTATCATCATGAAAAAGTACACTCAAAAGACAAAATTAATTTTCTTCCTAGAGGCCTGAAATGCTATGAGGTGTGAGGGTCTCTTCATGGATTGGCTCATAAGGCTTTATCTGTTGGAGGATGGGCTCATTTTCACTTAGGAAGTCAAGCCTCTTCACCATCTCTTCTATAGGAATAGAATGGAGTGGCTATAAAACTGAGACAGGGTCATGAATAGGCTCTAAACATTCATGGAGGTTAGGCCCCTGTTGACTAGGATTCTGAACTGAAGGAGAAATCCTAAAGCTTGTAATTTCAATAGAAGTGCTAGTGGACTTACTAGGAAAGAAATTTGGGATTTAAACCTTTTGACTCTCCTGTCTAGTTTGCAAAGCCTCTAGGTCCTCTTCAGCAGCATGAGACACCTCCTCCTGGATCTCTTCCTTAAGAAGAGTTGGCATCACAAAACCTGGATACATGGTCCATGAGGGTCTCCAAGACTACATTAAGTTTCTATTTCCCTCTAGTGGATCTAGCGAGCTCCCTTGCATTGGGGTAGAAATTACCTCTTGATCTCCTTGCCTTGGTGCTTGTGCCAACAGATTCTTAACCAACTAATCCTTTTCTGCTAACTCCTTTAGGAGATCCTTCTCAATTTTTGTAGTTGTAAGATAGATGGCACTTATTAATTCTTGATGCTCTTCAATCTTTTCTTCATGGATCTTCTCTAGTGTTGTCATCTAGTTCTCTAGCTGTCTTGAAAACTCTTCTTTCTGAGCCACAACTTCCATATACTACCTTGAGAGCTCCTCTTTCTAATCCCTCATCTCCACATAGTCTTTCATGAAAGAGCTCATTTCTTCTTGAAACTTTGCCAGCCAGTCATTGGAATTTGTATCTAAAATGGGGTCAGACTGATTCTAAGGATTGTAATAGTGACCTTCATAGGGCAGTTCATAGGAATGATGCCAGGATGCTTAATGTTGGGTGGGAGGGTATGGTGGTGCATGCTGGTAGTTTGCTATTGGTGGGCCATTTTGGTTATATGTTGCTGCTTGGCCAACTTGATAAGGAATGAATGCCAGAACATGGGTAGCTTTCTCATGATATGGGGGGTGATAGGGTGAATATGCATTAGGAATTGACATGCTTACTCATCAAATAAGCTGGTTAAAATGATATTTTCTAAAACTTATTAGCACTTGGACTACTTAAACCAATAGATTTTTCTCAGAGTTTCCATGGTGTTTGGAACAAACTACCTCTAAAGGCTAATTGCACTGAGAAACACACCAAAATATCAATGAATGATAAGAATCATTATAGTCCCACTAGGTGTGCCAAAAATTGTTGTCACTTGGGATTGCACCCGAGTATGGCTAAGTGTGGACCTAGCAATCCCGTGAAATATGGGACTGCTCTCAGGCTATGGGTAACCTATCCGAGAGTAGACCTCTAGATTAGGGGCTAGCTTCCCCTTGAATCACCTGGAACCTAACTAAACCTTGAAGTAAAAGGGAGAGAGAGTGCATGAAACTGAAACTAAACTGACTTGAACTAGGTGATCCACCAAATTTAATAGGAGATCCACAGCTGGATTAAGCTTACTACAATAGCTAAAACAAAATTTCACTTCACAACTTGATTCTACCACCTTAAACTCTTTAGAAAAATAAGGTACTTGAAATATAGAGAAGCGAAGATCTTTCCACAATTGTGATTTTAGTTGTACATGAATTAACACTACAGAGCCAAGACAAATTTCTAAATTCTTAATTGGATCAACATACAAACTAAGGATAGAATAACATCACAATAATCCTACATGAAATTCAATCTGAAGAACTTTGAAACTATAGGGAACAAGAAGGATCAATTTATATTATTGAAAAGAAGCTAAGTACAAGATGTGTATCTCAGAGCTACAACACTCATATCAAAGAGAAAAACTAAAGAGCTAGCCTCAATCACACAAGTGAGAGGTATATAAAAATAAGGTAAAGAGAATCAACATTGAAGCCACATCAACCTCCTAAGAATGGAAAATCCCTCAAAATAGGTCCATGAGGCTACCTTATAAACTCAAATGCCAGATTCTTCAGTTTGTAGGCAGGAGTGGAAAAAATAGACTCCCTAAAAAGACAGTCAAAGAAAAAAAAACCTTGTCCTCTCCAAGTCATGTACTAAAAATAGTATTTTGACAATGGTTTATAAAATACCATTGTCAGAATTTACAATAAAAGGTATGCAATGACTTTCACATTTACATTTTAAATTTACCCCTATGCCAAAAAATTTGGATTTTAAACATTTTACCTCCTAAGTTAATAAATGACTCTCAACATAATTAAGGGGAAAGCACATTTAATAACCCATTATATCAATAAAACCCTTGTTTTTTTAAAATACTTAGCACCAAAGGAAAAAATTAATAAATTCTTGACCCTAGAAAAGGGGAGAAAATATTAATTAATTATCTAGACCCAAAACCCTCATTGAGGATGAGGAAAGTCTACTAGTGGCAAACACCTCATCTTCTGGCACCTGGAAAGTTTCCCTTTTCACTGGCACTCATGCATTTGATCTCTGAATTTAGATTTAGAAACAACTGTCTATGGCATTATGCTATCAAGGTAAGGACTGGTTCTCTTCATTTTGTCTTCTGTTTATTCTTCCTCTAAAAAACTGAGCGCATGGCACTGTGCTTTGCATATTGTGTCTTATATTTATATTCCCTCTACATTTTGAGGGCACATTGGTGTAGGAGCACCCTTTTTAGGGCTCCCACTATTATATATTTTGTTGTGAAGAGCTTCTGCATGAAGCCTTGTAAGTAGAATAAGAGCCATGAGCTTAGTGTGCGTGTGCAGGGTCTAGTTAGGATCCTAGGGCCATAGTCATGTCTTTCTTTATGGTTGTACAGGGACTCAGGGGATGATGTCACCCTAATTTCACTTAGTCTTAACTTAGATAAAAGTCTTAAAATAGGGTTATTTAATGATTTAGCACATGTGTGCTTTGTTTTAGACCTAAGAGTGGTCTTAGGATGTGAAGAGAGCCAAGCAACAAAAGTTGCTCAAAAGTTGCTTAGAAACTTTTCCTAATAAGGGTTGAAACCCTTAGCAAGAGGCCAAGAGCCCTAACTAAGCTCATACCCCAAGGAATAGACTATTTGTGTTTGGAAAACCCTAATCCAAGGGTTGGAAGTCATTGTGTACGGCTCTGAGAAAGTTTAACCAGACTGTGACTGTATTTTGGTGTGCCAGTCAATACTAATGGCATGAATATGAAGAACTAATGAATAGAACTTAAGATATTTTGCATTGTACATTTTCATTTGAGTATATGTTTTGATTTTGGTGTGTTTAGATTAATTTCTCTACAAGTTTGTGTGTGTTCTTATTTTTATTTTGAAACCACCTGTCCTCTGTCTAGTTTGGAGATGCATGTAAATATGGGCCTTTAACTCCTATCCACACCATGGAAACACCATGGAACCTTAGGATATGGTATTAAAGACCCTTTTCTATATATATATTCAATTAGGGCCTTCGAAAGAGTGTGCAAGTATTTATTTGACCAAGCCCTAGGCGAGCCTGGACTGTGCCCGGCTAGGTGAGGTTAGGGTTGTGAAGGCTCTAGAAGACAAGGGTGAAGACTTCAAAGGAAATCCTTTAGAGGAGTTCAAGAAGGATAAGGGAAGGTTCATTGGTGTGAAGGAGAGGTTTCCACCAATCTGATGAAGGTGTTTATGCAAAAAAAATTATCTCTATGACTCTGTCAAGCTTTAAAAGGCCTAGAAACCCTCATTCCTAGTTAGGGCACTGTATGGCCATTTGAAGACTTAAAACCTTGAAAATCCTTGAGGGATGGGTAAATAAATGGAAGTTTCTATGGAATTTTAGCCCTGGTTTGGTGAGGATAGTAGGTCAAAAGTCCTATAAACCTAGAGAGGAGGCCTAATTGGGGCTCTTTCCTTGTAGCCCTATTTTGGGAAGAAATGATGGAATCGGGTAACAAACCAACTCACCTAAGCCTTTGGAGTCACTTAGATGGATGAAAAAACACCTTGGGAGAAATCTCCACCTTTTTTAGAGTCTAAGAAGTTGTTCAAACCAAGATACCCTTATTAGCCTATGTAAGGGTGTGAAGCTAGAGAGTGTGGAAGAAAGCTAAGAAGGAGAAGTGTACAACATTGGTGGTCAGATTGGGTTGGATCAAGGGATCCTATTGACAAGAGGAATCCTAGAGACCATAGAGTGTGGGTAGATCACACTAGGGATCCAATACAATGATCAGGGAGCATAGACTAATCTAGTCTATCCCAATCTCTCCATCACATATCCATTTGCTAGTCTTATGTATTCATCTCCTCTCTATTTTAGGGGCATGGTGTTAGCATTGTATGAGTATTGATGCTGACATTACTTATTAGTTGTTATCCATTTTGAAAACCCATGAAATAGCTAGGGTATTAATGCATACGTTCCATATGTTTTCTATTGTAGATCATAATATGTTCACTGTTTCTACTTACTCTTCCTTTGTTATTCATTCGTGAGGCACCAATTGCTTAGGATCACTGATAGAGGACCCTCGAGCCATGAGCTAGGGAATCATTTTCATGTTTATACTATATTTTTTATCTCATGATATTGCTAGAAGCTCACGTGAGCACTGGGCATCCACTTTTTCTCTTGCTGGCACATTTTTTGATTTGGTTTATTGCTTTAGCACTGATGGATTTGAGGGCCAAGAGCCATGAATTTTGAATCTAGGGCATCATGTTCTTGAATCCACTGTTATTTATCCTTACTTCACTATTGTTGAAGCATGTGTACTGGCACAAGTTTGTGCCCTACATTTTTCTTTCCTTACGATACATTAAACTATGACATCATGTTTTGTAGATGCTTGTTGTTCGTTATTACCACAGTCTATTTTGTATCTTCATTCTTGTTGCAACATGCTTCTTGTAACACTATTTGATGTATGTCAGCCTGTGAATCATCAAGGGTATTACATTTTGGTATTACCTTCCTGCTATGCGAGACCGATGGCCTGCGAGCACCAGAGCTAGGGCATCAATTTGTTGTCTATTAAAAACCCCATGAAGAATGTGTATGATGTTATGGATCACATGTATTCACTAATTTATGGTAATGCCAGCCCATGAATGATTGATTATTCATGGCCCATTAAATTTTTGGAAGCATGCCCTTTTGAATCTTGGTTCCCTCTATCATTGTTTAAACCTTCTTGATGTAGCCCGTGAGCAATAGCTAGGGTATTACCTTTTAAAAATCACTTCTTTGCTGGCACTCATGCTTGATTCTCTTTGTATTTGATGACCAGTGGGCTGTAGCTATCAATGCATATGGGGTATCTTTGTTTGTTGATGGCACCATGGCATCACATTTTTTAATGGTATTCATACCTATCTGGGATCACAACTTGGATGTGGCTTGTTATTATGAATGGCACCAAGATTCATGTGTTTGTTGTTACTATGATGTTTAAATGCTCACTGTCTCATTACATTGCAT
Organism: Chamaecyparis obtusa; assembly: GCA_027943335.1. Lineage (NCBI taxonomy): Eukaryota > Viridiplantae > Streptophyta > Pinopsida > Cupressales > Cupressaceae > Chamaecyparis > Chamaecyparis obtusa. The sequence goes on along the minus strand of BSBK01000682.1, from coordinate 3,951,187 downwards.
GCTTCTAAGGTGTGCTCATTATTTAGAGCTTGTGAACTAGATCTCAATGATTCTTGTCATTTGTTGTTGCATCTTTTATCTCTTCTGAGTTTCATCATTATGTTTAGAATTCTTATTGTTTGGCCATGATCTTATGTCTAATTTCTCTTTTGATACAACCTTCTTCTAGCTCATGAGCTGGACGCAATCCTCTGTATCTGTTGTTGATGTTTTGAGGTGCCAAGCATTCAGACTGTGACAACATTATTTGTGTTTATTGATACTGTAGACACCTAAAAATCCATTAGAAAATAAAAGTATTTTTATTTTTTTGAAAACCCTTGATGACATCATCATTTGTTAATTAATTAATTAATATATTTTTATGCCATTAAATTTCTTTATTTTAATTAAGCATCTTTAATTAAAGAATCTTTCCCCAAAGCATTTAAATCAAATTTAAATAATTTTCCTCTTTTTATTGGATCAATATTCAATAAATGATGTCACAATCCCTAAATAAAATTAATATTTATTTAAAGCCTCAAAAGCCTAGAATCTTCTAACCTTTCCTAAACCCTTATAATCTTCCCTAAATCTTTCCTAAACCTACTTATGAGAAATTACCTACTTTTCCTAAGCTAATCCAGGTCTCCTTGACTTTTGGTCAAACCCTTCCCTCAATGAACCTTACACACTCATCTAAGTCTCTTACATACTCTTTAAGGCTTCTACAGCCTCATAAAGAGACCCATGTCTCTTCTTCCACACATTTTCCCCTTGCACACTTCCCTAGTGTTTCTCACACATGTGTGAGCAACCCCTAACCCAAGCTAAACCATACCATACCCCAAACCATACCTCTTACTCTACCTCAAACCTTACCCCTAATTCTAACTCATCCTCCTAACCCAAGCCATTGGGAAATCCTATAAATACTCCCCCTTCCAAGAGCAAAGTATTAGCTTATCTTTTATCTTCAATGCATTGTTATCATGCTCATTTACTTCTAGACTTAGCATAATCATTCCTAATTGTTAGATTTCTTTATTTTCTTCAAGCTTTCTAACACATCGTAGCGTAGAATAATGGATTAAACATAGTTTCTTTAATTTTTTTTCATATCATAGAATCATATCACATCTCTATTTGGTTAAAATCAATCTTTTCATAAGCATCATGTAGCTTAATCTACATCTTAGCTGCATTTTGGCTCCTTGGGCTCTTGGGGAAAATCAAGTCTTCTATACTTGATTTTGTGCCAATATAGAGTATCCATGGTCCTTGAATGATCCAAATCCCCCCTAATCATCATTAGTGACATGCTCCATGTGAATAGAGAGCACACCCACTTCCCTAAAGTGAGAGCAAATCAAATGGTGACAGGGTGCTCCCGTTTAAGCTCTATCTAAGTGTCTTTGCAAATAGTTTTCTTTATGAGTTAGGTATATTCTCATAAACTATTTTTTGACATTCCTACACCTTTCAAGATAGATTAGGTTTTCACTGATCACATTTTGGCATGCCCGATGGGACCCTACACGCCTTTGAAACTACATTTTTTAGGGTTTTCCAAGCAAAAAACTCACTTTTTCATCAATCTCATCCTGTTCTGGGTAAATTCTCTTATGATTAAACTCCCTATGGTTTTTTTCTCATATCATTTATTATTTATTCTTGTATTGGGACCACCCAATACTCGTATTGGACTTTTACATGCATTTTAGGCATATTTTAAGGCCTCTGGCCCTGTTTGCTTGTACTGCAAAGCATCCTTACTCGTACTAGGCCTACCCATTAATCATATGAGTAAAGACCTCATTATACCCTTCCTTTTTTACTTGTATGGGAAACATGGGGGTCTTGGAAGGCCTTAGACCAAGGAAAAGTTGGTTTTTTGGGGTTTCTAGGGGTTTTCAAGCCCTCTTGACTGCTTGTTTCAAGTTTTTAACACCATCTTTTGCAAGTACCCTTGGAAGGCATAAAAATCAATAAAAACATAATTCCTTAAGTCTCATCAACTTTTTTTTATAATTAGGAACCTCAAATATTTCATTTGGTTGCTTAAAATGAACACTAAACACAACTCTTGAGTGCCTAAAATCAAAGAATCTAAAAATGTTTCCTATTAGTTCCTAATCAGTCCTAATCAACTTAAAACTTTCCTATTTGGTTCTAAAAGAAATCAAAATCATCCCTAAAGTCTTTTAGTTTTCTAAAATGAACCTCAAAATCATGCAAAATTAGGACTTTAGAAAGCATTCATGCAAAATAGGAACATTTCTTGTTTTGGAAGCTTAAAAAGAACTCCAAAGTTGCATCTCAAAATATAATTGGTTTCAAATCAGTCCTAAATGCATTATAATGTTCCCAAATCAAATTCAAATGCATCAATTAGCGATAAAAATAACTTCGTTTGCAAATGTTTCAAAGTTCTTTCGAAAACTCATGCAAACTAGGAACAAAAATCAACAAAATCTTTGCTAATATTTCCTAAATTGGTTCCTAAACATTCCTAAATGTTCCTAAACTTTCCTAATTCAGTCCTAAGGCTTTGATATTGATGAAAAAAAAATTCTTGTTGCAAAATATTGAATTTTTCTAAAGTTTCATATATCAAAACTATCTAGAAACACCTCTTTTTGGCATAAAAACTGAATTCTAGAGCACAAATCTTGAATCCCTCTAAAGGAAATCATAGTTCAAATCAAAGACTCATGTTTATTTAAATAAAAAAGCACAAATCTTGAATTTTTTAGATTGCAAGAAAAGCATTTTATTCTCTTTCATTCCAAAAGTTCAAATCAGGGTCCTAAAAGCAAAGACACCAAATCTTGAATGCAAAGGTAAAATTCTTGCAAAATCTTTCAAAAAGCTTTCAAAGAACTGAACAAATCAAAATCTTAAACACATTTGTTTGGAAGCATTCATTTCAAAATCACTTAAGATAAAATTGGGAAAAGAGCTCTTCTTGATGTGCATCTAGGAGTTTGAAAATTGCAAATCCTTGTTAATCTAAGTAACGTAAAACACTTGAACTCAGACAAGTTCACCTATTTTACTTTTAGAGAGGCATGTCTGGGGAGAAAAGTGCTTCCTCTATGGAGAATGACCTCAAATCAGTACCTTCCCCGACCGGTATAGAAATAAAGCATTGAGAAAACTCTCGCTTACATCCCCTCAAACTCAGGCATGTGTGTTGATGGTAGCCTAGGGTAGGTAAATAATTCCTATGATTTTAGCATGGTCAAATAGGCTCTTAAGTGAGTCACGCATGTACAACCCAATTGGGAGTACTCCATGAAACAACTACAAACCTGTTAAAATAGAAGCTACCCTATCTACATCTGAAGGTATCAAAATCCTTGTGCAAGGACAAATCCAAGGGGTTTACCAGATCACCTTAAGATACTCACCATATGTATCCCCTTTCAAGGGGTATCAAGCTGTGGGAAAGGATTTTGATACTAGCTTGACTTCTAGGTAGTTTCTGCTTGATGTGTTTTCCAAAGTTTCGAACTCAATGCAAAACATCTATTGAACAAAAACAAAGTGAAGAGTTCTACAATCAATCCTTGTTGCCATGTCAAAACCCAAATCAAAAGCTCATCCCAACTTTTAGAATCTTGTCATCCTAGTCTCCCAAATCATGGTCTTCCAGTCACCTTGCATCCAGACTTATTCTCCCATCCTAGGTTAGCAAAGTCATCTTGGTCATCCCCCATCCCCCTCCTATCTTTCTCTAGAGTCAGTCTTTCCTCATATCTTGATCCCAATCCAATCCCAGTCTGCGCTCCTTAGTCATCCTAGTCCAAAGCCTTAGTCTTCCAATTCATCTTCATCCTTCATCCAACTCATCTTCAAGTCAACATGTCTCAAAAATATTATGATAAGTTAGGTTATTATGTCTCTCCTCTCAATCCATCCTATCCTGATGATGATGAAATTCTTGTTGATCATGATGCATACTTAAAAAACCTTAGCCATCATGATGATGAAAGCCTTGTAGATCACAATGAGTATTTTGAAAATCTTAGCAAGTTTTCTCCAAACATCCCCCAGCATCCAATAAATCCTCCAAACTATCCTACCATGCCTTCATGCATATCCACTAACACTCATTATTCTACCTTTGACAAGGGAAATCCACTATCCTATTCATCCATACCTTCTTCCTATCTCAAACCTGCATATCCTCTATATGCATCCTTCATACCTCCATGCCCTTCTATGGTCATATCCTAATCACCATCTTTCCATAGCAACACTCCAAGTTATATCCCTTATTCAAATCCTCCATCTCCTTATCCTCCAAATCATTTTCAAAATTAAAATCCTAGTCTTCCCACCCTTATCCAAATCCTTCATCTCCTTATCCTCCAAATCATTTTCAAAACCAAAATCCTAGTCTTTCCATCCTTTATCCTAATCCTCCATCTGCTTATCCTCCAACATAGTTTCAAAACCAAAATCCTAGTCTTCCAATCCATTACCCTAATCCACCATCCTATCTAAATCCAACATCTTCTATTCTAAACCACATTGCCACAAATCCCATCCCACAAAAAGAATGCATCCTTCAATCCGCTTCATATCTCATACCTCAATCCATCATTTCTACCTCACCAAATAGCCAATATAGTTCTCAAGCTTCCTCTAAACCTACCTATGTGAATTATCTAGTCATGCCATCTTCCAATTCCTCATCTACACCATCATTCCCCCAAGCAAGTTCACAATATTCTAATCCACCTCCATGCGTGAACTATCCCAGCTCCCCATCTTCTACACATTCTAGTTCATCACCTCCTCCAATTCGAAAGTCTCCAAGGAGTTTCACAAGCAAGCCAAAAAAAAATATCATTCCTATAGCCGACGAGACATGTCATCTCAATCCTTCATGTGAAGCCATCATTGATGAGCCCCATCAACCTCCCCCATTAGTTATCCTTCTTCCATATATCCCACTCATTGATCCCTATCCATCTCCTAGCATCATTGATTCATTCCTATGCATTGACTTCACCAAATCTCCATCCACTTCTCCTCCTCCCAGCATTGTCTAAACCACATTCAATGAGCATCAGGAGTTCACCCTTCTTCCTGCCATCATAGTTGCAGAACCTCCCATCCTTCCATCTGCTCCATCTGAAGAGTCCATCCATACATCCCCCAACACTCTATCCACACAAATCCTATCTAGCAAAGATCTTGTCCAAAAGCATGTTGAAGACTCCATCAAACAAAATCAAGATCCTATCCTTCCACTTCCTCTACTACATGTTCTATTGCTTCCATCACCCCTAATCCAAGATCCTAAAATCCCAATTCCTCCATCCAAGGATCCATTACCATCTCCCAATCCCAGTCAAAATCCCATCATCCCATCCTCTGCACTTGAGGATCCTCTAAATCAAACTATTCCACTTCCATCACTCTATCCTCTTGGTCCACTTACATTTGTCAAAGGTAGCCCACTTGAAGAAAAAGCAATAAGTTCCATATCTTCCATCATAGAACCAGAAACTAGATGTTTATCATATTCCCCAAGTTAGAAATATCCTTGTTTGGATAAAATGCTCAAGAAATGGAATTATCAAGGTAAAGGCCTAGGTGCTCATGAACAAGGAAATCTAGAGCCCATTCAGGATAAGAAACATCAAAATCATGTGGAATTGGTCACACATCCGAAGAAGGCACTTCCTCCAAAAATGTTGGTATAGCTAAAGCTAAATTCAAGCATCCTTCCAAACCCACCATCACATCTTCCAAAGCATACAACACTATTCCTCCTCCTCCATCATTACAACCCAGGACAACCTATCACATTCCTCCTTCATTCTCAAAATCCATTTTGGGTCCCTATGTCCCAAAGTCTTCAAGTGCATATCCAACACATACCAAATTCATTTTGGGGACTTACATCCCAAAATATCATCCCCCATCTTATTCTACTCAATCCTTCATCCAAAATCGAAACATCCCTAGTCAGGATTAACAAAGGCACATTTCAACACCTCATATCTACCAATATCCTTCCATCTATCCATCCATATTTCTTGCATCCCATACATATCCTCATATTCCTTCCAATGTTCCTCGTAATTTGGATGCCATGTCAAGAGTGAGGGAAATATCCACAAAAATCTAAAGATTGTCATGTCCAGTCTAAACAACATGCTCAAGAAAAGAAAAATACAATAAGGAAATCCAATGCATCCCATGGCCACAAAGGCCCAACAAAGAAATAGCCAAATCCAATGCATTTGAATGGCCACAAAGGCCCGACAAAGAAGAAGAAGAATCCAAAGCATCTCTATGGCCACAAAGGACCACCAAAGCTAAAGCAAAGATGATGTGGATCCCAGAGCAAAAAGATGCAATGCATCTAAGAGAAATATCCACAATGGCATCCAAAGTTGCTAATCCACCTGCTACTCAGTCTTCTCCTCCATCTCCTAGATCCATTTTGGGTACCTATGTCCCAAGGTCTCCTAGCACAAATCCTCCATCATTTCTGCATCTATCTGCCAAATCCCATCCACTTCATTCATCTTCCTCACAACATGTGCCAATGTTGGTCCTAACAACATCCCCCTATCATGATCAATTCCCATCCTTCCATCCAAACACTTTCTACCACCATATGTCCCATCTACCCCATCCAATATGTGCCTTTGCATAATCCATCCATTCCAATCAAGCTATACCAACATCTAGACAAATCAAAAGGTCAACAATGAATTAGGAAGTTAGAAAAAAGTTAGAGGACTAGTAGAATATCAATAAAAATTTAGTAGAAAATTAGAATATCAGTAAAAGATCAGCACGAAGTCAACAGAAAATTAGAAAAAATCCATAAAAATTGAAAAAATCAGAGAAAAATATCAAACAAAGAAAAGAAAAGAGGAAAACATTCATCCAATCATGAAAACTTGGAAAATCAAGCACCTTGGACAAGTACCATGATGAAAACTTGGCAAACAGGCATTATGCATAGGTCCCCTCAATTCCTTTCTACAATTGGGGGCCATTCCCTTCTATCTCACATCTTATCCAACATCTCCTCCATCTCATTTTTCTCTCACTTTATCCTCCTTTGGATCTTGGTAATAAAAATAGAAACCATCAGGTATACGTGCTTTTGGACACCTTCTTGGCATCCATCACCCTCTTTCAGCCACCAATCCTCTATCCAAATCCCAAGTAGTTCTTCCATCCAATCATACCCCATCCTAATGCCTCTGAATACATGAACTATCCTAAGAAGGGGGCATCTTATTCTTTGGTGACATATTCCTTGGAGACTATCTTTCATCCATTTTTCCATCTACCCAAATCCTAAGCATTCCTCTATCTAGATCCCTCAACGGTTCCTCCAGCATCCATCTTCCAATCCTCAAGCAAATCTTCCATCCAATCTCCTTCAAAGCAGCCTGCCATCCAAATCCCTAAGCATTCCATCTTCTGAATCTCCTAGCAGTTCCTCCATTCAAATCCCAAGTAGTTCTTCCATCCAAATCCAAATCTTCCTCCATCCAAATCCCAAACATTTCCCTCTAGCCATTAATTCCTAATCATTTCCTCCATCTTTCCATCACTTGGTGTCTTCCCTTGTCATTGGTATCTAGCTATAGGCTACCCCCATGAAATCCAATATTGCCATCTATCCATGTCCTAACATTCTCCTAGCAAAATCCTCCAACATCTTCCAATCCTATCCACATCCTCTAGCTATCCAAAATCCAACATCCAAGATCAAGCCAAGAAATCAAATCACATCCTTAGTCTTTCTCCTAGTCTTGTATCAAGCCTTGATCTCAATCCAATCATCATCGTTGGGATGCTTCCTTCCCAAATCCATGTCATGTCAGGAAACATCATCTATCACCAGTCCATCTTGGCTTTTCTAGCCCAACTGGGGCATCATCTTGCATATCTTGAAGCTTTACCTTCATCCTAGATTCTTTGTACATCTTATCCTAAGTCTTGTACCATAGCATCAATTGTGTCTCCACCTAAGCTCATTTGTATATATGTGTCTTTAGGTCCCATCCTTTGAGTTAGTCAGCCCTTGTGTTGTCACAACCAGTCCAACTAAGTGCTTCAAGCAATCATCCCTTGGTCCTTTTTGAGGTTCAAGAATCTTACCTATCTCTTGTCATAGGAATCCTTATTCGGTTACCCACCATCTGCTTCATATCACCAATCCTTTGATTTGCTCAAAATCCTTATCTTAAATTAGAATCAATCCCAGTGCTACCCTTTGACAGAACTTTGTCTAGGGAATCCTGTACTTGTCTGTGTATGGCCTCACACTACAACATTTGGGGTTGCATTTCGATGCCAATTTGCGACACCACTACAATTTCTTTTTGTTTTTTGTATTTTTTTTTGCAAGTGCCCCTGACGATGTCATAATAGCAATGATGACATCATAATTGCGACACCCCTTTGGTTATAAACCAAAAAAAAGAAAAAGAAAGTGTCATTTATAATCTGTGAATTTGAAGAGTTGCCGCTAAGATGGCACTGCACTTTTGCGTGGTGTGAAGAGGGTGTTCAAGTTTGGCATGCACAAAGAGGCTAACACCATGTGGGAAGAGCGCACTAGCACTTGAGGTAGGCATTTGAGCTTTGTCTTCTCATTAACTCAATTTCATTTTGATGGCATTTGTTGATTTAATGGCACAATATGAATGTTAATAGTGGCATTGTTTACATCTTAGCATTTGGAATGCTCAATGACCTGCGAGCTTTGAGAGCTAGGACATCGTTGCTATTACCTTCAAGGCATTGTGTGAAGTGTTTTATCTCTCTTTATTTGTTTTTCTATTGATATTCACTATGTGGTACTCCCTGTTTATGATCATTTCATGAGGAAATGTCTTGATGGCTCGTGGGCTGCAAGCTAGGGCATCATACATTATTTATGAGCTCACTATTGAATATTGACATTGTTTACATCTTTTCATTTGGAATGCTTGATGACCCACTAGGTTTGAGAGATAGGGCATCGTTCCTATTACCTTCAAGGCATTGTTTGAAGTGTTTGATCTCTCTTTATTTTTTTTGCTATTGATATTCACTATGTGGTACTCCCTATTTATGATCATTTCATGAGGAAATGTCTTGATGGCTCACGGGCTGCAAGCTAGGGCATCATACATTGTTCATGAGCTCACTTTTTAATAATGGCATTGTTTACATCTTTTCATTTGGAATGCTTGATGACCTGTGAGCTTTGAGAGCTAGGACATTGTTTCTATTACCTTCAAGGCATTGTGTGAAGTGTTTGATCTCTCTTTATTTGTTTTGCTATGAAGTGTTTGATCTCTTCCTATGTTCCATTTGCCTAATGTTGCCCTAGTTTATGTAAGTGCCCTTCTCAAGAAGGAAAGATTGTTTCAGGAAAAGTTACAATACTTCATTGAGTGGGGTTACCAAAGAAAGACAAAATACCTTATCAAGATTAATGAGTAAATATTCACAGGCATTTGATTTTCTTAAATCTCTAGTATCAAAAATAATATGACAAAATCACTATGACAACAAAAATGTCTACAATGATAATATAAAGTTCTATTTATCATTGTGAGCACTACATTATAAATGTCAGACAAAGGGATATTTTGCATGGCCTAGTAAATTAAAATAAATTTGGATGCTTAAGATTCAATCTGACCATGCTATCCATCTAATAATGATTTGGATAAGTTTACTTTTAACTTTATATAGGATTTCAATGGTGATCTCTGATAGCACTAAAGTCAAATAACTTGGGCCAATCATAAAGTTTGCAAGTAATTTACTTTGTCTAAAGTAATTTAATTTACTATCGTATTGGCAAGTAGACTACACTACTCTAATATTTGCAAGTAATTTTGTTTATACTTCAGTCATAAATTGAATCATACAACCCTTTTATCTTTTTGAAAATCGAAAATTGATTCAGCCATGCCATTATTAAACTTGGAAGGCTTTGTCTACTCTAGCAAGTAGGCATAAAATAACATGTGCTGAGATAGAGACTTGAAAGTCTCAAAGAGACTCAATCGCACAAAAAAGGTAAAAAAATGAAGGAAAGAGAACACAATGCCCCTCTACCTCATTCCAAAATCACAGTTTCTCATTTAAGTGATGTTTATAGAGTGGATCAAAATGTGATGGTTTTTCGGATTCACCCAAGTGGTTTTGAGTCAGTTTTTAGATTCCTTCAAAAGAATAATCATCACATAATTTAACATTTGATACACAAGATTTTTGTTTTGACCTCGTGAACAAGTTCAATGCAAAATTTGAACATAACAATCCACTAGCACACGATGTAGAAACTCTAGAGGGTCCTTAAACTTCTCTAGTAAAGCCCTAGAACAACTTTTACTAAAACACTAGAATTGATTTCCAGTTAAGATCGTTAATACAAAAGTTGGGAAGGTTTGGGCTAATTGGTAGTGCTAAATAGATAGGGTGATGTTACTAGAGTGTAGGAAATGATCCATTACAATTAGCAATGAAAATTTGTGAGATTTACATGCACTACGATATGAAACATTCAATGGAATAGAACTGAATACCTGCATAGCTTTTGGTGACATCTATTGTTCCACAGAATATTGTTTCGAGAAGCACACCAATAACTCTTTTGCGAGTGTCCCTCACCACTCTATTGTAATTATCCACGATGCTCAATAATAACAGAGGATGCACTACCACTTTCTCAATTGGCCTTGCTGAGATCTGTTGTGTCTTTATCACGTCCATCTTCCTTTATTTCTACCAAGTCGTTCTTCTTCTTCTTCCCTTGTTTCTTTAAAGGACACCCCTCTCTGCTTTGTGTATATTCTTCCAATGGGATATATGAGAGCCTCTTCAATCTCATTATATTCTAAACTTTGAGACTATTCAACCAACTTTATATATTACTCTTTACTTCCCCACTATTTCTTTCCAAAAAATGTTATCTTCCTCAACACGAAAGGATGAGGAGCATACCTAACTACTTACCAGTGACTTCATCCCTATTTCTCAAAGCATTTCCTTTCAAGAGGAACACCTACAAAATTGTTGGCAATTTGGCTAAGGTATTTACATGAATGTTGTCATTATGGCAACATATGTTCCCTATGAAGATCGCATAAGCTAGAAAGTAAGTATGGAAGATCGCAGACTAAAATTGTCTAAGTATGAAACAGTGTTTTTGACAGAGCACCCGATATAGTTTGTTTTGGCGATGTTCACTGGAGCATGATCAGAGTTTGTGTAGTTGAACATAGACTCTATGGTGTCTAAGGATACCCCATCTCAGTGTGCAAAAGATTACAGATAATACAGACAAATTTATGATTGTTTTACCGATGACAAAGTTAAGCCGACAGAGCAGTTTTGAAGACAGAACTAGTAAATGAATTAAGGGATTATTTTGCTTGTCAAAATAATGACTTAATATTATAAAGAGATGACATCCTAGATGTTTACTCTTGGATAAAGATATGCAAGCTGACTGGAGAAAGATATTATGTTTGTATCTTGTATAAATAGAGATGTACCGAACATACTTGAAATGTAACATGTAACTTGTGATAGTTGTATATTTTGATAGCAGTGAAAGTTGTTGATGCAAAGTTGTAAGCAGTACCATATTGTAATCAGTAAACATTTGTTTGGTAGTGAGCTCATCTAGTAATCATTTTTTGTATATACAACTCCTAACAGGGTTGAGGCTTCTAACAAGGCCTATAGTCCCTTAACCAGGACTGATACACTATATGATTGTAATAGGCTCCTAATAGGGTCAACATCCTTAACAGGATATCTTTTGATTAGTGGATCTTTGTGGGTACCATCCCCACTGGGTTTTTCCCTTGGACAAGGTTTCCTCGAGAACATATCATGTGTTATGAGTTCTTTACATTTACTGTTATGTATGCTATTTAGTTTCTTATGCTTTAAAGTAATCTATTATATCCATAAGTGGGAAAAAGTAAAAGTTTGTGAAATACTGATTCACCCCCCCCTCTTAGTATTTCCTATTTCTAACAATTGGTATCAGAGCATAGTTACTCAGAGAAGGAACATTCAAGGAAAGCCTACCAGCTTGAGTAAGATCTCTATGGATATGGATCAATTAATGAAGAATCTTGAAGAAGCTCTTGAACAAATTGATATGCTTACTGATGAAAGAAACGCTCTGAAAAGAAAGTATGATGATGTAAAGAATCTTATTGACAAATTGAAAGGTAAGATAGAAGATCTGAAATCTAAGAAGGAATCTGAAATTCTTGTTGAAGATTGTGATGATTTAGAAAAGGAAAATGTGATCCTTAAACATGAATTGAAGATAGAAAATCTGAAGCTTAGCTTGAAAGATGGAAATGACAATCTAAGATCTGAAAATGAAAATTTAAAGAATGAGAATGAAGATCTAAAATCTAAACTTGGCAAGGTAACATCCAAATTTGATAAAGTCAAATTACAGTATGATGAACTTGAGAAATACAACAAAATTGTGAAAGGTGAATTGACTCGATCCAAACAACAACTTGAGAGACTATATTCAAATAGTGAAAATATTAATGAGCAAGTATCTTATGGAGAACCATTCTATGACAAAACTGGTCTTGGATTTAACATATTGAAGATAGTTAGTGAAAGCAAGAAACTAGATCTGAATATATGTGAAAGCAATGAAGAAAAGAAGTTAGATGAAAACAAATCTAAAGAAACACCAAAGCAAGAAGAATCACCAAAGAAAGAAGAATCAGCCAAAGGTATGCAAAGAGAATTCAAAGGTAGATGTTTTTCTTGTAATACTATTGGTCATATGAAGAGAGATTGTACAGGTAAACAATTCAAACCTCTTAATGGTTATTGTTATAATTGTCATGGTTTTGGACATAGAGCTATTGAATGTAGAAGATCTAAAGTTATTGAGAATAATTACAATAGTAGAATGCCTAGAAATACTAACAATGCAGATCAGAGATCAACTGAAGACATGAAAAGAGGAAATGGAATAGTATGTTTCAGATGCAACAAAATTGGACATATTGCTAGAAATTGCAGGACACAAATCAATCAGCAAACACCTAGATATGGAACCAATGGAATCATTTGTTAGATATGTAACAAGATTGGACACATAGCAAGATTTTTCAAAATGAACAATGGAGTTTATCATCATAACCCTAACCCTAGAAACTATGCAAGAAGGAATGAAAATGCAGGAAACAAAGAGAAAGGTTGTTGTAGCAATGACGATGAAGTAAAATTTGTTAAAGGAACAGATCAAGAAGGTATTTTCAACACTAAAGGTAATCAGGAAGGTAATGTATCTGATGGTAAGAATGATTCTTTACCTAACCCTTCTTTAAGCACTTAAATTATGTAAATTTTTATAGTTTAGGAACTTAGAATTAGTGTAGAATTAGATTTTGAATGAGTTAAGTTTTGTGTAGTTAGATGAAGGTTTTTTATGTTATACTAATGCTATGGTTAAGTGCACAAAAAGAAATATTATGTTTTGTGAGGTCGCAAGAAGATTTATGGTTGCAGGTTTATAGAATCAGCTTTTTGGCATTTTAGCGGTAAAAGAATTGAATGCGATGTTAGATCGAGTAAATGCTAAGTATTAAAAGATTGAAATCAAAGTTATTGTGATTATCAAGCGATTAGAAGTGATTTGGAAAGTGAAGAAAGAAGTTTGGAAGCAATTTGTAGAAGTTTGAAGCATCGATCTAGCGAAAGCCCTAATTTTGTGAATTTAAGGTATTTATTCGACTAAGATCTTGAATCAGCTTAAAATAATCAGATATAATCATGGATGTGTCATTGAATCACAACATTAAGGATAAGGATAGACCTAGAACTAAGAAAGATCCGGTTGAACCCTCAAAAAGTGATGCTAGTTTAGCTTTATCATCTGTACCAGACGGAGTTCTTCATTTAGAGAATGTTAAAAGTTATCTTGGATGCAAGTATGAAACCCTAAGGGAAAGTAATTTTAATGATGAATATAAGAAATTGTACAACTCAGATATGTCAGTGAAACAAGGTTATGAACATCTAGAAAACAATGAAATCATTGAGTACTCTATGAAATATGAATTTGATGATGAGGAGTGTACTAAGATCATTTTGAGTAGGATACATAATGGTAAATTTTGGTTAGAAGATAGAGTTATAGACATAACTACAGACCTAATTCATGATGTGACTGGATTATCAAAAGTTGGTGCAATTCCACTGAATGAGAAAAACATGAGAAAGATTGTGATTGAAAACACCAGTTCCATGTACAATGGTAGAGGTATAGTCATTAGTAAGATTAAGCAAGATGATGTAAAATACTTGTGTAATATTTTGACAATAAAATTTTGTGGAAGTTCTAGAGAAGATGATATGCTAGTAGGTATGGTACACATTACTTATTTGATGTGTGTGGAGAAGAAGCATGTGGATATGTGTGAAATTCTAAGAATACAGTTGTTTGAGAATTTGGAAAAGATAAGGAAAGCTAAATACACTCACTTTAGATTTTCCTCATTGGTTACTTACATGTTCTTGCATTTGCTAAGAAGATTTCCTTACACTATTGAATGGAATGATGGTGAGAATACTATGGTAAGAATCAATAAAGTTTACATGAAACATCTTATTGAGAAGGTTAATGACAGTGTAAAGTTAGTGTTGAAAACTTTTCAGAACATTGTGGTAAATAGATCAAGAATTCCTCCATCCCTAGTTGAAAAATACAAAGATGATATATGTTTTATGGTTGATACTGATTTCACTTACATTGAGGTAGTAGAACCTAGACATGAATTCATAGACCCTCTTGGCTATGAAATCTCTAAAATTGAAATAGAAGGATATGTTAGTAGATTGTTGAAAAGTAAAGTGGATGCTCATGGCAACAGATTTGGAACTTATGATGAAAACTTTGATTCAGCAAAGACACTTAAGGAAGAGAAACAATCAAAGAAGAGAGTGGAGTCTACAATAAAGAAAATTCTAAAAGAATCAGGTATGAGTGAGTAGGAATTTGATATTGCAAGAAAGACTACAAAAGCAATAAGGCAGAGTGAGATACTATCAGTCCCACCTTTGGCATCAAGTGCAGAACCCATTCAAGTTAAGGTAAAGGTTGAAGAACCTAAGAAGGAGCAAGAAATTAGTCAGACAGAGAAACCCTCTTTTTCAGCACCAAGTAAAAGAATGAAGGCAAGTGCTTCAAGACCGGGTAAAAGACAAAAAAATAATTGTTCCACCAGTACCTAGAAGAGTTGCAGAGATAAAAGATGATGAAGTAACAATAAAGAAGAAATCATGGAAACCAAGGATAGAAAGAGTTAATGAAGATATAATGCAGCATGGAGACTTTACCAAAATGAACAAATACTATGATTTATATGGATCCTTTGATAGATTAAATCTAGAGAATGCAATGGTTACACATATGATTTTGGCAAACAAAAAATTTGATACTATTCATGGAAAGATACCAGAAGATTTGTACAACAGACTTGTGAGAAGAAAGATGAGAGCACAAGAAGAAGATACTAAAATGAAAGAGAATGTGATAAGATAGTTCTATGACATAAGAGATGATGACCACCTTAAGGAAATCCTCAAGCCACTTGAAACCCTATTAAGAACCAAAAGAAGAACTATACAAATAATGGGAGGTCAGTATGAACAAGTGAAGACTGAAACTGAACAGGTAGTTGTGCAAGTGCTAGCAAACTTGGTAGTAGGAAAAGATAGCAAAGATCAATCAGTTGCAGAACCAATTGAAGTTGAAGATATTCCCTCTTCTTCTATAAACATTGGCACAGAATCTATGGACATTGAAGGAACAAAAGTTACTTTAGATTCAGATGATGTGGTACTCAACAGTTTGGATAACATTGTTGACAATTTGGTTTTGGGAGAGCAAGAAAAGAGTATTGAAATAGAGTCTACTCGAACAGAAGTGCAAATGGAAATAGAGGCCCATACACCTACTGAACCACAAGAAGACATCAATCTTACTCCTAAGACTGGAAAGGAGAAAGGAATAGGAACATTGATTGAATATTTGAGCAAGGAGGTTGATGATGATGATCAATTAGAGTTGATCACTTCTTTGAACAAAATTATTGGTAAGAACAAGAAAGTTAAAAATTTGGAAGGTAGCCTGAAAGATTTGACTGAGAAGCTACAAAGTGTTAAATCTACAAAAGTCTTTGATTCAAACCCACTTGAAAGAGAAAAGATGGTAATAAATTCTTTTGATGTTGAGTTCACTAATTTGACTGATATTGCTAAGGTTAAGGCTCAAGCAGCTTATGAAGCTGAGATGTTGCAGAATATAAGTCAGAATATCAAAAATGACATTGACAGCCTTGATAGACACATTAAGAACTTAAGGAAACATCTTGAGACCGGAAAGTGTTTGTACAATCAGTGTAAAAAATATGAAAATATTTTAATTAAGGAAGAAAAGAAGATAAAAGAGAAGCAAGATGAAATTGCAGTAGAGACAAACTC
The DNA here is from genome assembly GCA_027943335.1 of Chamaecyparis obtusa. Classification (NCBI taxonomy): domain Eukaryota; kingdom Viridiplantae; phylum Streptophyta; class Pinopsida; order Cupressales; family Cupressaceae; genus Chamaecyparis; species Chamaecyparis obtusa. The sequence goes on along the minus strand of BSBK01000682.1, from coordinate 3,934,678 downwards.
AATGGCCAGCACAAACATAAAGATCAGTACAGTTGAGAAAAAGATCATAAAATTATGTGATGAGATAAGGACTTTGAATGATGAGAAGAACAAGAAAATTATCAGGATAAACATCTTGAGAGAGCATGTCTCAATCAAGTTGACTATAATAGAAGAGCAACTAGAAGAATGTCTTACTGCTAAGACAGCATTTCAGAAGTTCAATTTTGAATCCCTTCAAGCTTGTCAGATTGCAACATACTGATTGAGTACTTTACTCAATGTAGCAGAATCTATAAAGAAGGCATGGGAGAAATATTTTGAGACTTGGAAGATAGATTTTGTAGATTTTGTTGCAAGCCTACCGGTTTTGCAATAAGATAGTAAGGTAAAAAGTTTTGACACAATTTTGTATATCCCTTTCCACCCTTTATTTTGTCATTGTTGTCAAAGGGGGAGAGATACTTAGAAAATTGTCTATAAATGATAAGGAAGGATACTCATAGGGGGAGTTCTATGGAGTATTATGAAGTGTTATAGATTAAGTATATATTTTGAGGAGATATAAGGATAGTATACTTATTTTATACTATGGCCACAATTTTGATACAAATTTTGAGATTTTGACTTGTACACTTAGCCAATTTTCTCATATGTTGCCACCAATGACAAAGGGGTAGATTGTTGGAAATTTGGATGAGGTATGTACATGAATGTTGTCATTATGGCAACATATGTTCCCTATGAAGATCGCATAAGCTGGAAAGTAAGTATGGAAGATCGCAGACTAAAATTGTCTAAGTATGAAACAGTGTTTTTGGCAGAGCACCCGATACAGTTTGTTTTGGCGACGTTCACTGGAGCATGATCAGAGTTTGCAAAATTGAACATAGACTCTATGGTGTCTAAGGATACCCCATCTCAATGAGAAAAAGAGTATGGACAGTACAAACAAATTTATGATTGTTTTACCGATGACAAAGTTAAGCCGACAGAGTAGTTTTGAAGACAGAACTAGTAAATGAATTAAGGGATTATTTTGCTTGTCAAAATAATGACTTAATATTATAAAGAGATGACATCCTATATGTTTACTCTTGGATAAAGATATGCAAGCCAACTGGAGAAAGATATTATGTTTGTATCTTATATAAATAGAGATGTACCGAACATACTTGAAATGTAACATGTAACTTGTGATAGTTGTATATTGTGATAGCAGCGAAAGTTGTTGATGCAAAGTTGTAAGCAGTACCATATTGTAATCAATAAACATTTTTATTACTTGTTTGGGCAGTGAGCTCATCTGGTAATCAATTTTTGTATCTACAACTCCTAACAGGGTTGAGGCTTCTAACAAGGCCTATAGTCCCTTAACCAAGACTGATACACTATATGATTGTAACAGGCTCCTAACAGGGTCAACATCCTTAATAGGATATCTTTTGATTAGTGGATCTTTGTGGGTACCATCCCCACTGGGGTTTTCCCTTGGCCAGGGTTTCCTCGAGAACATATCATGTGTTATGAGTTCTTTACATTTACTGTTATGTATGCTATTTAGTTTCTTATGCTTTAAAGTAATCTGTTATATCCATAAGTGGGAAAAAGTAAAAGTTTGTGAAATACTGATTCACCCCCCCCCCCCCCCCCCAAGTATTTCCTATTTCTAACAAAAATGTGCATCCCTTCATATCATGTGCTTTTTTATTTAGGGTCATTTTGAATAGATGGTATATTTTTATATTAAGTTTGTATTAAAAGGTGCAATAGTTATGTTGATAGTATTATATACTAGTACTTGTACCGAAAAGAGGTACAAGGGTTACGCTGATAGACAATATTTGTAAGTAAATATGTTAGAGTACAATAAAATTTGTGTTATTATTGACATAAGTACATCTTATAGATGGAGATTTAATTCACGATTCTCAATGTTTTCACTTAAAAATAAATATCAAATGACATTAGGAGAAGACAAATAGAAGATAATTTGTTTAAGTATCAATTTCTAGATTCAATTGTGTAGCATTTTTTTTTACCATCAATGTTTTAGATCATACTACATGATCCATCATCAGGATGCTAGAGAGAAAATAACATAAAATGATATGTTGCAGATCTGGAAGACAATAAAAAGAGGAGGGAGAGAGGAAGAGGGGAGAGAGAAGATAGGTGCATGGAGATCCACAATGATAAGACCTACAGCTAATGACAATTAAAGAAGGGGGGAAACATCACTCCCAATAAAATAAAAAGAAAAAGAAATAAAATTGATATAGTGAAAATAGAAATTGAAATAAAAACAATCAAACACTTCACACAATATATGTTGTTTTATAAGATTTATTAAAACTAAATATATTGTTTTATGAGCTCACTATTTGAGCACCTCATGTCCCTATTTGATTGGTCGGTGCTTTGTTTGTTATATTGATGCTATTAGATCAAATAGGGACATCAGTAATAAAATAATACACTTATTGTTTTGAATTTGAGCTCATAAAGATTAAGATATCCTACTATTTTGAATTTCTATGTGTTTTGAGCCAATGAAATTTTTGTAATTTTTTAATTTTGAAAAAGAAAGTGTCATTTGTAATTTTTGTGAATTCGAAGAGCTACCGCGAAGACGGCACTACACGTTTGCATGGCGCGAAGAGGGCATTGTTTATGAGCTCACTGTTTGAGCACCTCAATTTTATTTTGATGGCATTTGTTTATTTAATGGCACAATATGAATGTTAATAGTGGCATTGTGCTCAAACAGTGAGCTCATATATAATGCATGATGCCCTATCTTGTAGCCCGCAAGCCATCAAGACATTTCCTCATGAAATGATCATAAACAGGGAGTACCACATAGTGAATATCAACAACAAAACAAATAAAGAGAGATCAAACACTTCACACAATATATGTTGTTTTATAATATTTTATTAAGACTAAATATATCATTTTATGAGCTCACTGTTTGAGCACCTCGTGTCCCTATTTGATTGGTTGGTGCTATGTTTGTTATATTGATGCTATTAGATCAAATAGGGACATCAGTAATAAAATAATGCACTTACTATTTTGAATTTGAGCTCATAAAGATTAAGATATCCTACTGTTTTGAATTTCTATGTGCTTTGAGCTAATGAAATTTTTATCATCATGATGAAGTAATAATGCATTAAATGTCTTACTTATGTCTCTATTTGATTGGAGGGTGCTATGTTTGTTATATTGTTGTTATGAAAGTAGAATGGTAGTGGTGATTCAATGCATCTACAGCCTCAACAACATGCTAGCATTGATCCAATAATAGAAAATACATTAAAAATGACAAGCTCACAGTCTCAATGAAATAAACAATGTATAAAACAATATATAGTGCACAATAGCAGCAAGCATGCAATGACAGCAATAACATTGCATGATGCCCGAGCTCAAATTCAAAACAGTAAGTGTATTAATGTATGATCTAATAGCAGCAACCTCATTGATCATTACCTTTCACTCCTCCATCATTATAGAAGAGAGAACTACCTACAACTAGGGCATCATGCATTGTTTATGAGCTCACTATTTGAGCACCTCATGTCCCTATTTGATTGGCTAGTGCTCAAATAGTGAGCTCATAAATAATGCATGATGCCCTGGCTTGCAGCCCGCAAGCCATCAAGACATTTCCTCATGAAATGATCATAAACGGGGAGTACCACATAGTGAATATCGCAACAAAAAAACAAATAAAGAGAGATCAAACACTTCACACAATATATGTTGTTTTATAAGATTTTATTAAAACTAAATATATTGTTTTATGAGCTCACTGTTTGAGAACCTCATGTCCCTATTTGATTGGTCGGTGCTCTGTTTGTTATATTGATGCTATTAAATCAAATAAGGACATAGAATTTGATATCAACCTATCATATATCCATTCCAAGTGATATAACTCCATTTGAATAAATGTCCATATGAAATCTAGAGCAATACATTAATTTTATAGCAAATTCATGATTTATAATGTCCCTTGATTTATAGTGAATTCATGATTTATAATTCAGTTGTAGTAGCGCAATGTGTTTGAACTCAAGAATACCCCTTACTTGGTTTCCTACAAAGCCTTTGGCGAAATTTGTCAAAAAATGAGAAGCTATGAGAAGGTGATATGAAGCTAATAAAAGGAGGCATCTCCAATTTGTTTTGAAAATATACACATTAAAGATCATGTTAGATAATACAAGGGAATTCGATCAAAATAGGGAGACAATCGCTATATTTTTGTCTAACTTTCAAAGAGAAGGTGATGAAAAATGTTATTGTCCATGCAAGAGTTGTAACAGCTTAAAGAAAAGAAGAATCAAAATCAAAACAACAAAGAGACATTGTAGGGAGAATGGTCACATTGAAGGGGGGTTTGATTATAATCCAGAGGTAAGTTGTTTGTTATTTTGTTTTCACAATTAACATACATATGAACCGTGGAAGGAGGTTTGATTATCACATTGAAGGGGGGTTTGATTATCATCATTTTTATATAGGTCGATCTCCCTAGTGTGAATATAGAGGAACATGGAGGTGTGATTATTGAAACTGAAGATTATGATCCCATGGAAGATGACGATCATGTGCTAGAAAACATATTTGAAGATGATGGTATGAATGCATTGATCATTGACACATTTGGTACTGGTGCTACTGCTACTACTGATGATGATGATTATGATGAGGATGACATTGATGACGTCCATGATATACCTCTACTTGAGAAGGTGGAAATGACCCTTTACAAAGGCTCCCAATCTACTCTTCTCTCTGTTGTATTGTTGTTGGTGAATTTGAAGGTTATGAATGGTTTATCCAACATAGCAATGTCACGTATGCTAAGGTTTGTCATATATGTCATTATAGTCTATAAAAGGTGAAACATGTACCATTAAGATTGTTTATAGTAATGACTTACATTATTTTTTGCAGATTGATAGGTGACTTTATGTTACCACCATCAAATGTTCTCCCTCACCTGTACCGAGAATTATGTGCCACTATGAAACATATTGGAATGGAGTATTAAACAATAGATGCTTGTCCTGAAGATCATATTATTTATTATAAAGAACGTGAAAATGTAATAGAATGCCCTGAATTCCATATGAGTAGATATCAAGATGATCAAGTGACAAAAAAGGTGCCTCGTAAGGTTCTTCATCACATCCCCATTATTCCATGTTTGAAACAATTATTTAGGTGTAATAGCTTGGCACAATTTATGGATTACCATGCACGTAGCAGGAGTCAAGATGACATTATTTGAATGCCTATGGATGGTTCATCATTTATGGACATAGAGGAAAAGTGGCCACACTTTAAAGAGGAACCTTGAAATCTCAGGCTTTCTCTGGCAGCAGACGGTGTCAATCCGCATGGAGAGATGAGATCCATTTGTTTGGTGTGGCCTATTTTTGTTATAAACAATAACCTTCCTCCATAGATGCCAATAAAGAGGGAGCACATTATGTTGGAAATGATTGTTCCAAGTATCTTATTATTTTATAGTTATCTACATGTAATTATAAGTCTTGGAGTGAAATGACCACAATAATTATCTGATGTTGTTGTTAATTCAACTAGGTAAGTACCAAGTGAAAGATATGAATGTATATATTGCACCTCTTATCGATGAGTTGTTGGTGTTATGGAATGGTTTCACTATGTATGAAATCTCCCGACCAATTGGACAAAGACAATTTTAATTCCATGCAATGCTTGTGTGGACAATTCATGATGCTCTAGGGTTGACACATTTTTGTGGTATGCTATGGTGAATTCTAGTTGTACGCGATAATTCAAATTCTAAAAATATACATATTTAATCCAATTTTATCGTTATCTTGTAGGTCTTCAAACAAAGGAAAAATTTGCATGTCTAATGTGTGGTCCAAAGATGAAATCCCATCATTCCAAAAGTTTAAGAAAATAGGTGTTTGATGAGTATAGGTAGTTCCTCCCTAGAAATCATAAGTATCGAAGTGCAAAAGATATCTTTTCAATGGGAAAGAAGAGACTATATCAAAGCCCCGAAGAATGACACCTCACCTATGGCCATTGGAATTTAATAGAATTTGAGGTAATATCCTTCCACGTAATGGTCGATGTTTGAATATTATATATTTTGATTGTGTTTTGTTGACTAATTATATAGTTGATGATCTTGAAAGTCATGAAGGCATCACTGACCAGATTCCAAAGGGACTAAAATGTTATCCCAGAGAATTTAGTAGGCTGCCCTACTATGAGCATCTACAAATTGTGCATTTGTTTGATACTATGCATATTGGAAAGAATGTAATAGAGACACTGTGGAAAATATTAGACAGAAGGTGTGATAAAGAAAAACTTGGCAAAATTTGTAGTGACATTCATGATTCCAATTATGCAATGAAAAATATCATTGAATCAAATAGAAATGGAGACTGGATTAATGCAAGTGCTCTTCCTTGGTTATTAACAGAGCAACAAAGTAATGTCATAAAAGAAGTGATCCGAAAAATTCAATTTCCTACAAGATTTGTTGCTGATATAAGCAATCTCATATCAAAGAAAAATGATTTTGGGTCAGGCATGAAAATACATGATTGGCATACCTTCATCAAGGTAAGTCATAGTCTTTTGTATTTACAATATATTTGTGTAATTGCATTCAATTTTCATTGTATGAAATTATTAGTTGACAATTGTTGCAGTATTTTCTACCCCTATCTCTCCTAGAGAAATTCGACAATAATATCAAACAAGTGATATATGATCTTGGAAAATACATGAGGTAAGTAGTGATATTTGTTCAATATATCAAACAAGTAATATATTGTAAAGTCTCGTATTTATATATTTATGTCTTGAATCCCTTATAGGTGGTTGTCATCTAAAGAAATCAATAAAGAAGATATAAAATATTGGAAGAAAAGAATTTGTCGATTAATGTGTGAAATGCAAAAGTGTTTACCTCCAGCTTTTTTCAATGCAAAAGAACACTACCTCATACACCAAGTTGAGGAGATTGAATTGTGTGGACCTGTACATGCTAGGTCAATGTGGATGGTTGAGAGAAACTTGAAATTTTTGAAGGGCTTGGTACGACAAAAAGAATGTCCTGAGGGCTCTATGCTTGAGAGATATATGGTATACCAGATGATTGTGTACGTTACTCAATATCTTCTTAATCTTGCAACAAAGACCCATATATATTGCATTTGGGATCTTGACTCAATTAAAAAATTTGAAGGGGAGTACTTGGTGGGCAACAGTAGATTCAAGAAACTGAAAGGTAATAAATTATGAGATGTTATTGTAGTTAATTAATTCTTAATCTTTAAAATAAATCTGTTGTAAGTCATCTATTTACTTTTGTACAGCTGCTAAAGAGTGGGATGCAATACATTTGTTTATTGCAAATAATCAAAGATTGGATGACGGCATGGATTGAACAATGTCAGGATGATGTTCATAGATTAACATGGAAATCTATGTCTTCATTGGTTATACAAGCTCATCATAATGGAGTTCCCAATGTTACACAAAAGGAAATAAATTTAGCATATGGTTTAAGAGATCACCAAGTACTTATAAATTTATTAATTAATCAACCGTATATTTTTCAACTCATGATGCAATAATTTATACATGTTTGACATTATTGTAGGTGAAACACCACAAGGCTATGTTTTTCAATGGTTACAAATTTCACATCAAAAAGTTGGATGACACGAAGAGAACTTGTGATTCTAGGATAAGTGCAGTGTTCTAGGTGACTAATATTTCATCTAGAAGCAACTTACATCCTCGAGAGTCACAAAATTGATACTATGGTATTTTGGTTGATATACATGACTATGACTTTAATTCCTTCAAATTAGTTCTCTTTGTTCTAAAATGGTACAAAATACGACTCAATAAAAATGATCCTGATAGAACTTTTATTGAACTTGACAATGGATTTCCAATTATTAATACAAGGTTGTTTGAGCCAGTTGGAGAAGAGCCCTATGTTCTTCCAAGCCAATGTGAGTAGGTATTTTACTCAGAGGTTCCAAATAAATCAGGTTGGTCATTTGTTGTTAGACATGATCCAAGAGGAAGGCCGATAAAGTATAATGCGATGGAAGAAGATACCGAGGAAGATGAAGAAGTGGAATATGATGTAGACGATCACAATCAAGAGCTAGTCGAAGAATAATATGAAGAAGAAGACGATGATGATGTTGCTACTAATGACAATGATGCTGCTACTGATAATGATGATGATGCTACTGATGACGATGATGATGACAATGATGATGATGATGATAATGATGATGATGAGGATGATGATGATGATGATGATGATGATGATGATGATGATGATGATGATGATGATGATGATGATGATAATGATGATGATGTTGATGAAAATGGTGACGATAGTGGTGGTGATGATGTCATTGACAATGATGATCTTGATGATGAGATGGATGAAGAATAATATCAATGACATGAATGAAATGTACAATTATGCCAGATGTTTGGCATGTTCTAACGATTTTTTTTATATGTACCACTCTTATTCACCTTGTTTTATATGTCCTACTTATATGAGAGTTGCTTCTGCTAATTTTCTATTTCCTTGCACATCAATGATGTTAAATCACAGGGGATTCTCTTTGTTCCCTGCAATGGAGTGAGCTAATTCTGAATTACTTAGTAATTGCCTTTTATTGCATGGTTGTCTTTGGTTTGTCATTTTGTTTTGAGTGTCTAGTGATTTAAACCAAAGACTTCGACTTAGCCAAAAAATGTGCAAGTCTACATTAGTATGTTTCTTTTTATTGCAATTATAATTAGTATGAATGAATAAAATAATGACAATGCAATATTTGTTGAAATAGCATCGATGACTTCGCTCAATGTGCCTATGTGTCAATGTGGTGTTGGCCCATGCATGTTGAAGACATCATACACAACAAGTAATCCTGGGTGTCAATTTTGGATTTTCCCAAATAGGAAAAAGGTCTAGATACATAATTATATTTTATGTTTAAAAATAATGTGACAACTAATTAATCATTTTATGAAGAACTGATGTACATTTGGTATTGCAGGGAAATAGTGGATGTCAATACTTTTAGTGGGTCGATCAAACCACATTTACATCTACCCCATCTACATCTATACTTGATGTAGGAAAAGAGTGCAACTTGTGCAAGGCTCGAGAGGCAACTAGTGCCACCAATATTGCTTCAATGGGGAAAGCAAAAATCATATTTATGTGATGCCTTCTTTGTGTAGTTTGTGCACTACTTTGTTGGGACCATATGCGTAAATATGGTTAACAGGGGGCTATTGTAGATACTAATTTTTTTTAGAATTTCTAGTAGATACACATAAATAACATGAACATAAACATGACAAATGAGAAACATAAATGTAGATATCACAGTAGTTGAGAAACATAAATCTAGGCATCATGGTCACAATTTTTTGGAGACACAACATAATTGAATGGTATACCCAGATGATGCAACATGTTTGGGTATACCACTCAATTATGTTGTGTTTCCAAAAAATTGTGACCATGATGCCTACATTTATGTTTCTCAGTTGTTGTGTCCCAGGACCCCTTATGACCCTTTACGACCCTTTACAATCCCTAAGAATACATCTTAGAGTTCTTAAAATTTCATAAAGGATCTTAAGAGGCTCCTAGAAGGGGTCAAATGAGCTTCCACCTTCACGTGGTTGGCCCTATTAAGTAGAGAATGTTAAACTATTCTTGAAACAAAGATAAGCTCAATAATTTAAGATCTCAATCCACATACGACAAATATATATCGATCCATCTCAATGGCTACCAAATCAACAAATCTATGCCAAGAATCCAATCACAAAGAAACACCACAGACCACACCGTGAACCCGTTGTGAAGAGGCATCCAATGTCTCATAAGTCACATCAAATGACCCACTTTCTGTAATCTAAGTCTCTCAACTCGGTTCACCAAGAAGAAGACTTCTCCCAAGTCATCACGGATACCATAGTGATCTACAAATCTCCAATGTGCAAGTTCTACATGTCACTCTCTTGACATCACATCTAACTCAATAATCCATGAGCTGCTACCGAATCTACTGCAAAGTCATCTCTGAATTATCCATAACCAAATCACAAGTAGGAACCAGATATGTAAGAACACCCTTCTAAATCGATACCAACCCGATCGAAAAATATAGGTTTTTTTTTTAAAACTAATTTGTGTCGCAATTGCGACGGCCATAAAATAGCATTGATTATCTATCGAAATAATCTAACATCCAACCATCACATGTACAACATCATTGTCGGTAAAAAACTATAAACGACGGATAGCCATTGTAAAATTTTGACAGGTCTCTGTCGCATGTACAGCATCATTATCATTAAAAACTACAAACAACATATATTCATAGTACACTTTTGACAGATATTCATCACACTAACAGCATCTCCATTGGCAAATAAATTACAAATGATGAAAACCCGTTGGAAGATTTTGGCAGGTCACCATCATTTTTATTTTTTGCGATGGATAGGCATCGCAATTGGGACGGTCACAAATAGGTCTGACACCATGTTCGCCTTGTTGGCACCCCCTTCTTGCGACATCCATTATCATCGTAATTATGACACCAATTGAAACCTTCAATTTTTTCAACTACAAAACTGTGACATTGGGTGTTGTCATTATATTGACGGTAAATCATCCCAATTCACACAACCTGTAGTCAAAAAAAGGTCTCAAATGTACTAGTGTCATCATCTTGAGCAAGAGATTGGCATGCACTGGCAAGAATCTTGTCTTCTGAAGATCATCAATCTATCTTAGGTTGACAAATCCAATCATATCCTATCTGATCCCACATCAAGAAGCAGCAACTCATCCCCTACACTTTGCAATCTCCCACCAATCACACCAAGTCTGTGATGATGTATCCTTCCTCACGTTTAGACCAAATCTTCCCACCATCGATCCAATCAATCATCCCAAATCATCCTACCTATGGAAAAAGTTTTTGTGAGATACTTGTTATTTTATTTGGTCCTCTAGATCTTTTTTAATCTTTTGATCTTCTTGTAAGTATCTCCCCGTCTAATGTACATATCATCATCTCTCCTTGTACATATCCTCATTAGTCCTATAGCAACATCTGATCAGCAATCTTGTCCTACCCAGCCTTGCACTTCAACAACATCAATTGTCCACTATCCTTGATCATAGTGATTATCCTTGAACTTCATCATTTACTAGTGAACAACGACACTCATTCTCCCCATCATCATGGGTCCACACATATGTATGCTTCTATATTGTCTAGCCTAAGCCTAATCACGGGTCCACACAGGTGTGTCCTTTTGTTTTTTCTAACCTAATCAATCAAACTAGGTCCATGACAATGTATCCTTTGCCATGTTCAGACCTAATCTCCCCCCATCAATCAGCCCATCAAACTCTTTCCTTTGCAAAGGATGTCTTTTGGAGTTATCATTGTGATCTTGGATTTTTTCCTTTGGGTCTTCTTAATCTTTTACGGCTTCTCGTTGCCCTCTACTCAAAGTTGCCACAATCCTTTATATCATGGTGTGCTGCAAATGAGGACAATCTGGGGCAAGGTATTTTGATATTTTGCTTCTACCTATGAGTTAGTCATGTATTTGTGGTTTCTCCAACATCATTTTCACCATACCTCCTATGGGTTTCATGTGTGATGCTAGGGCAACCTTTCATGTCTTTTTATCATCAGTCCTATGCAATGTTGGTGACAAGGCCTTGTGTTCTTTCGTAACCTTGGCAGGTCTCTCACATTGCTATATCAAATAGGTTGTGCTCTCCACATTTGCACTTGGAGCTCCCGAAATCCCCCATCCTACATCATCTAGATTAATCTTACATCTTGCATCTTCATGTAGCTACATCCTACATTTTGTATTCCATTTTCATCTTCCATTCATCCATCTTTTCTCTTGGAATCTTGGTTCTTTATCTCCCCTTCTTCCTTGGTCTTTCCCCTTCTGTTTCCTTTTGAGAAAATTCCACAATGTTTTCTCTTTGCATTATTTTCTCGAGGGGGCACAACCCCTTATTCCTCTCAATCCTAGCCTGGGGCATCTTATTTTCTTTTCTTTGACGCCACACCACTTGTGGCATCACATCAAAGAGGGGAAAAATGTAGACACCTAAAAATCCATTAGAAAATAAAAGTATTTTAATTTTTTTGAAAAGCCCTGATGACATCATCATTTGTTAATTAATTATTTATTTAATTAATTAATATATTTTTATTCCATTAAAATCCTTTAATCTAATTAAGCATCTTTAATTAAAGAATCATTCCCCAAAGTATTTAAATCAAATTTAAATGATTTTCCTCTCTTTATTGGATCAATATTCAATAAATGATGTCACAATCCCTAAATAAATTTTATATTTATTTAAAGCCTCAAAAGCCTAGAATCTTCTAACCTTTCCTAAACCCTTATAATCTTCCCTAAATCTTTCCTAAACCTACTTAGGAGAAATTACCTACTTTTTCTAAGCTAATCCAAGTCTCCTTGACTTTTGGTCAAACCCTTCCCTCAATGAGCCTTACACACTCATTTAAGCCTCTTACATACTCTTTAAGGCTTCTACAGCCTCATAAAGAGACCCATGTCTCTTCTTCCACACATTTTCCCCTTGCACACTTCCCTAGTGTTGCTCACACATGTGTGAGCAACCCCTAACCCAAGCTAAACCTTACCATACCCCAAACCATACCTCTTACTCTACCTCAAACCTTACCCCTAACTCTAACTCATCCTCCTAACCCAAGCCCTTAGGAAATCCTATAAATAATCCTCCTTCCAAGAGAAAAGTATTATCTTAGCTTTTATCTTCAATGCATTGTTATCATGCTCATTTACTTATAGACTTAGCATAATCATTCCTAATTGTTAGATTTCTTTATTTTCTTCAAGCTTTCTAACACATCATAGCTTAGCATAATGGATTAAACATAGTTTCTTTCATTTTTTTCAATATCATAGTATCATATCACATCTCTGTTTGGTTAAAATCAATCTTATCATAAGCATCATGTAGCTTAATCTGCATCTTAGCTCCATTTTGGCTCCTTGGGCTCTAGGGGCAAATCAGGTCTTTGGTACTTGATTTTGTGCCAATATAGAGTATCCATGGTCCTTGAATGATCCAAATCCCCCCTAATCATCATTAGGGAAATGCTCCATGTGAAGAGAGAGCACACCCACATCCCCAAAGCGAGAGAAAATCAAACGGTGACAGGGTGCTCCTATTTAAGCTCTATCTGAGTGTCTTTGCAAATAGTTTTCTTTATAAAGTTAGGTATATGCTCATAAACTAATTTTTGACATGTCTACGCCTTTCAAGATAGATTAGGTTTACACTAATAATAGATACATGATTACCCATGAGCAGCCTGGCATCGATACCTACTATTATCTCCATAGTATTACCATCTTTGTTCGCTACTGATGTTTTACTTGGATGTATCAAGCTATTGATATGGGGCATTCTTTACTTTGTACATTATTGATCTCAGCTTGGTAATGCATCAATATTTATCATTTGGGGATACCATGGCATATTGAGTTTTCTCATTGTGACTATTTTCATTCACTGTTATGTTGAGGCCAAAAGATGATTAGGCAGCATTATTTTTTATTGTTTAGTTGGTGCCATCATGATTCACCATGCCATGATACATCCTTGTTCATTTGTTTGTTCAGTTTGGATTAATTGATGATACCAAATGAACAACATTTATTCAGTGCATGCCCACTGAACTTAAGGTCCATGAATACCATGCTTTATGATACCATCTTCATTTGATATTGTATGCTTGTTCTCATGGTGCCATGATATGTGGTTGTCTCTACTGGTTTACAATGTATTAAGAGTTCATGTTTTCTTGGCATCATGGCATCACTATCTTTGGCTCATCATGGTTGGCTCATTACATTATCCATTTTGGTTCTTGATTCAACTTAAAAATATATCTAATCTTTTTTCACACTATAATAATGTTGTATGGGTGACATAAAAAGTGTACCTCATGCTCTGACTTGATGATTTAACCCCATGATTTATTCATTGAACTGTTGATGGCACCACTATATGTATCTATTTCATTATTTAATACTTGAGATTCACTTGATAACACATTGTTCGGTGTTCATTCTTGACACATGCACCATCCATTCACTATTCCATAAGATGATGTGCCAACTTGAATCTACCAGTGCTTTTTGACCAAGCCTCATTTGATTTTTTTATAAATTTTGAGTGTCCCACTGATACTGCATCATCCAGCTATTTCCTTGGTGGTCATGGCTGCTCTTGGCCTATGATTTGGTCTCTCTCAAGGAAATTTGAGATCTTCCTGAGAGAGCCCACATCACAGGGCAACATCATTCATCTAGATTCCAACACCTTTGGATTGTTGTTGTATAGATGATCACTACACTTTGAGGATGGTATTTTGGGAAGACCATCCTCTCAGTGCTTTGATCATCTGAATGAGGCAAACAATAGTGAATCATCTTCTTCTGTATTTTCACATGGAACAAACAAGTTAATGAAAATAATGGTATCTCTTTCATTTATGCAGCCTCCTTAGTGCACATGCACTGAGCACAACCCCTTTTAGAGGTTTATGACTGAGTGCATATATGCATGCTTGTAAATATTATGGTACCATACATTTCTTAGATCCATTGGATCTAACCCCCATCTCTTCCTCTCTTCTTGCAGGTTTTGAATCACAGGAGCACACCGGGAACACCGTGGATCAAGACTCATACCAAGAAATGTCTGGTACGCTAGTATTTATGTTCATTTCATGTATGTCTGTACTCATTTATGCAATTCTAAAAATGGCTATGCTCACGGCCTATGTGAGCATAGATAAATGGTACTCTTAGTTCTTTCCTTTTGTATAGCATATTTAAGACATTAGCACATGTACATGTAACACTTTTAGATGTAGATCATTTCTTTTCCCTTTTCATGTATGTTACTATGAAATGAACACAAAATTAATAAAGATCACCTAATAATCCAAACTAGGGTATAGTAGTCTCATTTAGTAATTAGGTCTCCAAAGATGAGTAATAAATGATAATAGTTCTTAATGGAGAGTTGTTACCTTACCCCTTGGTGAAATAGTGGGGCTTCTTTCTTGTAGAGCTTACATCCAAGGATCGACAATTTTATAAATAGAGTAGTGAGGAGGAAGAAATAGGCGTAGGAGGAAAGACTTCTACAGTTTTTTTTCAAAGAATGCATTTAGATATTATAGATACCCATGAATGGCATGGTAGCCACTAGTCCATCCATGGGTGGCAGTAGAGAAGATAAGGTCGAGGCCAAGTTTGAAAACCACCCAGAACTGAAGGGTGGGAAAAAATGGCTAGACCTAGGTCGTGGGACTATTTTTGGATTTTCAATAGAAATAAGAGAGGATTCAAGAAGATCGAAGGGAAAGTATGGAAGCATAAAGATCCATTTATCCCAAACCATATTCCAAGAGAAAAACTAGAAATAATAGACAATAGATTGCTCATTGTGCGAGTGGATTCGGATGAATGGAAAAACACCATTGGCATGTATAGGGAAAGATCCTTTTTTATGAAATGGAGCAGCGAGTGACCTACCTTTTCTTGTCTCGAGAAGTGGCATGATGAAAACTGGGTCTCTCATTATACCGTAAAGTCATTTCTGAATGGTTTTTATTTGGTGATAGCTGGTAGTGCATGAGAGAAGCAATGGGTCCTCTACAATGGACTATTTATGAGGGGAGGGATACAGTTTTTTATTTGAGATTGGATGTCCAATTTTAATCCCAATAAGGTGGTGATGGAGGAGGTACCAATATGGGTCAGACTTTATAATCTACCTCACAAATACCAGAATGAGGAAACACTCCGTTTGATTGGGGACGAGTTGGGAAATTTTGTCAAGTCAGATGAGGTAGTATAGAAAATTGACCACATTATGTACATAAGGCTTTGCATTATGTGGAAATTGCATCCCCCTCTTCCACATGCCATACAGATTTGGTTGAGTGAGGGGGTTTGGCAGAAAGAAGTGGAGGTGGAACAAATTATGGAACAATGTAAAAAATGTCAAGAATGGGGACATAATTAGGAGGAATGCCTAAGATATCAAAATGGAAAGGATTTGGAATATAAATCAATAGATGATAAATTGGTTTCCTTATCATAGAACCAATAAACAAAGACCGTGATAGATGAATGAGGGAAAGAAAACATAAATGAGATGGTTAGGTGTGAAGAGGTGATGGCTTGTTCTACTGGGATAGAGGAGCCATGTTCTGGTGATCTACCTAAAATCTTGATGGAGCCACCATGTATAGGTAAGGAAGATGATAATACTTCTTTATCTGAGAAAGCTAAGGATTCTACACAAATGGAGAAGAGAGAAATATTTGAAAAGATAGGCACTAAAGATGTACCCTTGGGAGGTTCAGACTTCAAATTTGAAAAAATGGAAGGGTTCATCAATGGTTAAATGTCTAAAGGAGTCAAGGAAACAACTTGAGTAGAAGTTTGTGGGATCTTAATGCAAATTTCACCTCCAGAGATATTCAAATGTCCCCAGTAAAGGAAATATTACCAAAAGAAAAGGGGAGTGTATAAGGAAGATAGCCATGTTACTCAGAGGAAGAAGAAGACTTATTAGGATTGATAGGAGAAGTCAAGATTTTAGAAATTGCCTATCCTATCCTAGTAGGCTCCACTAATTATGCCTGGAACAAGAAATTGCATTAAGAAGCTCGCTGGAGTGTCCCAGAGTTTGGATGGGTGAAGGTAAATTTTGATGAAGTCATAAGAGGGAATCTTGGACCCAGTGGTATAGGATGTGTGGCCAGAGATAAATTCCAAGCTACCCTAGCAGAGCATATGGAGTATATTACAGTTGCCATAAATAATTTGGTAGACTTCAGAGTTGTACTCTATGGATTAGATTTGGGAATGAAGTGTGGAGATAGGAAGATATGTATCTCAAAGGGGACTCGATGATCACAATGAATGCTATCAGGAATAACTTCACCCTCGACTAGAGATTGAACATATGGATTGAATAAATAAGGGAAAAGATGGAGGAGCTAGGAAATTTCAAGATTAGCCACATATAAGGGGAAGGAAATTTGATGGTGAATGAACAAGAAAAAAGAGCCATCATAGAAAAATAAGGTAGGAGAGGCAACTTTCATCGAAAAATCCTTGTCTTGACTACTATATGGATGGTGAGAGGTGATGAACAAGGACATGGTGTAGTCAAATAAGAAAAAAGAAGAAACAGAGGGCACAATAAATGATGATGTAATACTATGGAAAGGTGGAGTAATGGTACCTAGGGACATAAGAAAAATGACAGTTGTGTCCTTTTCTACACACCACACGAAGGAACAAACCATGGACAACAGGTGGAAAATTATTATTGCATGTGGTATATGAGTAGCATAACGAATGACAACTTGAGGAAATTATGATGATGAGGCACATTGAAAGTACACTTCAAAGGGTTATGCATGGGTAGTTGTGCCAAGTCATTAATGGAAATTTCATGTCTTAGATATGATGGATAGATATGGGCAAGATGTGGGATAAATCATCATGAGATGTGTTCATGTCAAGAAATGAAGAATGATGTTTTGTATTGAAAAATACACATTAAAAATGTAGTCTATTGCTAGTTGTGCCAAATCATTAATTGAAATTTTGTGTGGCAAGATAAGGTAGGATATCTAGAGTACTTTGACATATGGAGAAGGTCTATATAAAAGAAAAGGTGACCAGATGTGAGTCACCACTTTGGGACCAAAGAAAATAACACTTAGAGTGATAGATACACCAATATGCCTACAGACAATGAAGAACATGGTGTATTTTTTCAAAGAAGTAATAGACAAGCATCTACTATAGATGCTTACAATAAAGAATCTTTTGGTGCTTCATGTTGGAGATTTGCCAGCAAGCCAGATTGCTAACTGTATGTTTGTCATTGATGACAACATATGGTAAGTAGCATGCATAGAAGCCTGATGGAGAGAGCCTTTAGCATAGGCTACATGGATATGTTATCAACATGATATCATAGACACAAAGGTTGATTCTGAGTGTAGATGGTAATACAATTGTATATATCAATAAGTGTTCTTGACAGGTCCCAGGAACAGTTATGTAGTGTATTGTTCGTACAGTTGCAGTAGAGCCTTGTGCCCTTATAGTTATGTTGTAGACATATGTATGATGTTAAGTTCATGAATGCAGAGTCAGATATGCAGTACAGGCTGAGTTATGAAGTCTCCAGTTAACAGTCATAGTTTCCTGAGTTTATTTGGAAGAAACGACAGAGTTTATATGATTTTGGTAGTTGTGCATATCATCTCAGTATGTGCACTTGGATTTGTATTAAGAGAAGAGTTAAGAAGATTCTATTAAGAGTGCATGACATAATTTGGCATGAGGAGAAATTATTAGTTAAATTGCTATAGCCGACAGTGTGAAGAGTTGTGTCTACTCATATGGAGTTGAGCGATCTTAATTTATGTTGTGTGCTTAGTAGAGCTGACTGAGGTATTATTGGAAAGTTTTATTGTTTCTCTGATATGATTTCAAGATGGTTCTAATAGGCTAACTTGATTATATCATTTAGAGGAAAGATATTTATAGGCAGTCATTTATGATTGCTAAGCATGGTTCAAAGTTATATGTGAAGAGAAGAGTAGAGAGTGTGAAGTGTTGAGCCATCAGCAGAAGGACTATGTGACCAAGTGAATAGGGGTAAAAATGGATTCACCTCTATTCAAATATGTGTTGAGAGTGGATAGATAGATGTGTGGGGAAATATGAGATCTATTCCCAAATCCAAATTCCCAAAAGAGAGATCCAATTTGATCAACCAAGAGGTTAATGCACAATTGAATCAATCTATAAAGAATATGAAAGAGAGAGAAAATCCAATATTTCCCTATAAAGGAATTATTCTTGAAATTTGAATTAATTGAAATACAAATACTAACCTTAAATTAGGGTAGATCTAGAAAATGTCAATTTCTGATGTCTGTGTACTTGTGGGCAATTCTACAACCTGTTCTGGACTGGAAATGCCGAGACAAAGAAAACCCAAAAATCTTTCTCCAAGATGAGGTCAAGTTGAGTTTGACCCTCATAAAAGGTCAAATACTACATTCTTTATTTGAAGGCTGATTCTGATTCTGTTCACAAATCTTGGAAGTTCATCGAAAAGGGTATCCAAATTTGCTCTCAGATCTGAAATCTTGCACCTATACCTACAAGAAAATGGGGGTTTTTGTTGAATGGAGGGTTTAGCTTGGTCAAACCCCAATTTAGGAATTAACCTTGAAATTGAATTGAAATATAGTGTGCATAAACAAAGTAATTGAAACAAATCACCTCGCTTATGTTGAAGTCCTTGTAGAGGATTCAAATCCTCAAATCCACAAGTAGGAATTCTTCAATGGATGTAGAATGAATGTAGGCTGTATCCAATCAATGGCATTTGATCTTCAACACCAATCTTGACTTGATCTTTGCATATGAGAAGGCTTGAATGAATGTAGAAGGATGGATCATCAAAGAGGCTCCAAAGAGATTGCATCCTTCAATAGCTAACAATGGATCTCCTTGATGGATGGATGCTTGAACACTTGAATGCTTGAAGACTTTCTTGCACTTGAGATGTGATGTGAATAAGGGATTTCAATTCCTTGATTGTGGATGTTCTCACAAAACTTGATGGAGAAAATGAGAGAGGAAGGCCTCCTTTTATAGTGAGCTAGGGCATAATCCTCTAGAGGGGCCACCTTGGAGAATTAAATCCCAATTAGGTCCTAACCTTTAGAAAATATACCTAGATTAAATGAAATTAGAGGATTTACCATCTTGAAACCCAAAAATGGCCAACCCAGAGCCGGGAAAACAAATATCCTGAAAGCTCGATGCCAGGAAATCAAAGATTCTAGAAATTTGAAGGAAGGGGGCAAAATTGAGGTTGGGACTAATCTAGTCAGATTTGAGTTTGAACCTAACCTAGTCAGGTTCAAGTTAAAACCTGACCTAGTCAGGTTTGAGCTCGATCCTGGCCTAGTTAGGATCAACCTCGAATTTGACCCTGGGCCCAGATTCGGTCAAAACCAGGACAGGAGGTCCCGGGGATACCCAGAGACCTAGAAATGATATCAGACAGGGACAGAATGCCAGGGATAAGCATAAAATCCTATGATAACTATGATTAAAGCTAGGAGGACCTATTTCTAAGTCCTACCTAGACAATAGAGCCATGAAAGAGGGAAATTCAGGAGAATCATTGAGATCCTATCCCTAATTTCACCTAGAATGAAGAAATCAAGTGCAGGAAAGAAGTGGAAAGTGGGGAGAAACCCAAATACATGCAAAGACCCGATCAAGGTGCTTAACATGACCCTAGACCACTTACTCAAAGGGCTAAATACTCTTATCATGGAAGTGCTTCCATTTTAAGATGATAAATTAAGCCCCCACTTTAGCAAGAGTATGGACTCGATGCAAACTCTTGGTAAAGGAGATCAGAATGAAAAGATAATCTTATCATAATCCAAGGGACACAGGGAAACCTTAAGCCCCTAGGGACTTAAGTCTTTATCAACTCCTAGATCACAATAAGAGAGACATCTCTAGAGAGAGAAAGAAGGTGTGATTACCTCACCCAATGAGAACTTATGTCCCATTGTGAACCACGTAGGAAAATGGCACAACTGGAAAGATGGAATTGAACCACCTAGTGAATGTGGCTACTCACTAGTCAACCCATCAAGGATTCATTCTTAGGAATATTCTATTCCATAATAATAAAACCAAAAATAAAAACAAAAGAGATCCAGTCTTAAGGACACTTGTAACCTTAAGGGATCAAAATATATGTGTATTTGAAACTAGAGGGATCAACAGATCCTAAAATATAAATCCATGCTTTAAGGATTAGTTACTAATCCAAAAAGGGAAAAAAAAAGTATCTTGAAATAAATATGTGCATATCGAAAAGTGTGTGTGTGCAACAGGTGAGCAGAGCATATTCCCCCACATTAAAGTCATTGCTGACACTTTAACAAGAGCAATGGCTTTAACAAAAACATAAACAACTCCACTGATTACGTTTCCACGTTGAGATGCCCCCTGTAATACCCCAAAAATGGGCTATAAGTTCATTAACCTCCTACCTCATCAAATCGAATGAAATCAACATCAAAGTCCTAACCTAAGGCACATCAGCACATTATCAAATCTTAATTGATTATCTCAAATTCTGCATCGGGGAATATTCCTTATTCCTATTTATCCTAATTATCTTTGATTTAATAATTATTTGGCGATAAATCTCATTTATCCTAAAGTTTGATTAATTGAATATTCTAAATATTTAATTAATTAGGTTTAATACTACCACTTAATTATTTAATTATATTTATTCCTAATTATTATTATTTAAATTTGACAATAAATCAAAATTCCTATCATTAGTTGATTAAATTATTATTTAATTAATTAAAGCAAGTTGTCATATTTAATGATATTATTTTAGAATAAAAGTTTGATTTAATAATTGATTAACCCATAAATCAATTGTTTTATTTTCAAAATCAGTTAAGTTGAGGATAAATCACTTTATTTATTTATTTAATTCATGATTAATTATGCACATCCAAAAAAATAGTTAAACTATAAATCAAAAAATCAATTCAAGTTGTTTTAGAAATAAACTCAACTCTCTTTTGAGTTAAAAGTTGATCTCAACTTCTTATTTAAATCAAAAAGTTGTTTTTGCATGATTTTTTGTGAGTTAACTATCTTTAATTCCTTGTTGACTCAAAAATCAACTAAAGTGATTTATGGCTTTTTCCATGCATCCCCAAAGCCTTGGATTTCTATAAAATCAAGGCTTCAGCTCTTCACAAATCATCTCAGAATTTTGCAAACTTATGCTGGCGAATTGGTATCTGAAGAATTGAAGCTTCTTTGCGAATCAACCACGTTTGTGAGATCAATTTTGTTTTTCATATCAATTCTTAGAATCATTGCATATCAATTTTTCATATAGATTAGATTTCATATCATTTTTCATCATAATTGCATAGAAAAACCAAAAATATAGATTAATTTGCATCTAATTCATATCTAGATTTTGCATTCAAATCCTTTGTTTAGGTGTCATCAAGGTCACTGATCTCGGTCCAATCTGAGAATACATACTTGCATCTACTAGAAGGCAGTAAATCACCTGGTTAGATTAGTTTTCATTCAACTGCATGATTTTGATTTCAACTAACCTCTAATGTTTTACTGAAGTGTTGTGTCTACAGCTAGGTACAAAATTCACACACACATTTCTAGTGCCCACCGTGGGGCCTTGAAACGGGTTTTTGTTCAATTTCTACCAATTTCTATCATCTTCTTGTCATTTTCTGTTCCAAGCTACAATTTTTAATTTCTATCCATACAATTTTTGTATGAGTTTTGTTAGAAACTCGTACCAGGAGATACCCACTGTTGTATGATAGTTTATTTGATCAAGGATCATACCATCAGAAACATAGTTTCATTTGGAATCTAGATTGTCATATGATCTAGTACCCAATGTCGTACGAGTTTCTAGATTGATGTCTGGGAGGTGACCCATTGTTGTACAAGTTTTAGTGCTAGGTTTCAATTGTCGTTTCACTTTTTCAGGCAGTTTTCCAGATTTATTTTTCTGATTTGGACTGACAGCTAACATTAACGATTGAAATTTGTTGTTTCTGATTGATTTCTACTGATTTTGATTGGGAAAAAGCATGAGAATTGCTAAAAATGGGTAAGAATCTACTAAGCACGTTGCGAGGAATTCAGGTAATCTTTTCAATTGATAACATTTTGATTTGGATTAAAAAGAACTCTTGCGTGTCAAGCTTGTGTGACCTTTATTTCTTTCATATCACATATTTCATTTTGGGCTATAAAAATGAACATAGATTTTCCTTTTAGCATCTTTTTTACACATAGTAAATAGGCCCTATGAACACTATTCATGGTTCTTGAGAGAGTGGGTTTCCAGTGAAACTCTTCTGAATGAAGGAACCCTTGTAGGTAGGGAGGTTACTAAGAGAATCTCACGTTCTACTAGATTTGTGCATCTTTAGCTTCTGATTGATACATTCTCTCTCCGAAGAGGTTGATAGATAATAAGTGGTTGACATCATAGATCTTTGTGAGATAATCTTGGTCTTAGCGTGTCAGATTAATCTGTCTGCTTTGTTTGGGTTAAAAGTGAAAAGGCTAGAGGATTATGCTCTACTCCCTTTTTGGGTAGTACCAAAAACTCAGATCCTTGAATCTGGAACCAGTCTCCATGTGGTATCTTTTGTGAGTCACCTTTAGAGAAGGTTAACCATACTAGACATTCCCTTAATTGGGTCAACCACATTGATGGAACCTCAAGCGGTAATAGCCACTTTCATCATGGTAGCAGCAGCCGCTATATAAATGTCCTTGTGGAGGAAATATTCACAGGTGTGGTCTCTTGTTGGGCTGTCAGATCTCCCTAGCAGATCCTGAAGATTAAGTTCTCAGACTATGTCAAAACCCTAGTGCGCCTAGATTGGATTTCACCCTCTTGAGATCACAAAAGTTGTAGAGTCAAACCATTACTAAAAACCCTAGTGAGGCCAAATTTTCATTTTCTAGGAATATGTGTGTTATTGCAAAACTTTTTGGAACATACACTGTTAGCACTCCTAGGGATTAGCACAATTCAGTCACTTGATTGTTCATGCGCAGGGTTGCTTTGTCCCCTGTTCATTGTTTTTAGACGTGCTTGAAATCACTTGCTTATTTTTTTGTGTGCTTTTTTATCTATCTGGTTACTAAGAAAAAATCAATCTGATACAATCTTCAAATCTGGACAAACAATTTTGTGAACAATCTGAAACTAAAAATCTCAAAAATTGCAAAATCTGATGTGAAACACCTTTCTGGAGTCAAAATTCATCTTGTAAAGTCAGAAAGTCATACGACTTTTGGCTATTGTCATTTCAGAACCCCCAGATTGTCGTATGGTAGCTGGTATACTATCGTACGATTTTTGCTGCCAATCAATTCCAAAAATTCAAAAACCCTACTATCAATTGTCGTGCGAGTTTTGCAATAGTAGTATGAGTTTTTCAATTTTCGTTTCATGCTATACCCATTGTCATATGAGCTTGCAGAAAGTCGTTTGATTTCCAGAAAGTTGTCAAAACTGTCAGAGACCCAGCTTTTCCAGCCTATTTCCAGAGTCTATCAAGAAAATCACTGTGTCAGGAACATAGCAGCAATTACTGAGAATCCAATCATTTTCCTAAAGTGTCCTTTTGAATCTGGTTTAGCCTTTTGTTTAATCTATTTGAGTCCTTTTTATCTTGTGTCAAAACCTTGTCATAACTATCAATCTTCAATCCATCTTCAAAATGGTTGTGTTGTGAGCTCATGTCTGCTATCTTTTGGGCATCTACCCATACATCTAGGGCACAGTCTCCTTCATTTACATCTAATCTAAGCTTCAATCAACCAAACCTTGACAAGGTTGCGTCATTTGATCTTCTTGAATCAGATCTTTCTTCAGTTGTCTTCATCATATTCTTTTGTTTCACCCAAGGTTAATGGTGGAAACTAGAGCTTCCTCTCACAAGAAATCTAGAGAAGCATCCCATCCCATACCATTGAAAACTCTCCAAGCTCCAACTCTTGAGCAACTCTACAATTCTGGTCTTTACGAAGATGACGGTCTTGGCAATTTTTGATTGAAAACTGGTTACATTCCTCCTTCATCAACTCACGGAGGTAATCAAAAAACTCCTCCTCGATTTATCCCAGGGAGAACTCCTACCATGTCTCAAGTAGGGACAAACTTTGGCTCTCAAAGAGCTCAATCTCAACATGGTGCAGATCAAGAACCTACACCTTCTAAAATTGCTCAATATCAAAATGATGATAACTTCAAAAGAATGATGAAGCATTTCTTGAAAGAAGACAGAGAGGCATACTTTTTACAATTAGCTCATCAAGGAGCTAAACTTCCTCCCAACTTTAATGTTTAAGATATCATTACGCATGAGGAAGAAACTCCACTCACAATTATGATGAAACAGATGCATGCCATGCAAGTCAAACTTAATAAACTTGAGAAAGAAAAGGAACCCAAGGAGTTCTACATGGAGGCTCTATGTCCTTTTCCATTTGACAAAGACTTTTACATGCCACCATTCCCAAAAAGAGTGGAGATGCCTAAATATGATAAGTATGATGGACACTCTGATCCTCAAGATCATGTCAAAGAATTCTGCACACAATCTATGGAGTTCATGCACGAACCAACCTATCTGATGCGTCTCTTTCCTCGATCTCTGGGGGGAGCAGTCATTCATTGGTTCTCTAGATTGCCTTCTACTATCAAAACTTTTGAGGAGTTGATCAAATTGTTCTATCAGCAATACTCCTACAACATTCAACATCCAGTCACCATGATTGATATCTGCAATCTCAAACAATATCTAGGAGAACCATTCTTGACATTTCTCAAAAGATGGAGGAAGAAATTCTCTCTATATGCTAGACCTATTCCAAAAACTAAGAAACTGGAAATCTTCATAAATAATCCTGTTCCAGAGATCAACTACCCTTTACAAATGCAAGATCATATATCTTTTGATAAGATGGTAGACAATGTGATCAAAATTGAAAAAGTACTTGTGAAAAAGGGAGACATCACACTTCAAAAGGACAAGTATGAATCAGGTTCCAGTTCTAAAGACAAGAACAAAAACTGGAACAAGAATAAAGGCATTGTCACAAATGGTGTTGTTGATACTATCTATGCCTCATCAAAGGCACCAGCTTTCAATTTAACCATTGGTACCCAAGCCATCAAAGCCTCAAAGCAAAAGGTGTTTGAACCATCTCAAAAGAAGCCAGAATACAAATCTTGGTCCACTGACAATAAATGAAAGTTCACTCCTCTTAGAGAATCTTTAGAATTAGCTATGAGAACTTTGTTGGCTAATAACATCATCTCTTTGCCTAAGATTTGACAATCTGATCCTGATCGTAAACCAAAATGGTGGAGGGAGAATGAATTCTATGATTTCCATCGGGGTAAAGGTCACAAAACTAATAACTGCTTACGCTTGAAACATACTATTCAAGATCTGATTGATAAGGGAGACACCACAATTGACAATCATAAGAGCAATAATGATCATACAACATTCACAGAACCAATTCTGAAACATGGTCAAGAACTTTTATCTTCTCAGCCTAATATGGGGGCAAAGGTCAATTATGCTTACCCTGGAAATAATGTTGTTATCAATATGGTTAAACCTTGTCTCTCTAAGCATTGCAATGTCATCACAATTGTGCGAAGAGATAGAGATCACCCTTCAGCTAATGAAATTACTCGATCACAGGCTCAAGCACATCTGAACGGACAAATCCTAGATTCATCAAATGTCGTTAAGATGCCCTTCAATCTTTCTTCCACTTCCAAATAGAAGGTTGCTTCTAAATCTTCCAATCCTAAAGATACGAGGCCAACATCTTATAGCATTGTTCAACAACTCCAACACACTAATGCAAAAATCTCCATGTTTGAGTTGCTTCGGATATCTCCAGCTCATAGAGCTATTTTAGACAAAGCTTTGCTCGGAATTAATGTTCTTGATGACCTTGATTTAGACAGGTTCCAGACTATGGTTGGACATCTTACATCTCCATAGTATATATCCTTTTCAGAGGAAGATGACAACTCCTTGAGTCACCCGCATAACTAGCCCTTGCATATAGAAGTCTTGATCCAGAACCATAGAGTCAAACGTGTGTTGATAGATGGGGGCATTGGCCTTAACATTTGTTCTTACAGCTTGGTCACACAATTGAGATTTTCAGAATTGGCTATTGATCCTAGAAAGAAAATAACTATAAAAGCCTATGATGAACAAGAAAGATCTTCTAAAGGCACCATTGTCTTACCTATTAGAGCAGGTCCAGTTATCAGAGATACTATATGTCAAGTTCTTGATCTACCTTTGGCTTACAACATTCTTCTAGGGAGACCATGGATACATGAGATGAAGGCTATTCCTTCTACATTTCACCAATGCTTGAAATTTCCTTATGAAGGAGTAGAGGTCACTATTCTAGCGGATATATCTACCACTTGCAATACATTGAAGGAAAGTGCAGATAAACTTGTGCCTAATAATAGAGAATCTTCCATTAAGCCAACAAAAGAAGCATCCACATCTAAAATGGAAGACCTTGCAAAAGAGGTCAATATCAAAGAAAATGGTATTGGAGAATATACTATAGAGCCAGTCTTATCTTTGACATCTCTACCTATCTCACCTAAATCTTATGGACAATCTTTAAAATAGTCCAAACCAAACTCTAAAGAACCTCTTGAGGCATATAAAAAGAATTTTGTAGCAGAACAAGTCTCCAAGCAAGAATTTGAAGAAGATGAAGTTGTGCTTACACGGCTCTACAAAGATGAACCTGAATCTCAAGTTGTTCCACCTAGTGACTCTACAGTATCCAAAATCCCTTCTAAGGCATATGGCCTAGGAGACAAACTGATAGCTAAGATGGGATATTCAGGTAAAGGACCTCTAGGAGTCAGAGGAGAAGGTCTTATAACACCTATTTCACATACTGGTAGGGCAAACAAAGATACTGTTGGCTTAGGCTTTAAAAAGAAACCCTTCCACCTCAAAGGTAATTGTTCTCATGTCATAGAGCAGATCACACAAGGCGAACCCCTTCTTAAGAAGGAAGAAACTAAACCATCAAATAGTGATTCAGACAGCTCAGAACTTATTCCCTATGAACATTTTCCTAACAAAATCAAAGACCTTCTTGATGCTGAAAATGATCCGATCAAAAGAATTAACGTAGTAGAAACACAAGAACCTACTATAGAGAAAGAGATAGTTGCAACACAAGAACCATCTAATCTCGAAGACAATCACATAGACAAAGAGGAAGGTGGTAGTCATTTTGAGATAGACTCCCATGAGTATGAATTCAAATCAGAATCAGAGGGTAACCCTTCTTTGGGTAATCATCTTGACTTTACTCATGTTCTTAGATTTCCTAGAGGCATAGATGAAGAATATAATGACTATGAATGGGGAGCCATTCTAGAATAAGATGAGCTTATTATAGAGAAACATGTTCATGTTATTCACCAATATGCACCTAAACCCAACATAAGTCTAGAGTGAAGTAATGAACTTAACGAGTCTGATCCACCTATGGCTGAATTGGATTCCCACAATGACATTAAGCCTATTCATGAATTGAATGTCTTAAGTTGTAACATCACTTTGAACTCAAGCGTCGGGTTAGGACCAATGATGATAGATCCATATCCGTAAACACTATCTCCCAATCTTTCCCCATTTTGACTATCCAACATCCTAAACTTCTTAATCAAACCTCCATAAATCTGAGCCATGATATTTATACCTTCCCAAATGACTTTTCCCTTGCTTGCTACCTCAATGTAGTTGAGTCTATGAGGACTTCCATCAGTGAACTAAGCATTAGCATGACAGAGTCGGACATCAAGTATCTTAGTCAGAAAAATAAGAATAAGAATAAAAAGAAAAGGAGTTCTAATGGTGAAAACCACTTTGTGGTAGTCTCAGAACCTACCAAAGTAAAAATACAAGACGTATCCAAAGATGAAAACCTCTCTAAGGCACCTAAGGATGAGATATTTGATGTCCTTCCTAGTCATTTACAGGACAGATCTCTAGTTTCTAATTGAGCCCACTCAATCCATCAACTTGGGAACAACAGAAGAACCACAGTTGGTTCATGTAGCACAATCTTTATCAGAAGAAGAGAAGCAAAAATTTACAACATTCCTAACAAAGAAGAAGATCAACTTGGCATGGAAATATTCAGATATGCCAGGGTTGGATCCTAATCTTATAATGCATCATTTATCTATAGCTCCAAATGTTAAACCTATCAAGCAAAAATTGAGAAATATGCATCCTCATTGCACTCTTGGTAAAAGCTGAATTACAGAAGCTCTTGAAAGTCAGATTCATCTAAGTTATTGACTATACAGAGTGGATCTCTAATATTTTACCTATTTCAAAACTAGATAAATCAATTAGAGTATGCACAAACCTTAGAGATGTAAATAAAGCATGCCCTAAGGATGATTTTTCATTACCTAACATTGATATGATAGTGGACATGACTGTGGGCTTTGAGATGTATTCTTTAATGGATGGTTTTTCTGGATATAATCAAATAAAAATTGCTCTAGAGGATCAAGAGAAAACTTCTTTCACATGTGCATGGGGCACCTTCTGTTGGAATGTCATGCCATTTGGGCTTAAAAATGTTGGTGCTACATATTAGAGAGCCATGACATCTATTTTTCATGACATGATGCATAGGACTATGGAGGATTATGTTGATGATACTTTAGCAAAATCTATGATTAGAGCTGAACATCTAAATGATTTGAGCAAGATACTAGACAGAATGGAAAAATTTAGTCTCAAACTAAATTCTAAGAAGTGTGCTTTTGGTGTCACTTCTAGAAAGCTCTTAGGATACATAGTTTCAAAGCAGGGCATTGAAGTTGACCCAGCTAAAGTAAAGGCTATCATGGAAATGCAACCTCCCAAAAACATCAGTCAAATAAGGACATTGCAAGGAAGAGTTCAATCTATCAGAAGATTCATATCACAGCTAGCAGACATATCACAACCTTTTACAAAACATTACATAAAGGTGTGAACTTTGCATGGAATGAAGAATGTGAGAATAATTTTAATCATATCAAAAAGTATCTATCAAATCCTCCTATCTTGATGCCTCCCATTCCAGGGAAGCCTTTGATCTTATATGTCTTCGCTACAGATACATCACTGGGGGCATTTCTTGCACAACATGATGAGAACAAAAAGGAAAGAGCTATATACTATATCAGTAGAACATTGGTTTCATATGAGAAGAACTATTCAATGATTGAGAAAGCTTGTCTAGCTATGATCTTTGCATCACATAAACTGAGACATTGCATGTTATCTCATACCACACATTTGGCAGCTAAGATTGATCCACTCAAGTACCTTCTAAGCAAAACTGCCCTCACAGGTAGATTAGCTAAATGGGTCATGCTCTTAAGTGAATTTGACATTGAATATGTCGAAAAAAAAGCTATCAAAGGACAGGTTATTGTTGATCAATTAGTAGATACACCTATGATTGATGATACACCAATGCAAATGGAATTTCTAGATTCCTCTATCATGACTCTTTCCTCTAGAGAATGGCAGTTATTATTTGATGGCTCATATACATAGAATGGATCAAGAGCAGGCATATTATTTATAACTCCTCAAGGATACTCAATCCCAAAAGTATTCAGATTAAAGTTCCCTTGCACAAAAAATATTGCAGAATACGAAGCTCTTTTGAATGGTACGAAAATAGCAATTGAATGGAGAGTAATAGAATTACACATTCATGGAGACTCACAACTTGTTATCCATCAAGTCAATGATGTGTACCAGACTAAAGATGAAAAGCTCATCCCATACAAGAGAATGGTAGATGATCTAAAGAAGTATTTCATATCTATCACATTTGAGCAAATACCTAGAAGAGAGAATAAGGTTGTTGATGTAATGGCAACGCTATCTACTCTACTACAGCAGCCTGAACATGAGCTACATTATGAGTTCCTGGTGGAAGCACTATCTTATCCTGCATATGATTCCCCTGAAACCTGCATGATCTACACTATTGTTGGTCATGATTCATCCAGATACAAAAACCTATTCTCCTATCTCCAAGACCAAATCATTCCTGATACCTTCAACCGCCATGAAAAGAGATACCTTATCCATAATGCATCCCGATATGTCATCATTGGTCATGATCTGTACAAACAAGGTCTAGATGGTACACTACTTAGATGTTTAGAATGGGAAGAGTCTCAATGTGCATTAGAGGAAGTCCATGATGGTATTTTTGGGTCACACTCAAATGGTTTAACACTAGCTCAAAAACTTATTAGGGCTGGGTATTATTGGCTTGAAATGGAGAAAGAGTCTATCAAGTTTGCTAAGAATTGTCAAAAGTGCCAAGTGCATGGCAACATAATTCATGCTCCAGGGAGAGATCTAATTCCCATTACTACACAATGGCCTCACTAATACATTTGGGGTGAAATTGCGATGACAATTTGCGACGGCAGGCAAATGTCATGCGGTTTTGGCCTTTTTTTTTCAAATATAGCCCGACACCGTCGCAATTTGCGACGACAATACATTTGGCACTGTCGCAATTGCGACGTTATCAGGATATAAGCGCAAAATTAAAAAGGAATGTTGTCATGTGTGTTTTCAACAGTGCCGTAACCCTCCGCGAAATCACATCAGGATATAAGGGCAAAAAAAATAAGAACGTTGTCATTTGTGTTTTCAACAGCACCGTAACCCTCCGTGAAATCACATCGGGATATAAGGGCAAAAAAAACAAGAACGTTGTCATTTGTGTTTTCAACAGCGCCGTAACCCTCCGTGAAATCACAGCTACAATTTCTGAGTACGTTGGGTTTATTTTTCTTTTGTCATTATTATGTAATCTGGTATTCAGCTGTTAGAGAGCTAAAATACCCAGAAATGAGGACATATCTATGTTGAATTTATTGTTAGCGGCTTTGGTTATTTAGAAGTTTAATTTTATTTGTTCATCTTTCAAGCACAAACGTTTTATGGACCGTAACGTCTTCATTGTTTCGGGTATGCAGTGAAATAGCCCTAACTTGCAATTGCGATGTTGTCGGGATATAAGGGCAAAAAAAAAAAGGAACGTTGTCATTTGTGTTTTCAATAGCACCGTAACCCTCCGCGAAATCACATCGGGATATAAGGGCAAAAAAAACAAGAATGTTGTCATTTGTGTTTTCAACAGCGCCGAGAGAGATTCCCTCCGCGAAATCACAGCTACAATTTCTGAGTACGTTGGGTTTATTTTTCTTTTGTCATTATTATGTAATCTGGTATTCAGCTGTTAGAGAGCTAAAATACCCAGAAATGAGGACATATCTGTGTTGAATTTATTGTTAGCGGCTTTGGTTATTTAGAAGTTTAATTTTATTTGTTCATCTTTCAAGCACAAACGTTTTGTGGATTGTAATGTCTTCATTGTTTCGGGTATGCAATGAAACAGCCCTAACTTGCGACTACCTTCACGGTACTTGTGTACATTATCATGTTGTCTTTACAGTGACTGTCCTCATTCAAGTGGCAATTACACAAGGGACAGTCACTGTGAGATGTCCTCATTTGTGACAAGGACAGTCACACTTAGGACATCTCATAGTGATATTCCCTTGTGTAATTTCCACTTGAATGTATTGCTATTGAACCACATTAATGCTTTTCTTCTTCAACAAATGAGGACAGTCACTGTAAAGACAACATGATAATGTACACAATTACCAAAAAATGATCTTGTTAATTGATGTAACACTTTGTCTTGCTCACTCCCTATCCTTCACTAGGGTCTCTTTAGGCCAATGTTTTGACTTGATAGGGTACTTAACTATCCCTACACTCTTTAGGTATCTCTACCCAAGATCCCACTCCTTCAACTAGTGCACACCAACAAGAAATACAACGAACTCTGCTCAATACCAATCTAGCTACTAGGACACTCCTAGTCTTGTCTTCACAAATTGAAACACATTCAACTAGAACTTTACTCCATGGAGAGGCTGGCTACTAGGACCTCTATTGGTTTCAATATTACTCCTTCACCTATACTTTTCATCAGTACTTCAATCCAGTTCATCAAACCATGCCAATTGCACCCAAAAATAGGCTGCTAGCAATTAGGCCTTTGTCAAGCCTTTTTGTTTATATTAAGCCACCTAAAGGGCTTAGGATTCAAATGCCCTTTATTGAGAACTCCAAGATATCTAAGGTTTTCTCCTCCTAGATTTTTTGTACACCAACTGCTACAGCCATGCCTGAAAACAAGTATTTTGACACAACTTGGACAGTCTGACTAAGAGTTTGTTTTCTTAGCAGCCAAAGAAACTCACCCAATCTTCTAATTTGACTTGGGGCTTCTTTAGATGTGTTTCTACCTCTCCATGAGATTTTAGTTGAAGCAACCAATGCATTCAACTTGTTGTAATCTTCTTGTAATGATTTGTCATCCCTAACTGTGCTCAACTGACTCACCTAGGACATCATTGCAAACATAGAAAATGAGCTTCCCAGGGCCGGCCCCTCCTTCCAAACATATAGTACATGGAGTCTCCTCACCCATTCCAAGAGTCCGTACAAAATTGACAATGGAATGATGAGCTAAGACTCCATTTGTTCAACCTGCCTGGTTCAAACCAATGATAGGGTACTTAACAAAAGAATTAACAAACTAGTTGGAATGCTTCAAAACTCAAAAAAAACACAACATAGAATTAAAAAACAACTTGTACTAACTTTTCCAATAGACACTGCGAGCTATCTAATCCATTAATCAACTGAAAACAAAGAAACAAAAAAACTCAAGAATTCACTAAAACCATGTTACTCTACAAATCTTCTTAATTCCAAATGTTTTTCCCCCCAACCTTTTGCACAGATCGATGGAGGCCTCTTATAGTTGATCTGATGCCTAATTCAATGGTTTCATATAGTTACATAACCATCTTACTCGAAAATGCTCCCTTGCACAAATGTTGTCAATGTTGTGAATGACAACATTGACAACTTGTTACAACCTTTGGGATTTTGGTTCAAAACTTATTGTTCAAACACCATAAGACCCTAACCATGACTTAGTTAGGCTATTTAGACCTCACATAGGCCACTTCTACACTTCTTTGCCCAATTTGACCCCTAAATGCTTCATTCCCACTTTTGCCACAATATTGGTAACTTGGGTACAAATTGGCACTTGCCTTCACAAAGGTCACACATGAGGACATCTCACAGTGATCGATTGTCCCTTGTGTAATTGCCACTTGAATGTATTGCTATTGAACCACATTAATGCTTTTCTTCTTCAACAAATGAGGACAGTCACTCTAAAGACAACATGATAATGTACACTCACTGTAAGGACAGTCACAAATGAGGACATCTCACAGTGACTGTCCCTTGTGTAATTGCCGCTTGAATGTATTGCTATTGAACCACATTAATGCTTTTCTTCTTCAACAAATGAGGACAGTCACTCTAAAGACAACATGATAATGTACACTCACTGTAAGGATAGTCACAAATGAGGACATCTCACAGTGACTGTCCCTTGTGTAATTGCTGCTTGAATTACACAAGGGACAGTCATTGTGAGATGTCCTCATTTGTGACAAGGACAGTCACACATGAGGACATCTCACAGTGATTGTCCCTTGTGTAATTGCCACTTGAATGTATTGCTATTGAACCACATTAATGCTTTTCTTCTTCAACAAATGAGGACAGTCACTCTAAAGACAACATGATAATGTACACTCACTGTAAGGATAGTCACAAATGAGGACATCTCACAGTGACTGTCCCTTGTGTAATTTTCACTTGAATTACATAAGGGAAAGTCATTGTGAGATGTCCTCATTTGTGACAAGGATAGTCACACATGAGGACATCTCACAGTGATTGTCCCTTGTGTAATTGTCACTTGAATGTATTTCTATTGAACCACATTAATGCTTTTCTTCTTCAACAAATGAGGACAGTCACTCTAAAGACAACATGATAATGTACACTCACTGTAAGGACAGTCACAAATGAGGACATCTCACAATGACTGTCCCTTGTGTAATTGCCGCTTGAATTACACAAGGGACAGTCATTGTGAGATGTCCTCATTTGTGACAAGGACAGTCACACATGAGGACATCTCACAGTGATTGTCTGTAATGTCCCCTTTTTGGCTAACTTGGAAAACAAGAACAATTACTCCACTTCTCAGACTTACTCTATCAGATACTTATAATTAAACTAAGTAATGGAGGTTACTTAAGATATCAACCGCTATTTCAGATTCAATCACAATATGTGTGCAAGATGATATTGATACCAATATGTTTAATAGCACTGTCGGATATAATGATATGAAATATGCTATGAATATGATGTTTCCTATCACTTATAGTGATAGTATAATGATGGTATGTCTGATATAAACAATATCGATATACAATCAATAAGTATTGCTTACAGCAATGTATTTGCTGTGTCTGATATGATGATGTAATTATGCAAATGTGTAATATCGCTATGAGTGATATGTTGCTATTTCAGATTCTGAATTATATGCTTGCAACTTCAAATATTGATGCTGTTTCTGACTATCCTTTCTATCTGTGCAATCATGGTGTTGTCTCTGATCTGCAATGATAAACTTGAAACCAAACTGCCAAAGGCAGATGCTCTATTGAGTATATCCAAATATGGATAAGTAAATAAAGTTCTAATGATGCCTTGAGTGACTGACGAGAATGCATTCTTATATTGTCTTTAACAAATGAAGAGATGCTATGAATGAGACGTGTCTTGTTTCTTCCTCCATGTCCCTTTGTTAATCACACCTTTCCATAATCTGATAGTTCACATAATATTATTTCATTATTTTCTGATCATAGATAACTCCCAGATTGACTCAATATCAAATCTTTTTATGAAGGTAATCTTCCCTAATTGGTAGTGCAACCAGTAGTTAACATCCATTGTGTTTGTATTAGTTTGGTCTAACTATCATTAGTATTTAGTCAATCGATATTAACTCTTGCCTTATCCCATATTGTTATGATGATATCCAATCTTTCTACTCTGATATAAGTCGATATCATTTTCTGATAATTGTCCATTTATTGGTTGATTGCTGGTAATGGAGTTTGATCTTCAAATTGACTTCCATTCCTGTTAATACTTAAGGATACATTGTACTTATTATCCATGACTGATGCCTCATTCATCAATAGCTTGTGATATAATCACTGATGCTTTTGTGTTTCTACAAGATGTGGTTTATCTCAGACAATCGATAATCTTTCAATCCTTTAGTCGATATCCTCCTATGTGGTGTCTATTGATATAGATAGTAGAATTCAATCTAGTTTATGTTATTGTCATGATAACATAGGAAGTGATGGTGCATATTTGCTAGCGGGTCTTCATGTTTGATATTGCTTTATCGGATATGTCATTGTCTAAACTTGTGCAATTAATGATTATTTATAATATATGAATGGTTATCCTTCTTGCTTATCAATACATCTTCTGAAACACATAGCGACCTATCCCTTATTCATATCATGTTGATCTTGACTTCATAGTATTTGGTTCATTAATCATCCTCTCATGGTATCGATGTGTAATGACTAGTGATTGTTGTATCACTTCTTCATTCCTCATCGTGATAGATAATGCAGATGTTTAATGTAGATGTATATCGATTACAGATATTCGATATTGCTTTAAACGTTATTATTATTATTATTATTATTAATGTTATTGTTATTATTAAATATTATAATTAATGATGTTAGTAATATTAATAATATTATAATAAATATTATTATAGTGATAACATATTGTTTTATATTGAGAGGTTTATTAATATTATTTATATATTAAAATTATTATATCAATAATTGATTTAATATTATTACTTAATATATTATTATAATATAATATATATAATTTATTAATAATTATTTATTATTAATTTATATTATAATTATAATCATAATTATATTATTTATTAATATTTTAATATTATTTAATTAACATATTACTTATTATGCTAACTATATATTATTATTATCTTTTGATAATAATTATATATTATTGTTATATACCGTTAATAATAGATTATTATATATCATCTAATCATTTTATTATTATACTAAGTTCAATATGTCACGGCTCATGACATTGTCCCTTGTGTAATTGCCACTTGAATGTATTGCTATTGAACCACATTAATGCTTTTCTTCTTCAACAAATGAGGACAGTCACTCTAAAGACAACATGATAATGTACACTCATTGTAAGGATAGTCACAAATGAGGACATCTCACAGTGACTGTCCCTTGTGTAATTGCCACTTGAATTACACAAGGGACAGTCATTGTGAGATGTCCTCATTTGTGACAAGGACAGTCACACATGAGGACATCTCACAGTGATTGTCCCTTGTGTAATTGCCACTTGAATGTATTGCTATTGAACCACATTAATGCTTTTCTTCTTCAACAAATGAGGATAGTCACTCTAAAGACACCATTATAATGTACACTCACTGTAAGGACAGTCACAAATGAGGACATCTCATAGTGACTGTCCCTTGTGTAATTGCCACTTGAATGTATTGCTATTCAGCCACATTAATGCTTTTCTTCTTCAACAAATGAGGATAGTCACTCTAAGGACAACATGATAATGTACACTCACTGTAAGTGTACATTATCATGTTGTATTACAAATGGACCTTATGTTGGTCGGGATATAAGTGCAAAAAAAAAAAGGAACGTTGTCATTTGTGTTTTCAACAGCGCCGAGAGAGATTCCCTCCGCGAAATCAAGCGGGTTATCATTTGTGTTTTGAACAAAGCGGGTTGTCATTTGTGTTTTGAACAGCACCGAGAGAGATTCCCTCCGCGAAATCAAGCGGGTTGTCATTTGTGTTTTCAACAATGCCGAGAGAGATTCCCTCCGCAAAATCACAGCTACAATTTCTGAGTACGTTGGGTTTATTTTTCTTTTGTCATTATTATTTAATCTGGTATTCAGCTGTTAGAGAGCTAAAATACCTAGAAATGAGGACATATCTGTGTTGAATTTATTGTTAGTGGCTTTGGTTATTTAGAATGCTTCCCCACAATACTTAATTACACAAGGGACAGTCACTGTGAGATGTCCTCATTTGTGACAAGGACAGTCACACATGAGGACATCTCACAGTGACTGTCCCTTGTGTAATTGCCACTTGAATGTATTGCTATTCAACCACATTTATGGGCCCGTTTGGACCATGACACACAGTAGCATCTACAGAGAAGAATATCCTAGGTGTAACAAGTTGTAAGAATATACCAACAGTTCTAAGAAGTTCCCTAGCATGTAGTAGCATCTACAGAGAAGAATATACAACATGAGGGCAGCCACTGTAAAGACAACATGATAATGTACACTCATTGTATGTGTACATTATCATGTTGTCTTTACAGTGACTGACCTCATTCAAGTGGCAATTACACAAGGGACAGTCACTGTGAGATGTCCTCATTTGTGACAAGGACAGTCACACATGAGGATATCTCACAGTGACTGTCCCTTGTGTAAGCCACTTGAATGTATTGCTATTCAACCACATTTATGGGCCCGTTTGGACCACGGCACACAGTATCATCTACAGAGAAGAATATCCCAGGTGTAACAAGTTGTAAGAATATACCAACAGTTCTAAGAAGTTCCCTAGCACATAGTAGCATCTTCTAATTGTCTATACCACTTCACAAGGTATTGTTTGCACACATTGTTTTTGGTTCTTTTGATGACCCTTGTTTTGAAATTGCTATTAGGCCTTGTAGCTTATATGTTTTGATTGCTGGAGAGCTTCTAAAGCTAAGCAAGAAGACCATTGCACGAGTTATAGCCGCGCGCTCAGGTTTGAAAATTGTATATTTTTTAATCTAATGTATATTTTAACTAGACTTTTAGCTTATTTTTGCTGTATATTTTAATCTAAAGGGAATCATGGATGTGAACTTGAAAGAATTTTGTACTTAGTTCTTATGGAGAGAATAGTAGTAGTTTACGGTCTAATATCAAATAGAGTTTTCCAATTACAGAAAGTTAATGAATTCTAATAGCTTATATGTTTTGATTGCTGGAGAGCTTCTAGAGCTAAGCAAGAAGACCATTGCACGAGTTATAGCCGTGCGCTCAGGTTTGAAAATTGTATATATTTTAATCTAATGTATATTTTAATCCTTTTGCCATGTCATGTAATATGTCTTGTCTTGTAGCTTATATGTTTTGAAATTGCTGTTAGGCCTTGTAGCTTATATGTTTTGATTGCTAGAGAGCTTCTAGAGCTAAGCAAGAAGACCATTGCACTAGTCATAGCTGCGCGCTCAGGCATGAAAATTGTATATTTTTTAATCTAATGTATATTTTAACTATACTTTTAAAATATTAAAGGATTTAACTAGGTCTAAGAAGATTTGTGTACTTTTGACAATTTTGCTTAGTCACTGAAAGTTGTAGACCGAAGTTTTCATAGCCCAATTTTTGCTTCCTGCGAAGAACGATCATGTCAGATAATATAAGTGAAGAACAAAATAGGGAGACAATTGCTAGATTGTGGTCTAACTTGAAAAGAAAAGGTGATGGAAAATGTTATTGTCCCTGCAAAATTTGTAAGGGCTTAAACCGTAGAAGATTGCTAATCAAAACAGTTAAGAGACATTGTAGGGAGAATGGTCACATTGAAGGGGGGCATGACTATCATCCACTGGTAAGTTGTTCATTATATCATTTTAAAAATTTATATACATATGAAATCACTTGATGATGAGTTGAAGATCATGGTTTATTTATGTTAATCAATTTTATATAGGTTGATCTCCCCAGGGAAGTACATGATATGGAGGAACATGGGGGTGCGAATATCCAAGGTGAAGATAATGATCCCATGGAAGATGATGATCATGCGCTAGAAAACACAATTGAAGATGATGGTATAAATACATTGATCCATGACACATTTAGTCCAAGCAGATCTGATCATGATGATGATGATAGCCTTGATGTACCTCTACTTGAGAAGGCATACGAGCCCCTATACAAAGACTCCCAAACAACTCTTCTCTCTGCTGTATTGTTGTTGTTGAACTTGAAGGTTATGAATGGTTTATCCAACATAACAATGTCACGTATGTTAAGGTATGTCATATATGTCTTTATAGTTAACAAAGGGTGAATAATGTACCACTAATATTGTTTATATTAACAACTTATATTTTTTTCTGTAGATTGATAGGCGAGTTTTTGTTACCACCATCAAATATTCTACCTCGCTCATATCGAGAATTATTTGCTATTATGAAAGATATTGGAATGGAGTATCAAGCAATACATGCTTGTCCCAATGATCATATTATATATTATAAAGAACATGAATTTGCAACACAATGCCCTGTATGTCATACGAGTAGATATCGAACAGATCGAATAACAAAAAAGGTGCCTCACAAGGTTCTTCGTTACATCCCCATTATTCCACGGATGCGACAATTATTCAGGTGTACTAGCTTGGCACAATTTATGGATTACCATCCACGCAATAGAAGTCGAGATGACATTATTCGAATCCCTGCGGATGGTTCGGCATTTATGCACATAGAGGAAAAGTGGCAACACTTCAAAGAAGAACCTCGTAATCTCAGGCTTTCATTGGCAGCGGATGGTGTCAATCCATTTGGAGAGATGAGATCTGTTTGCTCAGTGTGGCCTGTTTTTGTTATCAACAATAACATTCCTCCGTGGATGTCAATAAACAGGGAGCACATTATGTTGGCAATGATTGTTCTAGGTATTTTATCATTTGATAGTTATTAATTTACATGTACTTACAAATCTTACAGTAAAATGGTCACAATAATTATGTAATGTTACTGTTCATTCAAGTAGGTAAATATCAAGTTAAAGATATGAATGTATATATTGAGCCTCTTATTGACGAGTTGGTGGAGTTATGGAATGGTGTCACTATGTATGATGTGTCTAGACCAATAGGACAAAGACAATTTCAATTCCATGCAATACTTGTATGGACAATACATGATGCCCCAGGGCTAACACATTTTTGTGGTATGTTATAGTGAATTCAAGTTGCGCATGATAATTCTAATTATAAAAATCAACATATTTAATAATCCAATTATATCATTATCTTGTAGGTCTTCAAACAAAGGGAAAATTTGCATGTCCAGTTTGTGGTCCAAAGATGAAATCTCATCATTCAAAAAGTTTAGGAAAGCATGTGTTTGATGAGTACAGACACTTCCTCCACAGGAATCATAAGTATCGAAGTATGGAAAAACATCTTTTCAATGGGAAAGAAGAGACTACATCAAAGCCACGAAGAATGACACCTCGCCTATGGAAGTTGGAATATAATAGAATTAATCATCGAGGTAATGTCGTTCCACTTAATGGTTTATGTTTGTAATTTATATATTTCTATTGTGATTTTTGTTTACTAATTATGTAATTGATGATCGTGAAGGTCGTCAAGGCACTACTGACAACCTTCCAAAGGGACTAAAAAGCTATCCCAGACAATTTAGTAGGTTGCCCTACTACGAGGACCTACAAATTGTGCATTTGTTTGATCTTATGCATGTTGGAAAGAATATAACAGAGACATTGTGGAAAATACTGGATGGAAGGTGTGACAAAGAAAAAATTGTCAAAATTTGTAATGACATTCATGAATCCAACCATGCACTGAAGAATTTCATTCACTCAAATAGCAATAGAGATCAGATTAATATAAGTGCCCTTCCTTGGTTATTAACGGAGCAGCAAAGTGATGCCATAAAAGAAGTCATACGAAAAATTCGATTTCCCACAGGATTTGCTGGGAACATAAGCAATCTCATATCAAAGAAAAGTGAATTTGGGCCAGGGCTCAAAATGCATGATTGGCATACTTTTATCAAGGTAAGTTATGTTCTTCTGTATTTACAATATATTCATAAACTACGTGTACTATTCATTATGTTATGTTAGAAAATAATGAAATGATTGGTTTATAATTACTGCAGTACGTGCTACCTCTATCTCTCCCAGAGCACTTCAACAATAACATCAAACAAGTGATATATGATCTTGGAAAATACATGAGGTAAGCAGTAACATCTGTTCAATTTGTTGTATATATTTATTATATTCGCGATTTGTTTTTCTTGCTATGTAATCTATTGTATATTATTTTGTAAAGTCTCGTATTTATATATTTTTTGTGACTTGAATCTCTTAATGTAGGTGGTTGTCATCTAAAGAAATCCATAAAGAAGATATAAACTATTGGAAGAGAAGAATTCCTCATTTATTGTGTGAAATGCAAAAGTGTCTACCTCCAACTTTTTTCAATGCACAAGAACACTACCTCATACACCAAGTTGAGGAGATTGAATTGTGTGGACCTGCACACACTAGGTCAATGTGGATGGTTGAGAGGCACTTGAAATCTTTGAAGGCTTTGGTTCGACAAAGAGCACATCCTGAGGGTTCTATGGTAGAGGGATACATGGTATACCAGACTATGGTGTACATTACTGAATATCTTCCTAAGTTTGCTTCAAATATCCATGTAGATCGCATTTGGGATCTCGACCCTTTTAAAAAATTCAAAGGGGAGTACTTGATGGGGAAAGGTAGATTGAGGAAAGTGACAGGTAATAAATTATAAGATGTTATTGTAATAAATTATTTCTTAATCTTCAAAATAAATCGGTTGTAAGTCGTCTATTTTTTTTTTGTACAGTTTCTCGAGAGTGGGATGCACTACATTTGTATATTGCAAACAATCTTGATTGGATGACGGTATGGATTGAACGATGTCAACATTCTGGTCACACATTAACATGGGAAGGTGTATCTTCATTGGTTAAAGAAGCTCATCGTAATGGAGATTCTAATGTTACGCAAAGGGAAATAGATTTAGCATATGGTTTAAGAGATTTCCAGGTACGTACAAAATTATTAATCACCCATATGTTTATCAAATCATGATATAATAATTTTGACATGTTTCACATATTATTGCAGGTTAAACACCACAAGGGTATGTTCTGTAATGGTCAAAAATTTCGCGTCAAAGTGTTGGATGACACGAAGAAAACTTGTGATTCTGGAATAACTGCAGTCTTTCAAGTGACTAATATTTCATCTAGAAATGACTTAGATCCTCAAGAGTCTAAAAATCAATACTATGGCATTTTGGATGATATACTTGAGTGCGACTTTAGTTCCTTCAAATTAGTACTCTTCATTGTCAAATGGTACAGGCTAC
This sequence comes from Chamaecyparis obtusa, assembly GCA_027943335.1. Lineage (NCBI taxonomy): Eukaryota > Viridiplantae > Streptophyta > Pinopsida > Cupressales > Cupressaceae > Chamaecyparis > Chamaecyparis obtusa. The sequence goes on along the minus strand of BSBK01000682.1, from coordinate 3,891,445 downwards.
GACTTAATCCAAATGATCCTAATAGAACTGTTATTGAACATGATAATGGATTTACAATTGTTAATACAAGGTCGTTTGAGCTAGTTGGGGATGAGCCATATGTTCTTCCAAGCCAATGTGAGCAGGTATTTTACTCAGAGGTTTCACATAAATCGGGTTGGTCATTTTTTGTTAGACATGAACTGAGAGGAAGGCCGATAAAGTATAATGCGATGGAAGAAGAAGATACCGAAGAAGTAGAAGATGATGTAGATGATGATCACGATCGACAATTATTGGATGATGTTCCTGAGACAAATTTTCATGAAGAAGAAGAAGAAGATGATGCTGCTACTGATGATGATGATGAAGATGATGTTGATGTTGATGATGATGATGTTAATGATGACGACAACGATGACAATGACGACGATGATGATGACGATGATGACAAGGATGATGATGATGATGATGATGATGATGATGATGATGATGATGATGATGATGATGAGGATGATGATGATGAAATTTAAAGGTATGCCATCAATCCTTAATGTATTTAATATTCATTTCTTGATAGAAATATATTTGTCTTAAATGGTTACATAGTTTATTCATTATCTATTTAAAAGCTATAAGTGTTACAATGTGTATGTTTTAATGTTTTTAATTTTTATGTGATGCTTATGATGGATGTGATTATGATTATGATGTGATTATGCTCACGATAATTGAATTACATTTGCAGGAAATTGAACCCCTTTCAAGAGCATCCCGCACAGTCTCATGGATCGACAGGTATAAGTCAATACATCTTATAGAAAGTCTATTTAATACACTTATCAATAGTAAGATTGATGTCTTCTAAGATCTCTCCCATTTGCAAGTACCAGCAAATAGGTATTTGTCAGAAGTGTCTTCCTCGAGTGAGGGAAATATAGGAATAGAAGAGGAAAGTGAGACATGCAGTTTATCTAGAATAGGGAGATTAACTAGAGGTCAAAAGACTAGAAGGAAATTCAATAAACACATGAAATTTTTCCTTGCTCAAGGGGGGTCATGTTCTTATGATGATGAGATGAAAGGCGACATCGAGGTGCCCTTGAGGTACCAACATCTACAGAAACATTGGGTACCCAAGGAACTTCCTCCAATAAACACTGATTTTTGTGTTAATGAGAGGATATATCGCATAGCACCATCATCATTACATGGTTTGGGCCTATTTTCTATGGATGGCATAAAGGTGTCTTACAACAAAGTTTCTGAATTGATGGAGTATGTTGGACCATGTTACGATTACAAAAGTTGGATGCATATTGTTCAATATAAAAAAAGTATGCGTAGGTATGCACTCTCGGAAAATTATATACAACAGCAAGACAATAATCAAAGTAAAAGTGTGGCTATATACATTGATGGAAGGCCAAAAGCAACAGGGAATATTGCGGGTTTTATAAATAGTACACGACCTGGATCAACTATAAAGCAACCCAATTGCATATTTGAGGCGCGCGAGGGAAATCGTGTATTCATCTGTGCGATAAAATCAATACGTGCAGGGGAAGAGCTGCTTATTGATTACAATTTGAACCGCATAGATACAAACGAGGCTACTATCATGGGGTGGTACATACTATTAAACCAACTTCTAATCAATGACTCCAACATACCATTTAGTTATTAAATTTTTGGCTAACATTTTTATACTTGATCTTTGACACAGGGGCACAATATGGAGCAACCGCCCGAAGGTGATGGTGACGATATTCCTAGCTCATCTACACATGAGCAGGTAAAACTCATTGTAATTGTGCAAACTAGATAGAAGCAAAATGTTATTTTTTTTAATGTTATTTTCTTCATTGTTTTGGAGTAATTTTGATAATACTAATACTATTGTTGTCACAGAGGGCCGGTGGTCGGAGAGAGGGAAAGCAACCTGCAGTCCCTCAGGAGTCCCCCCTTGTGGACCCTTTTTTTATTGATTTAGCAGAGACCGATGACCCGATCGGTTCCATTAAAAAGCTGCTAAAGAAAATTGGGAAAGAACTTCTATGTTTGGTATCCATACATCCTCAGACTCAGGAAATAAAAGACAGGGCAGCTGAGTTGTTGCGCACTTCTGAAAATTTTAAAGTAAGTATTAATGAAATTTTTAATTATTACAAGAGTTCAATAATGGTTTTTATGTTATGCTCTTTTATGACATTAATTAAAATATGGATGCATTGTCTTTACAGAGTTATTTGCGTAATTTTGAACCCCATTCCCATGATGAGGCCGGTATTGCAAGTGGTTCAGGTAGATCACATGTTCCATTCCCCATTTGTGTTTTCCACTGAATATATATAGGAATGATCATAATCATTGACAATACATGCTCGAACAATCTTTTTTTTTAATGCTCTAACAATCTTGTCCATGCTAGTCCACGCGTTCTATATTTATGCATGCTCTAACAATTTTATTCTTCAGCTCCTTTCCATGATGATATGACAACGCCGCCTCCATCCAGGACAGCCACAAATGTCTTGCCGACTGCCATGTCAACAACACACAGCCTAAATGCACCAACTGTTGCACCATCTACTGGTACACAAATCCCTCTTTTTCTCTCTTTTGTTATGTGTTTAAGTGTTATGTGTTTACGATGTAGATCCCTTGATTGTGTTTGTGCCATGGGTGCTCTGCACCAATTTATTTCCCTTGAAGTATTATTTCTTGGAGGCATTTGATAATGGTTTTCATTTTTTGCAATAGGAGATGCAACAAGTCCCGATGCAACATCATTTCCTGGATGTTCCCATGTTCCTAGTACAGGAACGGTGAAGGATTGCGTATTGATCATTAGCGACGATGAAGGCGTTCCCTTAAAAGTATCCAAACTTCCAAGTACTTTAAAGTTATTATTATTCTATAGTGATATAATAGTAATTTAGTTTTTGATCACTCTTCATCGACTAATGATCCCATGATTATTTTGTAGGGAATGATATTTTTTGGCGAAAACTTGGTGACGAGTGTTTGTGGATATTCGGGCCCACCATACGTACATGGTGGAACATCATATCCTAACTAAAACCCCAAACCACTATTTTGATTTCATATCATTGCTAGAATAGTTTTCCTTTTCATCAATTTCTTGAACTATATTAAAGGTAGCTTCTCTTCATTTATGAGTCTAACATGTTTTTTTTTACTTAAAAGGTGGAATAACCAAGATAAAAAGTTGAAGGATGATCTTGTACATAGTATGACCCAGCTTTTTGGACCTCGTGCATTCGAGAGAAACAAGCTCCTTGAAAGAGCTGGTTTATGTTTGAAGTATATTAGGGACCAGTACAGGAAATATTTAGAGGTTAACCCAAGGCACGAGCGTCCGCCCTGTGTTCTTGAGGCTGAGTGGCAGGGTTTGATTTTGGATGGAAAGTATAAAGCCGACATGAAAAAAGGAATTACGCCAGTAGAGAGTAGAGCAAGGTATGTGATACTTTTGAGAATGTAATTATGTACTAATTAACCTCTAAATTTTTCCTGTACTGGTCTCTAACATATTTCAAACTTTTCATAGATTGCCTGACACATCAAAGGCAACAAAGGCAAGATTAGAAAATCATGGGACACACAAGCTCGGCTCTGGTGGTTTTTCCAAACTTCAAGCACGAGTTGTAAGTATTAGTAAATGAAAACTTGTATCAATTTTTTTATATATTGCAAGGAAATTTTTTTTGATCAAACAATGCAAGTAAAATTCACCATACCAAGAAAAAATGTAGGGGTCAGAGTTCAATAGATGCCTCACAGAAGAGGACAAGAGAATTGGCTTCCAACAAGGCTATAGAGCCGTGGCTGAATGGCTACGAGCTGAAATCAGTGTGCAAGGTTCAAATAATGATGCATCTGAGCCACAGGTAAATAAGCTAAATGAAATTTATTTCAAATTGAATACTTTACCAATTAGTCTATTTGATGTTAAGTTCTAATATAAAGTGAGTATATCTGTTTTAAGAAAGCAATGATAACAATGTGTAGGATATTGGAATGCAGCCTGACAATCCTTCTACACAATCTATGCATAATGAAGGTTCGCATGATGTGCATCCTAGTGGTGGAGGTATACATTTGCTATTAAAATTTTTATATGTAATTACAATTGGTGTTTGGATTAATGTAACATTTTGTATAGCAACTATAGAGGATCAAGGGGTCAGTGCTCATGAGCATGTTGAGGTTGAGTCTAGACAAAATGATGTGGCCAGATCAGGTAATTAAAGAGCGCCACAGTTATGTTCTTTAAAATAATTAAATACTTGTAAGCATTATAATTAAATATTTTAAATTTAACTCTTTTATTTGTTATTGTAGAGGACCCCCCTTTGCAGCAGCATAGGAATTTGAGATCATCAAGAACAAAGAACAAAACAACTGATGAGGGGGGTATTGATGATAACACTGATGCTCCTCTTAGAGCTTACATAGAAAAAAAAATTAGAAAGAGAAAAAAGAAATGATTGTCATCTAAATACCTTAATTGATAATGACTGAATTTTATGTCTCAATGAATTTAATTATGTGCTAATGAATGTTCATGAATTATGTGTTTATTTTCATATTGATGAATGTTGCGTGTTAACGAATCTAATGTGTTAATGAATGTTATCATGTGATATTGATTGAATGTTACATTTTATTAATAATTGAAAGAATGAATGAATGTTAGATGTTAACGGGGAATGTAGAGTGATGTTAGGGGGAGGGGGGTGGGGCCAAATGAGCTTCCACCTTCACGTGGTTGGCCCTGTTTAGTAGAGAATATTAAACTATATTCTCAAAACAAAGTCAAGCTCAATAAGATACTAAATGAGTCAAAATGGTTATCAAGGTCCTCTATCCATAAGATACTTGTAGTCAAAATGGTTATTAATAAGATACTTGTAGTCAAAATGGTTATCTAGGTCCTCTATCCATTCCATAAGTTCTTCACCATTCAAACTTCCTCCATAACAAGGAATGTGCTCTAGGTTAGTCATGAAGCCTAGCATGGACTCTCTGTCAGATAGAGCCACTATTTCAGAGCCTTTTCTGTGCATTTCCTTCAAGCACTGTACAGTGTACGGATGTGAAAGGGAGGGTAGACCAGTGTGGAAGTTAGAGTATTTATATCTTATGCTTTGAGAGTTTATTTGGTAGATTCAAGACACCTTATATCAAAGTTATTCCTTTTTCTTATCTGTTGTTCTGTCAAACCCTCATTTTTTGGGTTATTGCATTCAAATGGCCTTAACTTGCAAATAAACCATAGGATATCCTCTATTCTTTGTAAAATGCAAGTTAAGGGGGTTTATTTTCATATTTTAAAAGCTTTGGAATAGGATACTAAGCCAGAGAATTTCAAGAGCAAGCCCTAGGTCAAGAATCTCAATGTTCTTGACTAGGAGTTGATGGATTATGCAAGATCAGAGGGTAGCGGCAAGTAAAGGACCTCAAACCTTGTTGAATCTAGATCTTTAGAGCATGGTGGACATCTTCAAACTCTGATCTTGGTTTCATGCACCCATTTTCAATGCCTTGTTTTGGAACCCACACCCAAAGGCATGCATTAGGTCTGCGGACTCAATAAGGACATTGATATGCTGGAGTGGAGTTAGGGTCTGGGAGTTGGAGGATTGTTAGAACATCAAAAAGGGTACTCAAAAAACATATAAGTTCATAAGGTCCTTTGTCAAATTGAAGAGTTATTGCTGCAGAACAGGTTTTGGAGACCTACTAGAGTCACTAGGTCTATTTGGACCCGTTTGGACCACGACACACAGTAGCATCTACAGAGAAGAAGTTTGGTATGCAATGGTCTTGAAACCTCCTAAGAAATTCTTGGTATGCATTTGTGTGGTGCAAAAGCTTCGTTGAAAGAGAAAAAGAAGAAAAGATTAGAAATGATTTTTTTTCTTTTTATGTCATATACTGTAACCAACTACTTATAACTTGCAAAAATTATTATAACCATTTGAAATTGAAACTTAGTTTAATGTGAAACTGAGAACTACTTTATTAGAGCTTTCTGTGATTTAGATTCAGACATCAAGAACATTGTTTGCCTAATATTGTGATTAATGTTTATTTATTAATATCTCATACTGACAAACAATTGATAATTGTAGGGAAAACGTCATTGGGGGTCTTTGAGGATCCACCAGAAGCCAAGGAGAAAATGTATTCAAATGCTAAAGATGGTGTAACAGTCCTTACAGCTGTTGAACCTTGCTGTGTAGATCATCTCCGATTCTCCAAGTTCAACAGTACTGTGGTATTCCTTTGGATACTTCTAATGGTAAATTTCAGACATCAAGTTCTTTTCGTATGAAACTACTACATTTGTAATCTGTAGTTTTAAACTTTTAGTTTATAAATGTTCATCAGCTTTAGTTCGTATGCTACCATTTCAAGTATGATTAATGAAGTTACCTTTATCACAGGATGAAAGTGAGCAGTCAGCATACTGGTACGAAGCTGGCAGCATTAATACAGTGACTAGCGCATCGTTTAATGGTGGTATTGTGTTTTCCCGTATTTAGGGCATCGGCCTTTTGAAGCATTGCCTTCATCTTTCTTAAGTCTGAGTTTTAAGTTTGTTTATCTCTCTCGGCGCTGTTGAAAATACAAATGACAACGTTCTTGTTTGTTTTGCCCTTATATCCTGATGTGATTTCGCGGAGGGTTACGGCGTTGTTGAAAACACAAATGAAAACACAAATCCCTTGTGTAATTGCCACTTGAAGGAGGACAGTCACTGTAAAGACAACATGATAATGTACACTTACAGTGAGTGTACATTATGTTGTCTTTAGAGTGACTATCCTCATTTGTTGAAGAAGAAAAGCATTAATGTGGCTGAATAGCAATACATTCAAGTGGAAATCACACAAGGGACAGTCACTGTGAGATGTCCTCATTTGTGACTGTCCTTACAGTGAGTGTACATTATCATGTTGTCTTTAGAGTGACTGTCCTCATTTGTTGAAGAAGAAAAGCATTAATGTGGTTCAATAGCAATACATTCAAGTGGCAATTACACAAGGGACAATCGATCACTGTGAGATGTCCTCATGTGTGACTATCCTTGTCACAAATGAGGACATCTCACAATGACTGTCCCTTGTGTAATTCAAGTGGCAATTACACAAGGGACAGTCACTGTGAGATGTCCTCATTTGTGACTATCCTTACAATGAGTGTACATTATCATGTTGTCTTTAGAGTGACTATCCTCATTTGTTGAAGAAGAAAAGCATTAATGTGGTTCAATAGCAATACATTCAAGTGGCAATTACATAAGGGACAATCGATCACTGTGAGATGTCCTCATGTGTGACTATCCTTGTCACAAATGAGGACATCTCACAATGACTGTCCCTTCTGTAATTGCCACTTGAATGAGGACAGTCACTGTAAAGACAACATGATAATGTACACATATAATGAGTGTACATTATCATGTTGTCTTTACAGTGGCTGCCCTCATGTTGTATATTCTTCTCTGTAGATGCTACTATGTGCTAGGGAACTTCTTAGAACTGTTGGTATATTCTTACAACTTGTTACACCTGGGATATTCTTCTCTGTAGATGCTATTGTGTGCCGTGGTCCAAACAGGCCCATAAATGTGGTTGAATAGCAATACATTCAAGTGGCAATTACACAAGGGACAGTCACTGTGAGATGTCCTCATGTGTGACTGTCCTTGTCACAAATGAGGACATCTCACAGTGACTGTCCCTTGTGTAATTGCCACTTGAAGGAAAAAAGCATTAATGTGGTTCAATAGCAATGTATTCAAGTGGAAATTACACAAGGGATAATCACTCTGAGATTTCCTCATTTGTGACTATCCATACAGTGAGTGTACATTATCATGTTGTCTTTACAGTGACTGTCCTCATTTGTTGAAGGAAAAAAGCATTAATGTGGTTCAATAGTGATGTAGAGTAGTCAGGGATTTTAGAATATACAAATATACATCCTTAACTCTCATTCCACCAAGGAAGAAGGAATTCCAATGGTTGAAACGTGAGTTAAGGTCTTTACATCAGTCAAACCCTGAAAATGAGGGTTTGTAAACAATGCACAGAAAATTTGAAATAACTTAGATATAAAACAAAGAGAATCAATCAAACCAACTTCCAAAGCATCAGATGTCACTATTACAACTTCCAGGCAAATTTTATGATCCAACCACCATCCGTACAGCCGTACAGAGTTCATTTTTCACCAGAAATGCACTAAAACAGGGTTATTTTTATTTTTTATGAAAGCAAAATGATTACAATACTGGTTCTCTGTCTGTCTTCAACCATTTGAAGCCTAAAATAGGCTCTCCAAATGTTGGTTCAACCATCTAGGTGGTTAGAACAGTTTATCCAACAAATGTCAACTTTGCTAAGCAACTTTTAAAGTTGCATTACAACTTTGCAAACAACTTTGCCGAGAAGGTTAAAAATGTGTTGTGAAACTTTAGGAACCTTATTAAAGTTATTTTGGACCTTCAAACTTCTTAACAACATCTAAAAGACACCTAATAAACACTTACTATGCTCATTTCATCCAAGGACTCAAAAGATGCCCAAGGTTTATAAGTCACCAAGGGGTCTTGTGTCCAACAAGTGGATGTTTATAAGGAGATAAAATCAATCCTTAATATTTATTACAAACCAAGAAAACATCTAAAACTCCTATTCTAATTTATTGTCATTCAAAAAGACTCTGATTTGTCATTCAAAAAGACTCTGATTTGTCAATCAAAAGGACCTTTCCCCAGTCAATCCTTCAAAGCTCCAAGGTGAAAATCTTATGTTCCAATTGATAGGATTTGACTCCTTGGCTTCATGGAAACTTCCTTCAATCATGGTGTCTTTGGCTTGCATTAGGGATGCCCCTGCATCAAATAGCAATGCATTCAAGTGGCAATTACACAAGGGATAGTACATGCCCATTAAAGTTGGTGTTTTGTTATCTAGCATGACAATGGAGACAACATACTCTGTGTCAATTTTACTGATCAAATTTCCCTCCGCCAGGCAAAGCAACAATCTGGGTATGATAAGGTGAAATTTTGTAGTCCTTTTGGGTATGATAACAGTTCCAGTTTCCAATAAGATGGTTCATTTTTATAATCTAGCTTCAATTTCTCTTGTGAAAATCTTTTTTTCATTTTATGGGTGGTAAAATATAATTATTATGCTAGAGGTGTGTACTTATGGATGATAATGAAACAAAATGATAAGATTTAAGACTCTTGTTTTTTTTAAATAGCAATTTAAGTTTCCTTCTATTATAAATTACTGTTTTTCTATTTTTTAATGTATCTTTCCAAATCTTTTATATCAATTTTATTTATGAAATATAAATATATTAATAATGTTTTAGTGTTTTTAGGATTAGTTTATATCAATTCTATTTATCATCATTCGTCATTCAATTGTCAGTATTATTAATTTAGACTGTGCAATTGTAGAACTACTCGAATATGGGTTGGATGGATACTCAAGCAGGGGAACCCTCCTCAAATATCTCAAGCAGTGAACTTGGAAAAATGTGTCCTGAAGGAACCCTTTCCATCAGAGAGATAAAAGTACAAACAAGTAAAAGAAGCAGGCTCTGCAAATATGTTTTTGAGAAGAAAAATGATAGATTATTCGAGTATGGTTCATGAGGTATATCTAAAAAGACATTTTTTTTCTTATTATAATAAAAGAGGAAGTTGTGAATGTCAAAGTTGAGTGAAACAAAAATTATTTTCATCAAATTTTGTTAGGCTTGCTTTTGGGAATAGTTTCTTACAATATTTCTATTAAGATTTTTATTGTGTAGTTTTTAGATTAGGTTTATAAAATTATATTTCATGAGTAGTGATTCATATTAATCAATTAACGATACTTTTGGAAGGTATTTTCAATGTGTCAAATTTTGATATTTTTACAAGAATTAGATTGTGTAATTTTTTTAATTAAAGTCATTGACTCATATTTCATAAATAATAGTTCTCATGAATCCATCTCTTATAAGATTGAATAGTCTATTTAGGAAGTATTTCTGATAGTATGTCAAATTATGATATTACTATTACCATTAGATTGCATGGCTTTGAAGTCAACCTCGTTGACCCATATTCTTCTCTGTAGATGCTACTATGTGCTAGGGAACTTCTTAGAACTGTTGGTATATTCTTACAACTTGTTACACCTGGGATATTCTTCTCTGTAGATGCTACTATGTGCCGCGGTCCAAACGGGCCCATAAATGTGGTTGAATAGCAATACATTCAAGTGGCAATTACACAAGGGACAGTCACTGTGAGATGTCCTCATGTGTGACTGTCCTTGTCACAAATGAGGACATCTCACAGTGACTGTCCCTTGTGTAATTTCCACTTGAATGAGGACAGTCACTGTAAAGACAACATGATAATGTACACATACAATGAGTGTACATTATCATGTTGTCTTTACAGTGGCTTCCCTCATGTTGTATATTCTTCTCTGGAGATGCTACTATGTGCTAGGGAACTTCTTAGAACTGTTGGTATATTCTTACAACTTGTTACACCTGGGATATTCTTCTCTGTAGATGCTACTGTGTGCTGTGGTCCAAACGGGCCCATAAATGTGGTTGAATAGCAATACATTCAAGTGGAAATTACTCAAGGGACAGTCACTTTGAGATGTCCTCATGTGTGACTATCCTTGTCACAAATGAGGACATCTCACAGTGACTGTCCCTTGTGTAATTGCCACTTGAATGAGGACAGTCACTGTAAAGACAACATGATAATGTACACAAGTACCGTGAAGGTAGTTGCAAGTTACGGCTGTTTCATTGCATACCCGAAACAATGAAGATGTTACGGTCCACAAAACGTTTGTGCTTGAAAGATGAACAAATAAAATTAAACTTCTAAATAACCAAAGCCGCTAACAATAAATTCAACACAGATATGTCCTCATTTCTGGGTATTTTAGCTCTGTAACAGCTGAATACCAGATTACATAATAATGACAAAAGAAAAATAAACCCAACGTACTCAGAAATTGTAGCTGTGATTTCGCGGAGGGAATCTCTCTTGGCACTGTTGAAAATACAAATGACAACGTTTCTCTACATTATCATGTTGCCTTTACAGTGATTATCCCTTATGTAATTGCCACTTGAAGGAGGACAGTCACTGTAAAGACAACATGATAATGTACACTTACAGCCTATGTACATTATCATGTTGTCTTTAGAGTGACTATCCTCATTTGTTGAAGAAGAAAAGCATTAATGTGGCTGAATAGCAATACATTCAAGTGGAAATTACACAAGGGACAGTCACTGTGAGATGTCCTCATTTGTGACTATCCTTACAGTGAGTGTACATTATCATGTTGTCTTTAAAGTGACTGTCCTCATTTGTTGAAGGAAAAAAGCATTAATGTGGTTCATTAGCAATGTATTCCCAGCATCTGTACCTGCATCTCTCTTATATACTACAAGTTGCTTGCCATCAGAAATTGCAGTTCCCTCACGTGACATTGATGGTGAAGTGTTCTTTTCAAAACCATCATCTGTGGTTACCAATGCTCCTATTTTAGGCAATAAGTTTGTTGCATTCCATGAGCCATTGGTCAAGTTTCTTCTACGAGCTTCTGATGCCTCAAAATCTAAGCAGCGCCTACGCATGCCTCGTTGTGGTTGATTATCATTCTGTACATGAATTATAATGAGTAATCAGTTTTGGGCCTTGGAATCTTGTATGTAACATGCACAGGCATTTCATGGCTAAATGAATCTATTTTAAAAGCATCAACTTTTCTTACATGATGCTGGATACATAAGTAGAACAAGCGTATATCAAATTGGAAGCAATCAGAACTCCACAATGACATATTATTTAGAGTACTCTTCAGTTTAAGTAATAATGCATATATTGACACTGTAAAGACAACATGATAATGTACACTCACTGTAAGGACAGTCACAAATGAGGACATCTCACAGTGACTGTCCCTAGTGTAATTGCCACTTGAATGTATTGCTATTCAGCCACATTAATGCTTTTCTTCTTCAACAAATGAGGATAGTCACTGTAAAGACAACATGATAATGTACACTCACAGTGAGTGTACATTATCATGTTGTCTTTAGAGTGACTATCCTCATTTGTTGAAGAATAAAAGCATTAATGTGGCTGAATAGCAATACATTCAAGTGGCAATTACACTAGGGACAGTCACTGTGAGATGTCCTCATTTGTGACTGTCCTTACAGTGAGTGTACATTATCATGTTGTCTTTACAGTGGCTGTCCTCATTTGTTGAAAGAAAAAAGCATTAATGTGGTTCATTAGCAATGTATTAAATAAATTTATTTTTTTTAATCCACCCACGGGCGTCGCAATTGCGACGGCAACCCGTCGCAATGCGATGCAGGCGCCCGTCGCAATTGCTTGCGAGGTCTGTCGCGATTGCGACGGCCCTCCGAAGCCATGCGACGGGGGGGCGACGCCCATGCCGCTAAAAAATCTTAGTCACATTGCGACGGGATATGTGTCGCAATTGCGACGGCTACCCATAGACGTCGCAATTTGTGACTAAAAAATAGCGACGTCTATGGGTGTTGCTATTGCGACACATAGCTGTCGCAATTGCGACACATAGCCGTCGCAAAATGCCCCCAAATGTATTAGTGCCTTTTCATCAATGGGCCTTTGATCTTATAGGAGCTATACATCCTCATTCTTCTAATGGACATACCCATATAATCACAGCTACAGATTATTTTACAAAATGGGTAGAAGTAGTCCCTTTGACATAAGCAACTAGAAAACAAATATCTATGTTCATATTGAACTATATCATATGCAGGTATGGGATACCTCATTCTATAATCATAGACAATGGTGGACAATTCAAGAACAAGGATCTGGATGATTTATGTGCTAAATTTAAGATTACACAACATTGGTCATCTATCTACTATCCTCAAGGGAATGGACAAGTAGAGGCTTCTAACAAGAATCTATTGAAAATCTTGCATCGTACAGTTAATAAAATAGGAAGAGACTGGCATCTCATGATCAATCCAGCTCTCTGGGCCTACAGAAGAAGTATCAAAACAACTACTGGGGCTACACCATTCACTTTAGTTTATGGGTCTAAAGCAGTACTACCTATTGAGGTTGAAATCCCATCACTAAGAATCAGAATGCATGGTCTAGTAACTGATGATGACTATAGAGTGTCTAGGTTGCAAGAACTTGAATTACTAGATGAGCGTAGACAAGTAGCGTATGATCATCTCAGAGTATATCAGAAGAGAATGTCTAGAGGTTACAACAAGAAAGTCAGACACAAAGAATTTTAGGTTGGTGATCTAGTCTTGAGAGAGAATCCTAAAAATCAATCACATCGAGAACGCAAGGGGAAGTTTGAACCCAACTAGCTAGGTCCTTTTGTTATCACTGCTACTTTTGGCTCTGGTGCCTATCAACTCTCAACAACTGAAGGAGAACAGCTATGAGAACCAATCAACATTCTCCATCTGAAGCAATTCTATGCCTAAGGCATTCAGTCTATGGAAAAATGTCTTGAAAAAATCATAAAAATTGGAAAAAAGTCTTGAAAAAAATGAACATCTTGGTGAAAGCCTAGCAATAGGCACCTTGATGATTTACAAAAAAAGTAAAAAAATACAAAAATACAAAAAAATGAGAAAAAAAAAAAAGTGCCTTGGTGAAAACCTGGAAACAGGCGCCTTGGTAGCAAAAATAGAATATCTGCCACGATGGTGAAAACCCAGCAAATGGGTGCCACTTGTTTCAAAATGCTCCATCTATCAGTGCAATCTTGGTCTTTCCCAACTTTCAGTCTTGCTTTAGTTTGTACATATCTCCCAGTTTGTTTATGCATTCTTATTTTCAATAAGTTGGTCTGTACACCAATCAGCTCAAGCGTCTGTATCCTATCATTGCTTAACACTTGGGGGCAATCAATGTCATATCCTATGGTCTCCAGTATATCTTAGATGAGTCATATCCATTCAAAGTCCTTTGAAGCTTCATTTGAGTTAGTCAGTTTGTCTCATCTCCAGAAAAGATTTTGCATCTACAACAACACAATCAAACATCAAACACAAACTAAAATCAATCTATGTTTTTACATGCTTTTATCTCCTTGTATGCTTACTAATTCGCACTGAGATTTTTGCATATTTTGTTCCCACAAGCTCTTCGATGATGTCCTTTACAGGATTTAGAGAGTGATGACTAGGGGCATAATCTTTTCTTTGTCTTTTGCTTGTATGTGAAAATCTAACAACTTTGGAAATTGTGGATTGAAATGGTGTCTGTCTGTAAGAGCCTCTATCTCGAATTGGATGGCCATGCATACCTCGACCATTGATACCCAAAAAATTCAGGGAAGTTTGATCTAACTATTATCTTTCTGAGTGATTTCTTTCTCCTATTGTGAAATGTGATCTTATTTAAGGATGTGAACAATAAAGGGTCACTACGAGTAATTCACATTGGATTTAGAATGATCTCTTGACTTCTTGATGTGTTTGTAATGCAAGGCGTATTCAGGTCATCATGACGTTTATGTTCTGATGCTTATACAAATTGCTATATTAAATGGACATGATATTCAGGTCATCCTGGCGTTTATGCCTTGGTGCTTATATCTAATCTGACATTCTGAAAAACAAAATCAATATTCATATATCCATGGTTTCCTAATTAGTGGGTGTTGTATTGATCCCTGTGCATTCAAATTGATATTCATATGCCTATGGTTTCATAACTAGTGGGCATTGTATTGATTGATCTGGTTACCTAAAAATTCAATGATGAAATTGACTGACACATGATCAGTGACTAGGTCCTAGGTCTTAGGTTGCATTTCATTCTACATGTCTCTTTGCATTTTGCATGTTTGCATGATCTCGCAATGGTTGGCTAAACTTCAATGCTTAAATGATTCTTCAAATCGCATCTTCAAATCTAACAAGAGCTGAAATCTTACATGAAGGTTCCTCCAATGAAACAGCAAGTAGAATCCTTTTTCGAGATCAAAATCAAAATCTAAGATCATTTATATTGTAAACTACTTGCATAATCGACCTTCATTCATCATAAAAATCCAAAATTTAACTTAACTGATTATCTTACATCAAACTATCAAAATTTCAACTTGGTCAACCATGGTCAACTCATGGTCAAACCTAGTCAAACTTGGTCTCTAGGACCTCTAAACGATGCAAAATGCATTCTCGGACGTGTTTAACCACTTCTTACATCAATTAACATGCTTCTGAACTATTCAATGTTGATTTTTCTTGTCATATTTCAATTTTAATCCCAAAGGGGGCATGGTATTGCACATCATTCAAAGTCTGTAATCTAAATTTGAAATCATATATTTCCTCAGTAATCAAGACAACAACCACATCTAGTTGCTGATTCATCAAAAGACCTCATCGCTCGGGGAAAATCAATCATTGCTTGGGGCAAATCAATCATCGCTCGGGGCATATCAGATTCATCAAGATCCATATCAATCTAGTATTCTCCTAATCTTGTAAACTATATCAATCTTTTGTAACCATCAGTTCATTAGTGTTATTTCCTTGGTTCTTCGTAACTGAAGGGTTCAGATGTGATACCAATGTGATTCTTATTGACAATCAGGTCTAGAATCGGTCACTCACTTCTTTGCAATCATAAGGTTCAGAATCAGGCATTTTGACACTTTTTCACAATCATCGGTTCATTTGTTGTTATAGTTAACATTATCTTTGGTCATTCAGGACCTATTATCTTCATATCAATTTCAATCAGTTTATGTCTCATATCAATTTCAATTTCAAACATCAGTTTCAATATCATACACAGACTATCTTTGAACCACTGCGCTTAGCACAGCAATTCAAAGAGGGGCAAAATGTAATACCCCAAAAATGGGCTATAAGTTCATTAACCTCCTACCTCATCAAATCGAACGAAATCAACATCAAAGTCCTAATCTAAGGCACATCGGCACATTATCAAATCTTAATTGATTATCTCAAATTCTGCATCGGGGAATATTCCTTATTCCTATTTATCCTAATTATCTTTGATTTAATAATTATTTGGCGATAAATCTCATTTATCCTAAAGTTTGATTAATTGAATATTCTAAATATTTAATTAATTAGGTTTAATACTGCCACTTAATTATTTAATTATATTTATTCCTAATTATTATTATTTAAATTTGACAATAAATCAAAATTCCTATCATTAATTGATTAAATTATTATTTAATTAATTAAAGCAAGTTGTCATATTTAATGATATTATTTTAGAATAAAAGTTTGATTTAATAATTGATTAACCTATAAATCAATTGTTTTATTTTCAAAATCAGTTAAGTTGAGGATAAATCACTTTATTTATTTATTTAATTCATGATTGTTATGCACATCCAAAAAAATAGTTAAACTATAAATCAGAAAATCAATTCAAGTTGTTTTAAAAATAAACTCAACTCTCTTTTGAGTTAAAAGCTAATCTCAACTTCTAATTTAAATCAAAAAGTTGTTTTTGCATTATTTTTTGTGAGTTAACTATCTTTAATTCCTTGTTGACTCAAAAATCAACTAAAGTGATTTATGGCTTTTTCCATGCATCCCCAAAGCCCTGGATTTCTATAAAATCAAGGCTTCAGCTCTTCACAAATCATCTCAGAATTTTGCAAACTTATGCTAGCGAATTGGTATCTGAAGAATTGAAGCTTCTTTGTGAATCAACCACATTTGTGAGATCAATTTTGTTTTTCATATCAATTCTTAGAATCATTGCATATCATTTTTTCATATAGATTAGATTTCATATCATTTTTCATCATAATTGCATAGAAAAACCAAAAATATAGATTAATTTGCATCTAATTCATATCTAGATTTTGCATTCAAATCCTTTGTTTAGGTGTCGTCAAGGTCACTGATCTTGGTCCAATCTGAGAATACATACTTGCATCTACTAGAAGGCAGTAAATCGCCTGGTTAGATTAGTTTTCATTCAATTGCACGATTTTGATTTCAACTAACCTCTAATGTTTTACTGAAGTGTTGTGTCTACAACTAGGTACAAAATTCACACACACACACCCCTAGACGAAGACAAATCAAGGCAAACATCACAAAAACATATAGAGAACACATAAGGGATCTACTTACTATGGGGTCAGTATGATCATAAGATAATATATATATGATATTATTGCAAATGAATTGACATCATTCCCCAAAGAAAGTAGAACTAAAATCACAAAGGAGTAAAAATCACATAAGATATACGAAGGAAAATCTTTTTGGACCATGACATGGAGACTAAAAAGAATTAGTGCTACCATATCTCAAATCCAAGCAATTACACAAGGAAACATTTATGAACAATAGCACAATTATGACATAACATTGAACAATACATAGAAGAATAGAGATACATATAGAATAATTTGAACAACAGTTTCAATTCCTTCATCACCTTGCACCAACTAAGTAACAAGGATCGTATAAAAGAATCTAACAATATTTAGCAAACACATTACGGGAGAAGCACAGTACAGCAGGAAAAAACACAACAAAGCTACCACAAAAGACAAGCTGATCAAGCATGCCGCCTACTCTCCCCATCTCATTGTATATCATTTAGGGAAGATGGGTAACTCGCAAGAGGGACTATATCCAACTTAGTAGGAATGATAGCCAATTCCAAACAAGGATCCTCTTGAGAATCACAATGTTTGACACTAGGTGTAAGAGTTAATTGTGAGGACAGCATATTAAGTAAATCAATGTCAATGTCAATAGCCTCATATTCATCATTAACATCATCAGTATCATCAAGAGTATCTTCTTCATCCAAATTAATCAAAATTTGATCTAAAATACTAATAGAATCATCATAATCATGCATGTGAACATCATTATTAGTAACAATCTATTCTAACACATTATTGATAGGTTTATCCGAGGAAAGTAAAGATCTTTCAGCTTTAGCATGAGCACGACGCTTTTTACGACATTCATTAGTAGATTGATTACATTTCGATTGATTTGAAATAGGTTGAGAACTAGGAGGAACAATCATAGGATCCTTCACATGTTCTTTAGGAAGATCAGTAGGATTATTAACCATAGGAGAAACAATCATAGGATCTTTGATAGGTTTGATAGAAGGAAGTTGATTAACAGAGCTAGAAGCCATAGTTAAAGGAGGTATAGAAGGTTTAGACAAAAGACCATGATTAAGATCCCTAGGAGGTGAGCTTAATTAAATAATCTTATGATGTTTATAAGCTTGATATGATTGAAAAAGATTATCAGGTTGAGGAGGACATGAATTAGGTAATGAAGGCCAAAAGAAATCCAGAGCAGCACAATCTCTAGGCCTAGAAGGTTGATATAAACTATGATTAATCATCTTCACTTCTTCATCATGAATGAACTTAAGACACTTATGGATAGGTGAAGCAACAGCCTACATGGTAGTCAACCAAGGAAAACCTAGCTTAACTTGAAATTGATCAGAATTAGGAACCACAACAAAGGTAGTGTTCACAATTTTTCCACAAAGTTCAACCGGTAAAGTAATAGAACCAAATAATGGATAAAGAAAACCATTGCATGTTTGAATCCACACATCTGATGTATCATAAAATTCACATTGTAAGCTTTTCATAAAAATATTTTCTTCAGTGATAACATTAACTAAGGATGTAGGATCAATAAGACAACCACGAGTAGGTTTCTGATCAATCCTAGCAGCAATGTAAAGGGGACCATCAAGAGCTTTAATAGTCTCAGAGTCATCAAAGGTAATCAAAAGTTCTAGAGGTCTTTTATTCTTAAATTGTTGTCAAATTTTAGGTTGAGTTTTCATTTTAGGTTTAGGTTTTGGTTGAGGGTGAGATTGAACTTGAGGTTGAATCTGAGGTTGAGGTTGAAGTTGAGGTTGAGGTGGAGATACAAATTGATCAACATGCTCCACTTGATTAACAACATGATTGAGATCATCCATCTTTGAATCATACACAATTTCCATAGCAGATGATTGAGCAATAGTATTAGTATCATGCGTAGGTAAAGGGTTCATATAGATTTGAAGGTTCTAATTAGGAGGAGAGATAGAATTGTTCCCACTACCATCTAGATTATCAACAGATAAAGCATTAGCATCAATTAAGTCTTGAACCTTATGTTTTAAAGAATAACATTTCTTAGTATCATGACCATTCTGACGATGATATTGACAAAAAGCATTTTGATCAAAAGATTTAGATGCAATCGTAGTAGGTAAAATAGGTCGAATAGGAGGTAAAGTAATCATATTAGCAATTAACAACCTATTCATAATAGCATGTAAAGATTCAGAAAGAGGAGTAAACATATGATTTAATCAAAAATAAGTGGATGCAGAAGTGGCATTATGAGATGCAACAGCAACTTGATCAGCAACTACATTCACTTGTTTGTTTATCTTGACATAGTTGTTGAATTTTTGAAACTTGTTTGGATTAGAAGCAGCATCACTCTTATCAACTGGAATAGGAGCCATTGGAGTGTTGCTCTCAAATTAACTCACTTGTAATTGATAATGATGAAGCACTTCACAAATTTGTTTAAAAGAGGTAAATTCAATAAGCAAAATCTTATCTCTAATATCCTTTTGCAAATTTGAAATAAACATACGTTGAATATCCAGATCAGGAACAGGATAGGAAATCTGAGCATGCAAATGCTTAAATCTACCAATAAATTCAGTCAATTTTTCTTTAGCACTTTGTTTACAATGCATCAAATCAATCAAAGACACTTGCGGGCCAATGTTGTTTTGAAATTGTTGAATAAAGGCATTAGCAAGTTGCGGAAAGGAATCAATAGAATAAGGAGGCAAGGATTAATACCATTGTAAGGCCTTGTCATGGAAGGTTCTAGCAAATAGTTTGGCTAAAATCCTATGGTCGTGAGCATAATCACTATAAAGGATTTGAAATGTTTTAACATGAACAGGATCTCCTTTTCCATTATAATTCTCAAGATGAGGCATCTCACCTTGCTGAGGAATAGGAGTATGAATAATATCTCGGGACAAGGGACTTCCCATGTCACATATAGGAATACTAAACTTGTTTTAAGTTAAGGAAGCAAGTTGTTGTAAGGATGACACAGTTTGAGCCAAACTAATGATTGTTGAATCATTAGAGGAAATGGGAGGAGTAGCAACATTAGACACACTAGGTAAATTGTAAGAAGCTGCAGGAATAGAAGACACAACTAGAGGAACACTAGGAACTGCAGTTGGAAGTAGATTAGAATAAGTAAAAGGAACATTATGATATGAAGGTTGCGATGTAGCAAGGGACATAGGAGGAATACTCATAGGAATAGAGGGAACCATCATAGTCACCAAAGGAGTATAGGTAGGAATACTAGGTAAAGGATTAGAAGGAGGTTCAACACTAGTGATAGGAGGAATCAACCCTAAGTCTTGAGCTTCTTGAACTAAAGGTTTAACATTTGAATGCATAGGGTGAGTAATATCATGCAAGAGGTTAACACCTTGATCAGTATCATGGAGAAATTTCTTAAGAGCCTCTATAGCTTGAATGGAATCTTGATTATGGTTCTCTTGAATAAGCCAATTACCCATTTTATCAAGTTCAGTGGAAAGTTTTTGGACTTGTTCAGCAGGAACTCTTAAAGTGTCATCCTCATCATGAGATGAGTGAGAAGAGTTTTGCTCCATAGTGGGATTGGAATCATGAAGAATAAAGTTATCATCAGGGATCCTAAGGAAAGGAGAGGAAGATTTAGGATCAAAGGCACCCATGAGTCTATGACTTCTTCTAACTGGAATGTTATAAGTAGGACTAGTGGTAGTAAAGCTCATAAACCAATGTAATGTAAATGAACTAAACTAAGAGCATATAAAGCATGAATATGAAATCTAATTAGCATGCAAGATCTAACACAAAGGAAAAATCTAATACTAACAAGATAAAAGGAAAGCACAATAAGGTATCCAATTCCACAAAAGAAAAGAGAGTAAGTATGTCGGGTTCACCAAAATGAATAGTGAAGGTGAACACACACAATAAGACAAAGGGAAATCTAACACCAAAAAGAAAGAGAGTCAGCTAGTCAGGTTCACCAAAATGAATAGGGGTAAAAATGGATTCACCTCTATTCAAATATGTTTTGAGAGTGGATAGATAGATGTGTGGGGAAATATGAGATCTATTCCCAAATCCAAATTCCCAAAAGAGAGATCCAATTTGATCAACCAAGAGGTTAATGCATAATCGAATCAATCTATAAAGAATATGAAAGAGAGAGAAAATCCAATGTTTCCCTATAAAGGAATTATGCTTGAAATCTGAAATAACTGAAATACAAATACTAACCTCAAATTAGGGCAGATCTAGAAAATGTCAATTTCTGATGTTTGTGTGTACTTGCAAGTAATTCTACAACCTGTTCTTGACTAGAAATGTCGACACAAAGAAAACCCAAAAATATTTCTCCAAGATGAGCTCAGGTCGAGTTTGACCCTCATAAAAGGTCAAATACTACATTCTTTATTTGAAGGTCAATTTTGATTATGTTTGCAGATCTCGGAAGTTCACCGAAAAGGGTATCCAAATTCACTCTCAGATCTGAAATCCCACACCTGTACCTACAATAAAATGGGGGTTTTTGTTGTATGGGGGGTTTTCCTTGGTCAAACCCCAATTTAGGAATTAACCTTGAAATTGAATTGAAATATAGTGTGCATAAACAAAGTAATTGAAACAAATCACCTCGCTTATGTTGAAGTCCTTATAGAGGATTCGAATCCTCAAATCCATAAGTAGGAATGCTTCAATGGATGTAGAATGAATGTAGGATGTCTCCAATCAATGGAATTTGATCTTCAACACCAATCTTGACTTGATCTTTTCATATGAGAAGGCTTGAATGAATGTAGAAGGATGGATCATCAAAGGGGCTCCAAAGAGATTGAATCCTTCAATAGCTAACAATGGATCTCCTTGATGGATGGATGCTTGAACACTTGAATGCTTGAAGACTTTCTTGCACTTGAGATGAGATATGAATAATGGATTTCAATTGCTTGATTGTGGATGTTCTCACAAAACTTGATGGAGAAAATGAGAGAGGAAGGCCTCCTTTTATAGTGAACTAGGGCACAATCCTCTAGAGGGGCCACCTTGGAGAATTAAATCCCAATTAGGTCCTAACCTTTAGAAAATATACCTAGATTAAAATAAATTAGAGGATTTACCATCCCAAAAGCTGAAATGGCCAACCCGAAGGCAGGAAAACAAATATCCCGAAAGCTCGATGCGCAAAAATCAAGGATTCTAGAAATTTGAAGGAAGGGGGCAAAATCGAGGTTGGGACTTACCTAGTTAGGTTCAAGTTTGAACATGGCCTAGTCAGGTTCGAGCTTGATCCTGACCTAGTTAGGATCAACCTCGAATTTGACCCTGGGCCCAGATTCAATCAGAACCAGGATAGGAGGTCCCGAGGATGCCCAAAGACCTAGAAATGATATCAGACAAGGACAAAATGCCAAGGATAAGCATAAAATCCTATGATAACGATGATGAAGGCTAGGAGGACCTATTTCTAAGTCCTACCTAGAAAATAGAGCCATGGAAGAGGGAAATTCAGGAGAATCCTTGAGATCCTATCCCTAATTTCACGTAGAATGAAGAAATCAAGTGTAGGAAAGAAGTGGAAAGTGGGGAGAAAGCCAAATATATGCAAAGACCTGGTCAAGGTGCTTAACATGACCCCAAACCACTTACTCGGAGGGCTAAATGCTCTTATCATGGAAGTGCTTCTATTTTAAGATGATACACCAAGTAAAGAGTATATGCTATTCATTGGAACTAATCAAGATATCAAGTCTATCCATAGCTCACCAAGATCCAAATATAGTGTATATTTGTTATTTAGAAGGTTGTAGCCTTCACCCCTTTGAGCAGTGAGCTCTCAAATAGTGTGTCCTCACCCCTAACAGGGTTAATTGTAAAAGACTCCTAACAGGGTCTGACCTTTGACCAGGTCATTGTACTTATTGCATTGTAAAGATCAACTCCTAACAGGGTTGTAAGGTCTTCTAACAGGGATCATAATACACTAGTGCAATTCTTAGTGGGTATCAATTCCCACCGAGGTTTTTACCTATTTAGGTTTCCCCATAACCAAAATTGTGGTGTTGTGTTAAGTGTTCTTTCATTGTGTTTATGCTTAATGTTATTATATACTTAATTGGATAAAGAATTGAAACTTGTAGATAACTGATTCACCCCCCCTCTCAGTTATCTCTTGGGACTATTCCTAACACTTCACGCAGTCAATGAAGTCTTTAGACACAAGTTTCTATGGTTTTCACACATGCACCTTGTCAACACAGATATTACAGCTATGTTTCTGGCCTTTGCACTATGCAGAGGGGTGTCAAAGCTTAAGGTGAAGAATCTGTGCCAGAGTCTCTTTAAGCACATGTATCTTGGAGAGATTGACATTGTGTTGGATAATATAGATAGAAAAAACATGATCCCTATGTCATAGAAGTAGTACTTGGGGGAAGGACGTGGATACAAGGGGGAAATTAAAAAAATTCCCCTCACCATCTTAGTGGAGTTTGCTGAGTTGAAGGCGTGGTTGGGTGACATTGACATGAACCTTGAATTCCTACAATGACTAGCTACCACCCTTCCCCCCATGATGAACGAATGACTATGTATCTACAAGGAGCAGGAAGGATTCTGGGTTCCAAGTGATAGCGATGATGAGGAAGAGGGGCTTGAGGTACCAATGTTGCGTGATAGTAGATAAGAATGGAGGGTGGATGACATGTCATAACCCGATCCAGTTCTCCTAGTTTTAGGACCTTTTAGCGACTATATTTGACTTATGTTGAATTGGTCAAAAGATTCTTGACCCAAGTTGTATTAAATAAATATTTTAGACATAGATATTATTATGTTTCTTTTAATTATTTGGTGAAATAAGTAGATGTAATAGAAAATGATGTTATGTATGGAAATTGAAATGCATAATGAAATGTTGTTTAACGATGTAAATTGATGAATTGGAAATGTTATATATGTCATAAAAATGAATTATGCATTTTAAATCAATTTTGGATTTAATGGACTAACCTACTGATGACCATTTGAGTTTAAGCATGAATGAAAAGAGACAAAGATGAAAATGTGATTGAGGTAGAGGAATTTATCTCCTCAGTAAGGATGTGATGGGAATAATTAGTTGCAAGCACACACCACATAGTTATTTTTTTCATATTTAATGAGTTCTTTCTTTATCTCATGAATTTGAATTTTGATTAATTTGAGTGTGTGTTAAGTTGAACGGAATGCATGAGTTATTTGACTATGTGTTAAGTCAATTTTATTTACTTTGAAAAAAATGAAATTCGTTCAACTTCTTATTTTATGTTAAAATTGATATATAAATGATTTTTTATTCTTTTATTAATTGATGAAATAATGTAGACATTATAAGAGAAATTTTCTAACTATGCAAGAGAAGGTATTTTTAAACAGTTAACTTATCTTTAAGTTAAGTCAGCCTTGCATTTAAAAGGCAACAACAAGAATGTGAAGTCATTCCTATGTGATCGACCGATTTAGAGGATTTTGTGTCAAAGAGAAGCCATGGAAGTTGGAAGAAATGATGAAATAAATCAACACAATTGTTAACTCATCTTTCCATGATTGGAAGAGCCACCCCCATGTGAATTAGACTAGGACTGGTTGTCGAGTGTATGTTAATCCATAGTAAACTGCTCAATTGGAGGAATCAATGGGGAATTAATGTGAGTTAACCATTTCTCTTTTACTATGACCCCTATCTTCAACTTTAATTATGCCATTTGAAGGTGACAGGTAGGATATATACGCACAAATTTGGGGAGAACACACTAGGAAGTGAGAGTTAAAGGAGGGCATAATGCCATATAGAAAAAATGGCGCGCACATCAGAGCAAAAAGGAAGGAAAAAAATAGCATGACACGCAAAAGAGAGAATTTTTTTGTTTTTTTGGAAGGTATCGAATATTATGCCAATGTGTGATTGGAGGGAGAAAAAAACCTAGCAAAGAGAGAGATTGAAAGGAAACAGAAGAGACCATTTTGGTTTATGCACATAAAGACAAAGAGAAACACACTAGAAGGAGGGAAGAATTAGGGGTTTCAAACAGAACAGAGAGTGGGAAAGAAATAAGCTAGCGGAAGAGGTTTCATTATTGAGTGACAAGAGAAATCTACGAACACATGAAAGACTCTGAGCCTGGTATTTGTATTTGGCTTTGATTTTTAGTTTAGAAAAGTTGTGAGGAAATTTTGAACGTTTTCAAATACAGTGAAAATGATTAAATGAAGCTTAGAATAGATTGAGCTATTAAATTGTTTATTTTTCTTCCTTACTATGGCTTCAAAGTTTTACTGTCTTTTATTTTTAGTGTTGCACTATTGATTATCAGCTTTTGTGAAACAGGTCTTGTTAAATAGAAAGTATAAACCCAGGTCTTCTATAGATAAAAAGTTGTTTTCTCTAGCAGTGTATATTTTGGCCTTATTCGTATTTCCTTTTGATAGGAAGAATTGGGAGCATGTATTGACTTTCAAGTCTAGGTATCATTTAATGTACCCAATTGGTTTTATCATGCCTGCCTGAGGTTAAATTTTTATTTGAGAATAATCACTTTTCAAATTTATGTTTGAATTTATGAGAATACATGGGGTTGTTTGTTCTTTCAAACTGCAATAGGAAACCTATGATTTTCTTGTAGCAAATCATTTTCATAGAATTGTTTAAATAAAAATTTAGAGATGGGAAGAAATTGGAATAAATTTTTGGAATTAAAATTAGTTGTAAATCCTAGAACCCAATCAATGATAAAAAGACAGTATACACAAGAAATCTTTTTAACAACCATCATATTGAGTTTACATTGAATTGTTTAGAAAACATGTTTGTTGTTTTTCTCATTTAAACTGCAACGGGATATAAATGTACTTCCTGTAGCTTTAGCAATGTTTGTTGTTGTTCTCATTCAAACTCTAACAAGATATACATGAACTTCTTGTAGTAATAACATTATTACGTAGATAAGAAAATTAGATTATTTTATTACCAAGTTTCTGATTTAAAAATGCATTATTTCAAAAAGACGTAGAAGCTAGTTTGTCATTAAAAATTACATATTCTTAATCATAGAAAATTGACTATGTGAAACTACTGTTAAAGAAAGGGTAAATTAGAGAATGAAATTGTTTTGGAAACGTGAACATATGTTTTTTTTAGTTCTACTTATCCTATTTTGAGAAATATATCTTGGGAAAGGGTGTTGAATATGGATAAACAGAGAAGGGTGAATATATTTTTCTTTTACCTTCCAGTAGAAATCTGGTTATTAAATGCTTAGGCCTAAGTTATGGAAACACATAATGGATTTTGTGTTGGTTATTTTCATTCTCTTTTCCATATTTGTGTTAGTTCTACTTTTATGTATGAGAAAAGTAGTTAGTTCATAACTTGCACTAGATTCATTCCCTATTCATCAGTGCCAAGTTGATAAATTACTCGAGTAGGGTCAGTGTGGTCTTTATTTCAGGATGATCCCTGGGGGAGAAAACCATTTTGTGGTTGGGTGGAAAATAATGCCTAGATCACATTTTTCATCTCGAGATTTTCTAATGGACAGATGTCCAATGGCATAGGAGACCAAAGCATACAGATGGACGATGGATAGTCTGATGGCATATGTAATGATATCTTATATTATTTTGACATATTGGTCATGTACTTTTGTATTGTATACTCTGGATGTTTGATGTGTGACAGTTTAGTCAACATCGATTATGTATTTATTACCTCATGTTGTATTTAGGATGATTCTTGTACTCTCGACAGTATGGTCGATTTTCTTATTATTTTACTTTGAGGATATTGGATGTTACTTTTAGAATTATTATAATTTATTTTTGAAAAATGGAATATATTATGTGGAAAATTCTTTATGTTTTAGTAGACTTTGATTATATGTTTGACTTTCTAAGTTTTCCATTGTTGAGCTTATGTGGCTCTTGTGAGATGGAAACAGTCTTTACATGTGGTATCAGAGATATGTTTAAACACTTGGAGCTTGGTCTATTGTTGCTAAGTTGCGTACTTATGCTTGGTGCAGGAATTGAATTATCACCATGCAAAACCAAAATAGTAACAGGGATGGATCTAACAATGAATGGATTAATGATAAAAAAAATCCAAGGCTTGATGAGATCTTAACCCTCATGACTGAATATAGGAACCTCTTACAATAGAAAGGGGATTGTATGGATCATCTTGAGTAGGACTTAAGAGGTAGATAAAATAAAGAGGTAGGAAGGAAGATGAAAGAGGATTAGAGGCTTGAAGCTCAACAAAAATTGGAAGAAGATCTAAGGATGGAAGCTCAGAGGAAGTTGGATGAGGACTAATGATTGGAATCACTGAGAAAGGAAGAAGAGGATAGGAGGAATCAAGAGCAACAAAAACAAAATTTAGATCATGGAGCTACAGAAGTACCTAATAACAAGAAAAAGATAGATGAGGAATTGAGTAAGAACCTAAAGAAGGTTGTACCTCCTACCTTTGATGGTAAGACCATTAGTGATTCTGTTGAGGCATGGATAGTATCCATGGAGAAGTATTTATGTGCTCACAATTTTTTAGGCGAATCTAGAGCTATGTGGGGTGCTTTCCAATTGGTTGGTGAGGCTGGTGCTTGGTGGGATAATGAGATGGCAGAAAAGAGGACACAACCTGGTGAGATCTCTTGGGAGGAATTTATTTTAATTTTTTGTAAGAGATGGCTACCTCAATTATACTATGACAGGAAAGTAGCTGAATTCTAGAACCTAATACAGGGAGTATTGATTGTTACCAAGTACCATGAGATATTCTACCACCTGGTTAAGTATGTACCTTAGTATCAACAAGATGAGTAGTTTAGAACCCACAAATTTATTCTTGGGTTACGTCTTGAGATAGGATCTGAAGTTGATATGCATGAACCTGGGAATATGGACTTTTCTTTTAGGAAGGCCTTGAGACAAGAGTAGAAACTACAATAGGTGTCTTCAGTGAGAGTGAGTTAGAGGACTAATGCTTCCCAGGGACTTAAAAGAAAGTTTCAAGATAACAAATAGAAGAACAATGGACAAAGACAAGTACAAAATATGAGGGGTAGAGGCAAAGATAATGCAAGAAGGAACAACAACAATGGTGCTCAAATTCAGAATAGAGGCAATAACAAGAGTGATAATAGGAAGAATAAACTAGATGGTAAAAAGGGACCATGTGATGGTTGCTTTACTTGTGGAGGTGACCACTATGCTAGTGCTTGTCCTCAATGATCAGCCCATTGAAATGGGAAAGGACCTCAGATTCAACACTAGATTCATGTAGTTGTGGATCATTGACAGACTAACTTTTAAGCTACACCTAGTTAGTTGGTCGATAAGCTATTTGGCTATGATATTTCTATTTTAACTGATATTGGAGAAACAAAATGATTTATAGATCCTAGAATTATTTCAAGATTACGAGTTAGGGTAGGATATATGTTAGAAGCTTCGATGGTAGAATAGAAAAATAAGGCAGAGCAAAAGGTTGAGCAATGTTTACCTTGTAGTGAGATTGCACTTCCTAATTTTCAAATGCAAGTAAACCTATATGTTGCACCTTTAGGTTCCCATGATGTCATTTTGGGCATCAATTGACTATCAAAACATAGAGTAATTATGAACTGCAAGGAAATTTTGGTTGAATTCCTAGATGATACAGGTAATCCTTCAGTACTTTTTGGTGTGAAAAGGTTTTTTGAGATTAGATAGATTTCTTCCATGCAATTAAAAAAGGCAAAGAGGAATGGGTGTATGTTTTATGTAGCTTATGTCGAGGATCTTACACTCCTCCTCGTATAGAAGATTTACCTATTCTACAGGAGTTCAAGAATGTTTTTCTGGAAGAATTACCCAAGTTACCTTTGAAGAGAGTTTGATTTCTCAATTGATGTGATGCTTGGAACTAAGCCTCAATCTAAAGCTCCATACCATATGACCACCACTAAAATGTATGAGTTAAAGATGCGGTTGCAAGAACTCTTGGATAAAGGGTTCATTCTCCCTAGTGTATCACCATGGGGAGCTCCAGTGATCTTCGTAAAGAAGAAGGATGGTACCTTACGATTATGCATCGACTACAAAATGCTCAATAAGGTAACTATTAAGAATAGATATCCTCTCCCACTGATAGATGAATTATTCGATCAAATGAAGGGAGAAATTGTGTACTCTAAAATTAATTTGAGATATGGATATCATCAACTCCATATCAAAGAGGACATATCCAAAACAACTTTTAGGACAAGGTATGGAAATTATGAGTTTGTTGTCTTACATTTTGGATTGACTAATGCTCTTGTAACATTTATGAACTTGATGAATAGTGTGTTTAGAGATTGTCTGGATAAGTTTGTAGAGATATTCATTAATGATATTCTAATTTATTCTAAGAACATAGAAGAACATGAGGAACATTTGTGAATAATTTTACAAAGTCTAAGAGATAAGAAGTTGCATGGGAAGCTATCAAAGAGTTCTTTCTATTAGAAACAGATTCACTATTTGGGTCATATCATTTTTGCAAATGGAATTATAGTGGATCTTGTGAAGATTAAAGTCATTCTTGAGTGGCCAACACCTCACAATGTGAGTGAAGTTAGAAGCTTCATGGGACTTACAAGTTATTATAGGAAATTTTTGGAGGGGAACTCCAAGATAGAAGAATCTATTACATCTCTTTAGAGGAAAAGGAAAATATATGAGTGGACTAATGTATGTGAGAAAGCATTCCAATTGTTGAAACAAAAACTCACATCTTCTCCTATTTTGATCATATCAGATCCTAATGGGCACTTTACAATTATCACCAATACTTCAAGTGAAGGTCTTGGTGGTGTGATTATGTAGGATGGTAAGGTAGTGGCTTACGAGTCATAGAAATTGGAGTAGTATGAGATTAACTATGCACCTCATGACTTGGAATTGGCTGCAATTTTACATGCTTTAGTGATGTGGAGACATTACCTTTTGGGTAAGCCATTTGAGTTAAAGACGGATCGCATGGGACTTAGGTATATCTTTACATAGCCTAATCTCAATGCTAGATAGAGACATTAGTTGGAGTTTCTAAGTGAGTATGACTTTGATATTGAGCATATTAAAGGGAAAGAGAATGGAGTAGCTTATGCTCTAAGCAGAAGAAGGAACATATCTGCTATTTCTATTTCCAGGACTTGATTGAAAGAGTATGTGTTACAAAATATTTCAGGTGATGACCATTATGAGATGGTCAAGTCAACATTGCTTACAGATCCATCAGATCATTGCTTTGACGGATACACTTTTGATGATGATGGTATCATGAGATACCAAGACAAGATGTATATTCCCGACTGAGAAGGGTTGAGGAAGTTAGTTTTAGAGGAGATGCATTGAACTCCATTTTTAGGACATCCAGGGGTAAACAAGATGATTGTCAATTTGAGGCCGTTGTATTTTTGGCCAAGGCTAAAGCTAGATGTGACAGCTTTTGTAGCCCAATGTTCAGAATGCCAGTGAGTTAAGGTTGAACATGTCCACCTAGCAGGACTTGTGTACCCACATGATATACCAAACTATAAACTAAAAGTCATTAGTATGGATTTTATCCAAGGTTTACCCATGACAGGACGCATACATGATGTAGTCTTGGTTGTAGTTGATAAACTAACCAAGGTAGCTCACTTTATTCTAAGGATCTTGAGAGATGGATCATTGACTTTGGCCAAGAAGCTTGTTTAGGAAATTTTTAGATTGCACGGTGTGCCTGAGACTATCATATCTGACAGAGATACTAGGATGACATCAAGGTTTTGGATAACCTTGAATGCTTCTTTGGGTACTAGGTTGAATTTCAGCGTCGCTTATCACCCACAAACAGACGAACAAACTGAGAGAGTGAATCAGGTCATTGAGGATTTACTCTGTATGTATTGCATGGATCAACAGTACAAGTGGGAAGAGTATCTTCTATTGGTAGAGTTTTCCTACAACAACTCTTACCATGCTTCTTTAGGAATGGCACCATTCAAGGAACTTTATGGATGGAAGTGTCATACTCCTATGAGTTGGGATCGAGTAGAGGATAGGATCATTATTGATCTTGTTATGTTGAGAGAGAGGGAAGAACAATATATGACTCTAATTCAAACTCGGCTGAAGGAAACAATTGATAGACAAAAGAGTTATGTGGGTAAGAACCACACTTTCAGACAATTTCAACAAGGTTAAAAGGTATGTTTGTGTGTGAGACCACATAAAAGCTCAATTTCTTTTGGCAAGTCTTCCAATCTTGCACCAAGATAAGTGGGTCCATTTGATGTTTTGGAGGTTATCAACCCTATTACATATAGACTTCCTTTACCACCCGCTCTTTCCTAAATCCATAATGTTTTTCATGTTTCTTGGTTGAATCCCTACCATCCAGATGCATCTCATATCCTATATTGACATCCATGATAGGCTCAAGATCTGAGGGTGATGTTGGTGCAGCCTACACACCTCGTTGATCAGTGTACCATCAGGGTGCAAGACAAAAATGTAGTTCAGTATAAGGTCTAGTGGGGTCATTTGTCTATCGACAGTGCTACTTGGGAGGATGCGAAAGACATGCATAGATCATTTCTATAGTTATTTGCTTAGACCTTATTTCTGTTATGTTTATGTTTTAAGATTTGTATGGACTTATCTGTATATTTTATTAAGACGTCGGGTCGATGTCTCCTCTTAGAGGGTAGGGATGTCATAACCCAATCCAGTTCTCCTGATTTTTAGGACCTTTTAGTGACTATATTTGACTTACATTGACTTGGTCAAAATTTTGTTGACCCAAGTCATATTAAATAAATGTTTTATACATAGATATTATTATGTTTCTTTTAATTATTTGGTGAATAAGTTTTTGATTACAGTAAAAATAGGTTTTGAAGGGGCCCCGAAACCCTTTAACAAAAGATAAGAAAGATAGGCATGAAGACCCTAAGAACAGCTAGCTGCCCCAAAGAAGGGAACAGACTACAAAGGGACAAATCCTAGATTTTCAAATACCACCTACACAACAAAAAGCAAAAAATGTTGGAAGAAAAGCAGAGGAGAAAAGACCACCAGCACCAAGATCGAGACATAGTCTTCAAAAAGCCCTCAGAGTCCTCCAGTTGGGCTTGCATAATCTTAACATTATCCTTCAACCTCTGAAGGTCCTGATCTTCAATCTTGAGCTTCTTTTTAGACCTAGTTCTGGTGCCAGGACCCATCTGCTGGCTAGGATCAGTCTGGTCAATTTTGTCACTCAGGGGGGCATCTATATTGCCTTCCAAAATTTTGCTGAGAGTGTTCAGGTTTTCCAGGGTGGACTTCATTCCAATATTAGCCAAGCTAAGCAGGTGCTTTAACATATCCTCATTCCTGCTAGTCTTCTCCTGAATAGGGATCATGGCTATCTCAACAGCTTTTTTAACTTTATCATCCAATTCAGAACTGTAATAAAAAACTCTATCATTATCATTGAGAGAAATCTCCTTTCTAATGTTATCAACCGTTTCCTCAATAATAGAATTCTTATTTTCCAGTTTGATACATCTATTCTTCAGTTCAACCAAATCATTCTGAACCCATTTGTCCAGATTGTAGCTGTAGATGGATTTGTTTTTAGCAATTTCAAGAGGGGTCATGAATGTAATGGAAAATGATGTTATGTGTGGAAATTGAAATGCACTATGAAATGTTATTTAATGATGTATATCGATGAATTGGAAATGTTATATATGTCATGAAAATGATTTATGCATTTTAATTCGATTTTGGATTTAATGGACTAACCTACTGATGACCATTTGAGTTTAAGCATGAATGACAGGAGATGAAGATGAAAATGTGATTGAGGTAGATGAATTTATCTCCTCAGTAAGGATGTGATGGGAATAATTGGTTGCAAGAACACACCACATATTTATTTGCTTTCATGTTTAATGAGTTCTTTCTTTCTCTCATGAATTCAATTTTTGATTAATTTGAGTGTGTGTTAAGTTGAACCAAATGCATGAGTTATTTGACTGTGTGTTAAGTCAATTTTATTTACTTTGAAAAAAATAAAATTCGTTTAACTTCTTATTTTATGTTAAAATTGATATATAAATGATTATATTTAAATATTTTTTTATTCTTTTATTAATTGATGAAATAATGTAGACATTATAAGAGAAACTTCTAACCACACGATAAGAGATATTTATAAACAGTTAACTTATCTTTAAGTTAAGTTATCCTTGCATTTAAAAGGCAGCGATAGGAATGCGAACTCATTCTTGTGTGATTGGCCGATTTAGAGGATTTTGCGTCAAAGAGAAGGCATGGAAGTTGGAAGAAATGATGAAATAAATCAACACAATTGTTAAGTTTTATTTCCATGATTGGAAGAGTCGCCCCCATGTGAATTAGACTAGGACTAGCTGTCGAATGTATGTTAATCCACAATACACTACTCAGTTGGAGGAATCAACGGGGAATTAACGTGGGTTAACCGTTGCTCTTTTAATATGACCCATGTCTTCAGCTTTAATTCCGCCATTTGAAGGTGACATATAGGATATATATGCACAGATTTGGTGAGAATGCACTAGGAAGTGAGAGTTAAAGAAGGACAAAATGCCATATAGAAAAAAAAAAAAAAAAAAAAAAGGCACGCGCAACAAAGCAAAAATGGAGGAAAAAGAGAAAACATGGCACGTAGAGGAGAGAATTTTTTTTATTTTTTGGAAGGTATCGAATATTATGCCAATGTGTGATTGGAGGAAAAAAACCTAGCAGAGAGAGAGAGATTGAAAGGAAACATAGGAGACTGTTTTGGTCTACGCACATAAAGAGGATGGAGAAATGCACTAGAAGGAGGGACGAATCGAGGGTTTCATACAGAACAAAGAGTGGGAAAGAAATAAAGCAATGGAAGGGGTTGCATTATCGAGCTACAGGAGAAACCTACGAACACGTGAAAGACTGCATGCCTTGTATTTTTCTTTGTCTATGATTTTTAGTTCAGCAAAGTTGTGAGGAAATTTTGAATGTTTTCTAATATAGTGAAAAATCTTAAATGAAGCTTAGAATAGATTAAGCTATTAAACTGTTTGTTTTGCTTCTGTACTATGGCTTCAAACTTTTACTGTCTTTTATTTTAGTGATGAACTATTGATTATCAGCTTTTGCTAAATTGGTCTTGTTAAATAGAAAGTATACACCCAGGTCTTCTGTAGATAAAAGTTATTTTCTCTAGCAGTGTATATTTTGGCCTTATTTGTATTTCCTTTTGATAGGAAGAATTTAGAGTATGTGTTGATTTTCAAGACTAGTTATCATTTAACATACCCAGTTGGTTTTATCATGCCCGCCTAAGGTTAAATTTTTATTTGACAACAATCACTTTTCAAATTTATGTTTAAATTTTTGGGAATATATGTTTTTGTTTGTTCTTTCAAACCGTGATAGGAAACCTGTGATTTTCATGTAGAAAATCATTTTCATAGAACTATTTAAATAAAAACTTAGAGATGGAAAGAAATTGGAATAAATTTTTGGAATTGAAATTAGTTGTAAATCCTAGAACCCAATTAGTGATAAAAAGACAATAGACACAAGAAATCTATTTAACAACCATCATATTGAGTTTACGTCAAATGTTTTAGAAAACATGTTTGTTGTTTCACTTATTTAAACTGTGACATGATATAAATGTACTTCATATAGCTTTAGTAATGTTTGTTCTTTTGCTCATTCAAACTGCGATAGGATATACATGAACTTCCTATAGCAATAGCATTATTACGTAGATAAGAAAATTAGATTCTTTAATTACCATGTTTTTTATTTAAAAATGTATTATTTCAGAAAGACGTAGAAGCTAGTTTTTCATTAAAATCACATATTCTTAATCATCAAAAATTGACTATGTGAAACTACCGTTAAAGAAAGGGTAAATTAGAAAATTAAATTATTTTGGAAACATGAACATATAAATTTTTTAGTTCTACTTATCCTATTTTGAGAAAGATATCTTTGGAAAGGGTGTTGAATATGGATAAACAAAGAAGTGTAAATATATTTTTCTTTTACCTGCTAGTAGAAATCTGGTTATTAAATGCTTAGGCCTAAACTATGGAAACACATAATAGATTTTGTGTTTGTTATTTTCATTCTCTCTATCATATGTGTTAGTTCTACTTTTATGTATGAGAAAAGTAGTTAGTTCATAACTTGCGCTAGATTCCTTTATGATCCATCAATGTCAAGTTGATAGATTACTCGAGCAGTGTCGGTGTGCTCTTCATTTTAGGATGAGCCTCGGGGGAGCTAACCACTTTGTGCTTGGGTGGAAAAAAAATGCCTGGATCACATTTATGTCTTGAGATTTGCAGATGGATAGATGTCTAATGGCATAGGAGACTAGAGCATGTAGATGGATGATGGATAGTCCGATTGCATATGTATTGATATCTTGTATCATTTTGACCTATTGTTCATGTACCTTTGTATTGTATACTCTTGATGTTTGATGTGTGACAATTTGGTTAGCATCTTTTATGTATTTATCACCTCATGTTGTATTTAGAATGATTCATGTACTCTCGACAATATGGTCGATTTTCTTATAATTGTACTTTGAGGATATTCGACATTACTTTCATAATTATTGTAATTTCTTTTTTAGAAATAGAATAAATTATGTGGAAAAGTCTTTATTTTTTAGTAGACTTTGATTATATGTTCGACTTTCTGATTTTTCCATTGTTGAGTTTATGTGTCTCTTGTGAGATGGAAATGGTCTTTACATGATGCAAGTGTTGTAGAGGAGATTGCTAATGGTCTGGCTCATAGAAAGTGCAAGAGTGATTGCCTCGTGAAGGCTCGTGAAGTTCATGTAGAGTGAATGAAGAAGGAAGCAGAAAAATGACATCTGGAGATTGGTCTAGGGATTCCACTATTCATAGAGCTCTATGGCCTAGGAGGAAAAAGAAGAGGAGGACAGGCCAAGTCTTGTGTGTCTGTCTGTTATGCCTTTTTGTGAAAATAATTTTGTTTATATGTAGAAGGGATGGGTAGTTTGCATCAAACTATTTATGATAATGTATAAGAGTGGTAGGTATGG
This sequence comes from Chamaecyparis obtusa, assembly GCA_027943335.1. Taxonomy (NCBI): domain Eukaryota; kingdom Viridiplantae; phylum Streptophyta; class Pinopsida; order Cupressales; family Cupressaceae; genus Chamaecyparis; species Chamaecyparis obtusa. The sequence continues at coordinate 3,855,067 of BSBK01000682.1, read as the reverse complement.
TGTTGATGGCATCAATTTTGCCAAGAAAATATAGGGATGTAGAATGTAGTCAGAACTCTGTCCGTAAATACTTGAACTCTATAATACTTTTTTGGATATAATACAAAGGGTGTTGGCCCAACCAAACTGTTAAACTATCAAACAAAAAAATTTCCAAATCATTAGGTAATATTATTTTCAAATTATGTTTGGTTTACTTATTATAATTGAAAGAAAATGAAAAATAAATAAACATAAAAAATTAGACACCCTTTTATATTGTCACCTAGTTAGTCTTTTAAATAAATTACGCTATAGTTTAATTTGAAATATGGTTGTTAGAATTGATCTAATTTGTTGGAAGGTGTTTGTTAAAATGTTGAAGATTTTTTACCATCTAGACTGTATCCATTACCAATTGTATGCCACCATAGATTTTGAGTTTGCAAGAGTTGCAAGGATCAAAATTGTAATTGACATCTCTTGGCACAATTCTGTAAATAGATGTATCTAAGATATCTATACTAGATTATATTGTAATAAAATTTCACATAAAAATTGGTCTTTTTCTAAAATAATAGGTTACTTTTCATTTTAAAATAATTTACTATTTGAAAATTAGTTGTATATTATTTTAAAATCAATTTTGTCACTTAATGACATTGTTTATATTTATTATGTTCTAGAATGTTACTCCGTATATACTTTAAGGGTGTGATTATTTTCTCCTTTCTTTTTTTTGTAAATATGCATACAATATTTTATAAATTATAATATATACATCAAATCTCTATGAGATAATATCAACTAATATTATCTTCAAATTATTTATGATTTTCTTGTTATAATTGAAAAAAACATTAAAAAAATGTAGATTTACATGTCTAATTTTAATTAAAAGTGAGACACACATTTTATATTGTCACCTAACTATTCTTTAAAATACACCACTTCATAATTTAATTCAAAATAAGTTGCACTTTAGTTTAGGGTTCATAATAAGATATAATTTAGAGGAATGGAGTTCAAATTTGCACTATGAAAATGATAGAGTATTATGTGCTATATTTATTTTAAGGTGATAAATGACTAGATGCAAGATCAATTTTTGATCTTACCCATAAATGATGATGAAGAAGATATAATAAGATTATTTTTTATTTTTAACTATTGTATAAAATATACCATATCACACAAATATATATACAAAAGACAACTAAAAATACATTAAAAATGCATAAACACCTAATTTTCCATGATTACAAAAAAGTAAAGCCTATTAATTGAAATGACTAAAGAGAAAAATTAATGGAATATTTATAAAGAAAAAACAAGTAAGTATTAAAAGTAAAGCTTATCCGTTCACATTTGTAAAGATAAAAAGGAATAATGGAGCTTAGCCTTCACAAAAGCTGAAATCTTTTTCTTTGAGTGCGGACAAAGCTAAAGTATATTAGCATGGCCCGGTTGCACAAGGAGGATCTGGAAAAGTACATTTAAAGAAAATTTGAACAGAAGAAAAAGTTTGAACACCGACACTGCACTATGGCGGCTTGCTGAACAAGAAGCTTGCAATTTACCATTTGAGATGATATATTTTATACCATTCACATTCTTTTACTCAAATTCTAAGCAACATAAAATCTTTACACTGTATCACAGAAACTATTCGATCTCTTTTCATATTCCCTATGATGAACAAATGCTTTTAATCATGTATAAAATTCTGGTACTGAGATCAACAATTGAGCCTCTGTGTCATCAATCCATAGTTTTTTTTTCATTTTCAGAAGATTATAATGGCAACCAATGTAGTCCATGGTACGCTCGATGCCAAAGTAATCCAATCCCGGAATCTTATTTCCAGGTTGCATGGATTTTTCGCCAAGGTACTGAAAACTCTGAAACCATCTCTACAAATTTCTCTCTGTTTTGTGTGTTTTTTCATGTATTATGACAATCTGCAATGAACTTTTGTTGGGATTCTTGAAATGGTTGCTGAATCGATATAATTTGCGAAATATGGTTTGCTGAATCGATATGATTCATTGGGCAGGTGTTTGTTAAAATGCTCAAGCTTTTTGCCGTAGACCGGAGCCATTATCAATTGTATGCCACCATAGATTTTGGGTTTGCAAGAGTTGCAAGGACCGGAATTGTGACTGAGAAGCCAAGGAATCCTGTGTGGAATGAGAGCTTCCGTATATACTGTGCGTATACATCCAGTGAATATGTGGTGGTGAGCGTGAAGAACCAATTGCCTGTCTCTGCACAAGTGATGGGCAGAGCCAGAATTCCTGTCTCAGAGATTCTGAGAGGCAAAGTGATTGAAGGCTGGTATGACTTGTATAATGAAGATTTTAGCGAGAAGCTGAAGAATGCCCAGATTCTAGTTCGTCTGCATTTCAGTCATGTGACAGAGGATCCACATTGGGGCACAGGGATTCGGGACAAAGATTTCCCTGGACTACAAGACGCCTATTTTAAGCAGAAGAAGGGTTGCAAGGTTACTCTGTATCAGAATGCCCACCTGTCAGAACAGTTCAGTCCAAGGATTGAGCTGGATGGAGGGGTTTTATACAGTCCTCCCAGATTGTGGGAGGAGATGTATGAGTACATTAATGGAGCCCGGAAATTCATCTACATAACTGGGTGGTCTGTGTATGCCCAGATTACTCTTGTAAGGGACAAGGTAAAGGGGCCCCAAGGGCTCACAATTGGGGAACTTCTAAAGAAAAAGGCTGGTCAGGGGGTAAGAGTACTGGTTCTTATTTGGGAAGACAGAACAGCAGTTAGAATCCTGAACAAGGAAGGTCTAATGAAGACACATTGTGATGAAACCTTTGAGTTTTTCAAGGACAGTGATGTGTACTGTGTTCTTTGTCCAAGAAGCCCGGATACCCGCTCTCTGAGTGTGATTCAGGGAGTAGAGGTGGGTGCCCAATTTACCCACCATCAGAAAACTGTGAGCTTAGATGCGGCCATTGCAGAGGATTCCAAGACCTTGCAGGTTGTGAGCTTTGTGGGTGGGATTGATCTCTGTGATGGAAGGTATGATACAGAGACCCATACTCTGTTTGGGGATTTGAACTCTGTTTTTAGGGATGATTTTGTTCAGAACAATTTTGAGGGTGCTGATCTTCGCCATGGAGGGCCTAGAGAGCCCTGGCATGATGCTCATTCCAAGATCCAAGGTCCTGCAGCATGGGATGTCATTACAAATTTTACAGAGCGGTGGAAAAAGCAGGCAGATCCATCTCTGCTTCTGGATCTTCAACACTTGCCTAACCTGCTACTTCCAGGGCATGAAGATCATGGTGACCCAGAGACCTGGAATGTGCAGATTTTTAGGTCAATTGATGATGGTTCAGTTGTTGGGTTTCCTCCAAATCCAAGCCCTAATCTTGGCCTGGTCACCATTAAAGACCAGGTTGTTGACAGGAGCATCCATTCTGCCTATGTGGAAGCCATTAGAAGGGCGAAGAACTTCATTTTCATTGAAAACCAGTATTTTCTGGGTAGCTCTGCTTCTTGGGCTAGGGATCAGGACTGCGGGTGCCTGCATTTGATCCCCATTGAACTTGCCCTTAAAATAGTAAGCAAGATCAGGGCGAAGGAGAGATTTGCTGTGTATGTGGTGACACCCATGTGGCCTGAAGGGTTTCCCGATGGGGATACAGTTCAGGCAATCCTGCATTGGCACAGGAATACTGTGGAGATGATGTATAAACTGATTGGGGAGGCTCTGACAGAGCAGAAGAGCAAGGCACATCCTACGGACTACTTGAATTTCTTCTGCCTGGGAAACAGAGAGAGTGTGAAACCAGGAGAGTATGTAGCTCCTGAGGCTCCAGAGGAGGGTAGCCATTACTGGAAAGCTCAGATTAACAGGAGGTTTATGATCTATGTCCATGCGAAGCTTATGATTGGTATGTTTCGATTTTCCTCCCCAATCTTTTCCTTGTAGCATACACTTGAAGCAAAAACATTTGAGGTAGTTTCAACCTTTTTTTATTCTTTTAAATTCAAATAATTCAATTGTAGTTTAAAGATTTTATGTGAAAAGAGTAAGCATAAATGTGCTCAGAAACTGAACTGTTCTTGATCTGTGTTGTGTGTATCAGTTGACGACGAGTACTTGATCGTGGGGTCGGCCAATTTGAACCAGAGATCAATGGACGGGGCAAGAGACACAGAAATAGCGCAGGGCTGTTTCCAACCTAACCACATCAACAATGGCGGTCGAGCTCGGGGTGAAATACACGGCTACCGAATGTCACTCTGGTACGAACATACTGGACAGCTCAAGCCTGAATATCTCAAACCCGAGACCGTCAAATGCGTCCGAACTGTGCGTGACATAGCAAAGAAAGCCTGGGATGCTTTTGTGGGGAAGCCCATTCTTGATATTCCTGCACATCTTATGACTTATCCTGTGCAAGTGCTTAGCGACGGTTCTGTGACTGATTTGGAGGAATACAAAGTGTTTCCTGATACAGAGGCTCCCATTGCAGGCAAAATATCCGAAATTCCTCCCATTCTCACCACCTAAATAAGCCCATTCAGCCTTTGGATGATATAAAATCTAATAGATTTGATATAAAATCTTTAAGCTTTTTTTTTAAAGTTTGTAAGGTTTTTCTAATAAGTATTTTATTTTATTTTTATTTTTCATAAATGTATTTGTTTTAAATGAATAAAATGTATAATACTTTTTAATTAATTAAAAGTGTTATTAGTCTATATTGGTATGGTGCGATAGTTAAGTTGTGGTGAAGTTGTTCTTATCATCAAACATCAAATTCTTTTGGAGTGCTTTTAATGAATGTCTAAATAGAGATGAATTCTCTTTTTTTGTAATTAAAAATATTTTCCAAAAAAAATATTTTCTTTAACAAAAGCTACTATTTTTTCCAAATAAATATTTTTTTTTATAATTAATTTGTACATCAACGAATAAATTTATCATGAAATAAATTTTATTAAAATCTATTTTTTAAAATTTAAAATCTAATTTATAGAAATTTATATTTGAATTTCAATTAGAAGGCGTTTCTTTTAAATAATGTTTAAACTTAATTTTATTGTTTTGAAATCATTTTATTTTAAAAGATACTAATACTCATCACTTTTATTAATGTTTATTTGATAATTAGTTTAATGTTATTTCATTCAAGTTAGAAAAAATACATTATTTTAATTTTTAAAAATATTTTTAATGAGGTTTTATAAATATTGTTATACAATTTATATTAAAAAAATTAGTACTAAAGTTAATATATCTAATTTATTGTGATATTGCTATCAGGATTCAACTATGTAGTTTTTGAGTCAAACTCATTGACCCATGTTTCATAAGTAGTAGTTCACAAGAACCCATCTCTCATGAGAATGAATGGAACACTTAGCACTCATTACATCTAGGTGATGCTCACAGAGGTGAAGCATTGGGACTTCCTGGGAGGTCACCCATCCCAATACTACTCCAACTCAAGCACACTTATTACGAGTTTGACTCAAATCACAATTTGACTTGTTGTGGAAAATATCTCCTACTTATCAAATCTAATTCAATTCTTGTTTAATTCTATGCCTATTTTGAGAGAATACTTTAAAATATTGATAAATGGTATTATGCAAATTTGGACTCATTCTTCCATGCCCCTACTTATACTATCACACATATCTACACACTTATTCTATATACACTACACCAATTTGTTGAATTTGAAACCAACCTATTTTAGAAAAATATTAACACTTATCATTATCATCAATTTTCATTGATAATTTGTTTAATATAATTTCATTCTACGTTTAAAAATTTATATTATTATGTTTTTGAAAAATTTTAATAAGTTTGTTGTACAATTTATTTAAATATTATTTTTTTATTTTCTTAGTGATGAAATTTGTATATCTATATATATTCATTCTTATTTAATTTTATATCTATTTTGAGACAATGCTTTAATATATGTATATATTGACAAATGGAATTCATATGCGAATTCAAGCTCATTCTTCCATGCCCATATTCATTCTATTACACACGTTTCTACACACTTATTCCCCCAAATTATCCATTGACACTCACACTATCATAAACTCAGCTCTATTGTGTAATTATTATGTCTATTGATGCACCCACCCGCACACATTTGTTATATCCACCTTGATTTCACCATTCCCGTGTCTTGGGTCATTTTTGCAAGCATAGATCAATATTACACCCATGGATCAACTCTTGCCCAATACGTTCACCCTAAATAAATAATTGTGTGTAACTTATTGTTATGTCCTTGAATTTAAAGGCATTTAACCACTTCTATTTATGATCTTATCTTATCTCTTTATATATAATCTCATTATGTGATTATCCAATCAATCATCTACAAAAATATGCTAGGACCACATATTAGAGCATTAATGATAATGCAAATGTGTATAATCATTCTAAAGTATTTACATGATTGGAGCTTGCTATCTTCAATCATTCACAATAGTATAAAGCTAATATTTTTTGGGTTGACCTGAGAGAATTTGTCTCCTAGCAATGTTATAAGGTCTTTAAATACATGTTCTTATCATCAAACATCAAATTCTTTAGGAGTGCTATTAATGAATGTCTAAATAGAGATTAATTCTCTCTTTTTTTTACCTCGTGAGTTCATAACTCATACTAAAAGTATTTTCTTTTTAAAAAGCTACTATTTTTTCTAAATAAATACATGTTTGTTATAATTAATTTGTAGAGAAATGGATAAAATTATCATGAAATAAGTTTTATTAAAACCTATTTTTTTAATTTAAACTCTAATTTATAGAAATATATATTTGAATTTCAGTTAGGAGGCGTTTCTTTTAAATAATGTCTAAACTTAATTTTTATTGTTTTGAAATCATTTATCTTAAAAGATACTAATACTCCTCGTTTTCATTAATTTTTACTTGATAATTTGTTTAATTATGTTATTTCATTCAAGTTATGAAAAATTACATATTTTTTAATTTTAAAAAATATTTTTAATGATGTTTTATAAATTGTTATAAAATTTATATAAAAAAATAGTATTGAAGTTACTAAATCTAATTTATTGTGATATTGCTATTAAGATTTAATTGTGTAGTTTTTTAAAGTCTAACTCATTGACCCATATTTCATGAGTAGTGATTCACAAGAACCCATCTCTCATGAGAATGAATGGAACACTTTGCACTCATTACATCTTAGTGGTGCTCACACAAGTGAAGCACTGGGACTTCCCAAGAGGTCACCCATCTCAATACTACTCCAGCTCATGTGCGCTTAACTACAGAGTTTCCTCCATAGGTTTGAGAAAAAAACCTATAATATTGTTGTTTGAATAAAAAAACAAATTCACCTATATTATGAGTTTGACTCAAAAACTACAGAATTGAATCCTGATAGCAATATCACAATTTGACTTGCTATGGAAAATATCTCCCACTTATCAAATTTATTTCAATTCTTGTTTAATTCTATGTCTATTTTGAGAGAATGCTTTAAAATGTTAATAAATGGTATTATGTGAATTTGGGCTCATTCTTCCATGCTCCTACTTATCCTATTACACATATCTACACACTTATTCCATATACACCGGCACCATTTTGTTGAATACAAAATCAACCTATTTTTTAAATTACTAGCACTTATCATTATCATCAATGTTCATTGATAATTTGTTTAATATAATTTCATTCTACATTTAAAAAATTATATTATTTTATTTTTGAAATATTTTTAATAAGTTTGTTGTACAATTTATTTAAATATTATTTTTGTATTTTCTTAGTGATGAAATTTGTATATCTATATATGTTAATTCTTATTTAATTTTATGTCTATTTTGAGACAATGCTTTAATATATGTATATATTGACAAATGAAATTCATATGCAAATTCAAGTTCATTCTTCCATGCCCATATTCATTCTATTACACACATTTCTGTTGGTGTCCAAAATGATGCTTATGCCATAAGGCTGCCAATATACCCTCAGATGGATTTTAGGAATGGTTAACTCCAAAATGTAATGAGGTCTTAGGGTAACTGGACCAACTATAAAGACTTAATATGCCCTCTTCTGCTTCTGGCTCTGTAAAACCAAGGCGGGTGCACCTAATCCAGATAAGACTCAACTCACTACACACCTTATACTTCTGAATTCATAAAGCAGATGTTAGCAAGAGACTACTAAATGTTGACCAGGCATTCATTGAATCTCTATTGCTATGAAGGGTAAAATGGCCTTGTGACCTCAAGACTATGAGGGGTTGCAGGATTGGAGATATCAAATATAATTGGGTTTCTTGCAGGATGCAGACAACCATGCAACACATTGCATCAGCACAGGGATACTAGCTTAAGATCAGTGCCTCATCCATTGGGCATCATACCTAAAATGAACATGGAACACAAGGACAACTACTAGATTCATCTGAGAATCCAAGCCATAAACACAGTTAAACACCTCTTACACTACTCACAAGTATCTTTACTAATTGAACCCAATGAATCTATGCTTCACTCAGAGACTTTTAACCTGATTCTAAATCAAGGCTCAGAGATGAAACATATACATAAGCAACCAAATGCAGTGAGCCAAAAAAATCAGAATTCATTAAGAGCAACTAAAGGAGAGATCCAAGACTGAGAAACTGTATTAAGTATGTGGATTCAAATCCCTGCATTACAAGTTGATTCAGAAAACACCATAGACAATGTGCAAAAGATACATGAGGTTTTTCCCTAATGTTGATACAACCCCTGAAACTGACAAAATTCAAAACCGCTACACAGTCAAAAAATCAAAAATTTATACCACTGGTTACCTTGGAATCCTAAACCAGTAGGATGCAACAAGCTACGGGTAACCAGGGTTAGGATTTCACCCACCTGCAAACACACCTCAAGCACAAAAATTCCTTCACCAGGTACAAAACCATCATGCAGTCAACCACAAGAACCCTAGATCACATCGCAACAACCAACGCCACTAAACCAGGTCAAAAACTATCAGAAAAATCATAAATTCTAGTACTTCCAGGTCGCAGGAAACACTTAAAAATTCAAATCTGTAGGTTAACGGCTACATTCGTGGTGCCAGAAGTAAATTGGCGGTCACATTCAAAATCAGATCAGCCATCTTTAAGTCCCCATCGTCAAAATTCACTCAGGCATCGACAAGATTAACCACAACAAAGTTCTCGGTTACATGTGTGCTTGGTCGCATGATCGCAAGGCACCAAACTAACCTTTGCGATCATGCAACCATGGCTTCTTAACCGTGCAATGCTGACCGCAAACCACCCTGAGAAGTCCTCAGCCCCACCACCAGTCATCGACCAATCAAAACCGAGCACACCGGTAAGACCCGCACAGTGGACCCACCCTAACTCCGCAACCGCGATGTCAGACAGTTAGTCACATGATCGCATAGCCCAAGGATAGGTTATGCGAACATGCGACAACCTGCAATTTGTTTACCACCTCACACCTCCGCAAAACTATCACCGCTAAGCCCTAACGCAAAACGTCAGTCGCATGATCGCATAGCCTTGAAAAAGGCTATGCAAACATGCGACTAACCGTTAGCACTTACCGCCGAAAGTCAAACATGCTCAGGCACTACAAACACGGGTCCCACCACAAACCCCCTGCCACCGGGCACACCAGCAACCAATCAAAACTCAGCACGTCACCACTGCGGACGCCATACTACCACTTGCCACCGGGCCCCAGGGACACATGTCGACCGGTCGCATGATCGCATAGCCAAAAAATGGGCTATGCGATCATGCAACAGCCAACCAAAGGCCGCCACATCACCACCGCTGACAGCGGGCCCACATCACCAAATCTATCGGCACCCAATCGAACGGTGGGTGCATGATCGCATGGGGTGAGAATATTCCATGTGATCACACGCCGACCGTAGATCTTCAATCTCTGACACCGGGCAATGAAAAGAACTAGGACCCATGAACCAACCGCCAAGCATTCAGCGACTACGCAACTAACCGTTCGCTAAGTTGTGAGATGTCAGCCGCTAACCGCCATGAATGAAGAGATTACGCAACTAAAGAGAAATAGACCGCCCGCTAGGTCACTGAATGTTAAGGGATTAACTGCCAGAATCAGGAGACCAAGCGATAACCGCAAGTCACCAAGTCGCGGAATGAAGACATAACCGCCAGCCAAGTAGAACAACAGGAAGAACTGGACCCACGTGGACAGGTGGCAAGCGGTCGCATGATCGCATGTCAGAAAAGTCTGACATGCGGCCATGCGACAACCAATCAGGAAGAGACTTTGAAAACCCAGGCCCACCACCCATCGCACTTACGCAGTTAGGGAACATTGGCATACAGGAAACTGTGAAGTCAAAAACACACAGGGTTTTGACACAGCGAAAGATCAAAAACACATAGAGTTTCCAAGCGGACCAAAAGGTAAGCACACAACAGCTGGAAGGCATAAGGTTGAAAACAATGAAGGTTTTCAAACAGACTGAAAACATCATGGATTTTCAGAAACACTGTGGGTTTTCGACACTGTGGTAGATTTTAAAATTATTTCCTGCAGACTTTAAAACTTGAATAACTTTTTGGATTTGGCGATTCAGCACGTGCAATTTGGACTGGAGCAAGGTGAAACATTGGAGAACACAGGGCTAAGGGCACTTCAAGAAAACTTGCAAGAAAATAGGCCATTTTCATAAGATTTTGCAATGACAGGAAAATGGACTAACAATTTCTACACACTTATTCCCCCAAATTATCCATTGGCACTCACACTATCATAAATTCACCTTTATTATGTAATTATTATGTCTAGTCATGTACCCACCCACATACATTTATTATATCCACATTTATTTTACCATTCCCATGTCTTGGGTCATTTTTGCAAGCATAAGATCAATATTACACCCATGGATCAACTCTTGCCTGATGAACTACAACTAAATTGAATAAATTGTATGACTTGAAGATCTGTGATTTGAGATCACTGAGTTGCTGATTAGATATGTAAGATGATTAAATCAGTAATATGTTGTCATTGATGTCAACTAGTTTTGACAATACTTATCTTGTAAGTTACTATACCCAAAGATCTATAGAAAGAAGAAGAAAAGAGATGAAGAACAGATATATCTACATGAGGAAGATGGATATGACAGACAAGGATAAGGAATACATTGGGTAACTTATGAATGAGTCTATGACCTTATGTTATTGACTTGATTATGTTGCATTCATCTATGATGAAGGATAGAGAAAAATGCACAAAGCAGTGTGGTCGGTTAAAGAAGCATTTCAGTATACATCGACGTAGTGTAGTGTATACCGAGCATAGTATAAACTGAGCTTGTGTTCACCGATGCATTTCTTTGTTAACCGTGCAGAAGAAAAGAACTAAATGACTAGTTTAGCCGACAAAAGTTGATGAGCTGTAAAGTGTTATGATTATGAGGTTGAAGATAATGTTTGTTACGAAGATCTACGGCTAACATAATTTGAAGAAGATCAAAGGGATTGAAAGAAAACGTGTTACTAACACATCAGCCGAGGAAGGTTTAAGCGAAAAAATCAACAAAGGAGATTAAGCAGCAAAATCTGATGGATGGAATTACAACAGTTTACTTGTCTATAGACTAGGATTTCATGATGAAAAGAAGTCAGAAGGAGACTATAGAGATATTGTGTGAACAAGCTTCATGCATGCTTGATCAAACTGGTTAAGGAGAACCGAACTGTAGAGATTACCAAGCGTCAGAAAGCTATTACTGAGAGACAGTAAGCTACTGAATATTGATTGAAACAAAATTGATATATTGATCAGAGGATTTGAATGAGCTTAACATAGATCTGATAATCTGCAATTGAAGTTGTGTTGTAATTAGATCACCTGCTATTACATTTTAACCATTGTAAATAGATAAATCTCTTAACAAAGTGGACTAGAAAGTCTTGTAATGACATTCATAGAGTGTACATTTGTTATCCTGTCAACCCATAGTGAGTGTTGGTTGGACGATAACGGTTAGTGTTAAATACTCTAACAAGGTCACACCTCATAGTGTGTTTGTAACCTTTAACAGGGTTGGGTCTTCACCGACCTCACTTCAGAAGAGTGAATAATTTTTGGGTTGTCGGTCCCAGGTGGTTTTTCCCTTTACAAGGTTTCCACGTTAAATCTCTTGTGTTATGTGTTGACTGTGATGATTGTTTGTTGTCATACTTTACATGTTGTATATTGGATTTGATCGGTAATCACTATATGTTATTAACTGGTAATCGATAAAAGCATAGACAAAATACTACTTTATGTTACCGAGCTGCAGAAGTTTTAGTAAATTGTTTTTGGATATACATTTTGTGATTGGGACTATGGATAACTGATTCACCCCCCTCTCAATTATTCTAACAATTGGTATCAGAGCGTTGGTTTCTTGGAACAAATTTTTAAGGACTTCAGCACAAAGATCTCAAAATGTATAAGAGGGAAGTGCCAAAGCTAAACAAGGATAACTTCACAATATGGCAAAGATGAATGAAGCTGCATGTATCTGGAATTGGGAATTTTGCCCTCACACTAATGGAGAATGGATACCTTGCACCGCCCACTAGTCCCTTGACCCTTGATCAACTAAGAGATAGGCATGAGCATAATGTTACTATGATGGAGATTGTTGTTGCATGTACAGATGCCGAATTTGAAGATATCATGGACTGTACTACTACAAAGAAGATGTGGGATAAACTTGTTCAAGTTTATAGTGGTGATGTGAATGTCAAAAGAGCCAGAGATGAAAGCTTAAGGGGAAGATTCGATGATATGAAAATGAAGGAGAAAATATTGTGCAGTACACAAGCAAACTAAAAGAGGCAGTTCATGCTATCAGACGATCTGATGGTATTATTGACGAAGAGACAGTGGTAAGAAAAGTTCTCAGAACCTTATTGTCAGTTTATGCAATCAGTATATATACAATTCATGAAACTAGGTCTGCATTTGGTAACAACCTTACTCTTGATAATCTAATTGGTAAGCTTACAACCTTTGAACTGAAAAACTTTGATAATAGTGTTGTACCATCTATTGAATCTGCTTTTATGTCTTCTCTGAAGATTGGTAAGTCTAGTAGCAGAAATAAGAATGATGATAGTGATAGCAATACTGGTGATGAGCTTGATGAACTTGAAGCTCTTATGGCCAGAAGGTTACCTAAAGGTAAAGGAAGATATAGAGGTAAATTACCTTTAGCATGCTTTAACTGTAAAGAGGTTGGTCATATTGCTGCTAGATGTCCACACAGGAAAGATGATTATAGAAACAAAGATCAATTTGGTGAAGGAAGCTATGGGAGAAGAGGCAACAAAAGTTACCGACACTACAACAGAGACAACTGAGACAATAATGATAAAGGCAAGAAGGTGTACTACATTACAAAAGAAGATGTCACTGATACCGACACTAATGAAGATGTGGAGGTAGTATTTGTTGCAATGAAAGATGACTCGGAGGAAGATGAAAGGTATGTAGAGATAGCACTTATCTCTAAGGTTAATAAAAATGATACATGGATCATAGATAGTGGTTATACACATCACATGACTGATGATGAAGAAAAAATTGATCATCTTGAAGAACACAATGGAGGATCTGTGAGAATGGGTAATGATGCACCTTGTATGGTTAGAGGAAAAGGATCCCTGATGATAAATGATAAAATTAGATGTGACAATGCTTATTGGGTAAAAGGATGAAACTATAATTTTCTAGGTGTGGCACAGCTGAACAATTCAGGCCACCGAGTTGCTTTTGAGAGAAAGAAAGTGAAGATATTTGATGATGGAGGAAGACTTGTTGAAACTAGAACACAATCAAGAGGTAATTTGTTTTATCTTGATAATGATCAGTCTTCTTGTTTAATGATGAAAGATGAAGATGCATGGTTGTGGCATAAAAGGCTATGTCATGTGAATTTTGATAACATGATTAAGATCAGTAAAAAGAAAAAGGTTAGAGGTCTGCCTAACTTATCAAAGCCTGATCATGTTATGTGTCATGAATGTCAGAAAGGTAAAATGACAAAATCTAGTTTCAAAAGCAAAGATTATTCAACAAAGAAATTACTTGAGTTAGTGCATATCAACCTATGTGGTCCTATGAGAACACAGAGTTATTATGGTGATAGATATTTCATTATTTTTGTTGATGATTACACTAGATTAATGACAGTCATGTTCTTGAAAGAAAAATCAAAGGCATTTAAGATGTTCAAATGGTATAAAGAAAAAGTTGAGAAAGAGACTGGTAAAGAATTGAAATGTTTGAGATCTAACAGAGGTGGTGAATTTATTTCTGGTGAATTTACTAACTTTTGTAATGAGCATGGTATTAAAAGATAGGTCTCTACACCGAGGACACCTCAACAAAATAGAATAGCTGAAAGGAGAAATAGGTCAATTGTTGACTGTGTAAGGACACTGATGTTACAAAAGAATGTTGCTCAGACATACTGGAGAGAAGTAGTTAGCACAACTGTTTATGTTCTAAACTGTGTACAACTGAAGAAGGACACTAATAAGACACCCTATGAGTTATGGTTTGGCCACAAACCGACTGTAAGTTATTTCAAAGTTTTTGGAAGTAAATGCTTTATTCTGAAAGATGAAAGAAATGGGAAATTTGACTCAAAAGGTGAAGGGATATTTCTGGGATATTCCACTAAAAGTAAAGCATACAAGTGTCTTAACAAAGTAACTAATAAAATGATTGAAAGTAATAATGTTTGGGTTGATGAGTTTGATGATAAGAATGCAGAGGAAAGCACAAAGGAACCAAAAGACTACGGTAGATTCACTTACATTGAGCAACCAGAGTACCTACCGACACTGCAGACAGTGACAACTGATCAATAGGAAAACAATACTGATGGACAGGAAGGAGATACCGATGAGAAAGAAGCACCTATTGAGCAAGCAAATGAACCTACATAGGATGAACAAGAAAGAAGAGATTGGATACTGGCAAGATTTGTCAGAAGACATCATCCTGAGACACAAATCATTGGAGACAGACAAGCTGGCATGCAAACAAGAAGTAAAGCAAGACAAGGTACATGTCTAGTTTGTGAATATGAACTGAAGAATGTAAAATTTGCATTAGAAAATGATGAATGGGTTAATGCAATGAAAGAGGAAATAGAACAGATATAGAAGAACAAAACCTAGAGTTTAGTACCCAGACCTAAGGACAAGAATGTTATCGGTATTGAGTGGATATTCAAAAACAAGCTTAATGAGAATGGAGAGGTAACAAGGAACAAAGCTAGGTTAGTATGCAAGGGATATGCACAAGAGGAAGGAATTGATTATGGTGAAACCTTTGCACCTATTTCTAGACTAGAAGGATTCAGAATGTTACTGGCTTATACAGCACATAAGAAATTCAAATTTTACCAAATGGATGTTAAATCTACTTTTCTAAATGGAATACTTGAAGAAGAAGTCTACATAGAACAACTTGAAGGGTTCATTGATCTAGACAACAAAGATATGGTATGTAGACTACATAAAGCTTTATATGGTTTAAAGCAAGCACCAAGAGCCTAGTATGAGAGGCTACATAACTATTTGTTGAGTATTGGATTTGTTAGAACCAGTGAGAACAGTAATTTGTACATGAAAGGAAATTCTGATGATACTATCTTGATTGCTGAGATATTTGTGGATGACATAATATTTGGAAAACAAGATCACATATGTAAGTCATTTGCTGATGAAATGAGAAGTGAATTTGAAATGTCTATGTTTGGAGAGATTAAGTTCTTTCTAGGCTTACAAGTGATTCAGTAGAATGATGGTATATTCATCACACAATCTAAATATATAAGGGAAGTATTGAATACATTTGGCATGGAAGATGCTAAACCTATGGGTACAGCGATGGCTATTGGATGTAAATTGACTAAAGAAGATGGAACTAATGAGGTAAACCAGACATTATATTGATCCATGACTGGTAAGTTAATGTATGTAGTTCACAGTAGACCTGATATAGCACATGTTGTTGGAATAGTTGCTAGGTTTTTTGCAAACCCTAGAGAGTCACACATGGTTGCTACAAAGAGAATCTTAAGATACCTAAAGAAAATTGAAGATCATGGACTATGGTATCCTAAGAAAGGAAAGTTTGAACTTAAGGTATACACTGATGCTGATTGGGTTGGAAATGTGGATGATAGAAAGAGTACCACCGAAGGAGCATTCTTCTTTGGTGAAAGACTTGTTATATGGACAAGTAAGAAACAGTCTTGCATTTCTCAATCTACAGCTGAAGCAGAGTATGTTGTTGTTGCTACTAACTATTCAAATATTGCTTATATCAAGCAAGTGTTGGAAGGTATGAATGAGGTAATCACTGAGCTGGTGATTATATATTGTGACAACACTAGTGCAATTAATATTTCAAAGAATCCAGTGATGCACTCTAAAACAAACCACATATCTATTAAGTATCACTACTTAAGGGAACAAGTAAAGGAGAAGCAAGTGAAGCTAGAATTTGTTATATCAAAAGAACAACTTGCTAATATTTTCACAAAACTTCTACCGAAGGATACATATGAATACTTGAGGACTAGACTTGGGGTCCGTCCCCTATCTACCGGTCACTAAGGTGATCTGGAGGTTGCATCAGCCTAATCTTATCAGAAGATCATACATGTTGATGCAGAAGAGTTCACACTTTGGACTTTTGTCTAAGGTTGTGAAAGGTTGAAGTACTGGAACATATTTGCACTTCAGTATATCGAGATACAGAGAATGCACCGGACAATAGAGAGTTACATGGATACTACAGATTTGTATGTTTTTATTTCTCTTTGGCATTGTTGTCAAAGGGGGAGAGAGATCTCACTATGAAGGCAAATACCAAGGGAGAGAGATACAAAAAAGGGAGAGCATTGGAGATAAGTTACTAAGAATAGAAGAAAACCTGCGAGCTGAAAAGATCATATCTACAGAAGTTAGTCTGCACTTGCAAATGCCTATATGTAACATAGTGATTAAACATATTAAGCTAGGGAGAGCTTGTACCGAGTTACAACATTTGTTGATAGAGTTGTAGAATACATGTTTGGTATGTGTATGACATATTTCATATTGCTTGTGTTGCCATCAATGCCAAAGGGAGAGATTGATGAACTACAACTGATTTGAATAAATTGTATGACTTGAAGATCTGTGATTTGATATCACTAAGTTGCTGATTAGATATGTAAGATGATTAAATCAGTAATATGTTGTCATTGATGTCAACTAGTTTTGACAATACTTATCTTGTAAGTTACTATACCCAAACATCTGTAGAAAGAAGAAGAAAAGAGATGAAGAACATATATATCTACATGAGGAAGATGGATATGATAGATGAGGATAAGGAATACATTAGGTAAATTATGAATGAGTCTATGACCTTATGTTATTGACTTGATTATGTTGCATTCATCTATGATGAAGGATAGAGCAAAATGCACAAAGCAGTGTGGTCGATTAAAGAAGCATTTCAATATACACAGACGCAGTGTAGTGTATACCGAGCATAGTATAAATTGAGCTTGTGTTCACTGATGCATTTCTTTGTTAACCGAGTAGGAGAAAAGAACTAAATGACTAGTTTAGCCAATAGAAGTTGATGAGCTATAAAGTGTTATGATTACAAGGTTGAAGATAATGTTTGTTACGAAGATCTACGGCTAACATAATTTGAAGAAGATCTAAGGGATTGAAATAAAACATGTTACTGACACATCAATCGGGGAAGTTTTAAGCAGAAAAATCAACAAAGGAGATTAAGCAACAAAATCTGATGGATGGAATTACAACGGTTTATTTATCTATTTAAGAGACTAGGATTTCATGATGAAAAGATGTCAGAAGAAGGAGACTGCAAAGATATCGTGTGAACAAACTTCATGCATGCATGATCAGACTGGTTAAGGAGAACTGAACTACAGAGATTACTGAGCGTCAGAAAGCTATTACTGAGAGACAATAAGTTACTGAATATTGATTCAAACAAAATTGATATATTGATTAGAGGATTTGAATGAGCTTAACATAGATCTGATAATCTACAATTGAAGTTGTCTTGTAATCAGATCACCTACTATTACATTTTAACCATTGTAAATAAATAAATCTCTTAACAGAGTGGACTAGAAAGTCTTGTAATGTCATTCATAGAGTGTACATTTGTTATCCTGTCAACCCCATAGAGAATGATGGTTGGATGATAATGATTAGTGTTAAATCCTCTAACAAGGTCACACCTCACAGTGTGTTTGTAACCTTTAACAGGGTTGGGTCTTCACCAACCTCACTTTAGAAGAGAGAACAATTTTTGGGTTGTCGGTCCCAGGTGGTTTTTCCCTTTACAGGGTTTCCACATTAAATCTCTTGTGTTATGTGTTGACTGTGATGATTGTTTGTTGCCATACTTTACATGTTGCATATTGGATTTGATCGGTAATCACTATATGTTATTAACTGGTAATTGGTAAAAGCATAGATAGAATACTACTTTATGTTACCGAGCTGCAGAAGTTTTAGTAAATTGTTTTTGGATATACATTTTGTGATTGGGACTGTGGATAACTGATTCACCCCCCTCTCAATTATTCTAACATTTCCCAATATGTTCACCCTAAATAAACATGTGTATGTAACTTATTTTTATGCCCTTGAATTTAAAGGCATTTAAACACTTCTATTTATGAGCTTACCTTACCTCTTTATAAATAATCTCATTCCATGATTCTCCAATCAATCATCTACAAAAATATGCCAGGAACACATATTAGAGCATTAATGATAATGCAAATGTGTATTATCATTCTAAAGCATTTGCATGATTGGAGCTTGTTATATTCAATCATTCACACTAGTATAAAGCTCCTATTTTTTGGGTTGATCTAAGAGAATTTGTCTCCTAGCAATCTTATAAGGTCTCTAAATACATGTGTTTATATATATTGCCAATCCACGATGCAAGGGATACATCCAATTCCCTAATACATAATTTGGAAGGAAAATGGCCCAATAGGCCCAAGAAGGACTTAAGTGCTAAATGGGTGCAATAATCCTTTGTTGTAGAGATGTGTAAGTGTGTAATGGGAAATGGATATGTATAATTTGAAAGAAGTATGTAAGATAGAGGGAAAAATAAGAAAATATAGACAAATCAAGAAATATAGACTGACAAATAATAACTGAAAACAAGAAATAACTTAAAATGAAAAATAAGCAACATAACTAACTTGTGGTACAAATCAAAGCTAAAAATGCTAGGTACAAAATATTCCAAATGACATGTACCCATGTACAAAACATTCCAAATGACTTGTACCCATGTAAAAAAAGTTCCAAATGACTTGTACCCATGTACAAAACATTTCACATGATTTGTACCATGGGTTTTGGGCTGAAACTTGTAGGGTTGCTTCGATAGTTCCTGATCTTTCCATAAAAGTTCCAATAGTTGTGCCACCTATTGGACTACATACATAAAAGGGGGAAAAGGGTTATGGAAAGGGGTTTTCCCTTGTCAAACCCCTTTTTGAGAATCAACCTTGAAATTGAATTAAAATTGCATAAAGGAATGTAAATGTAAAATTAAATGTTTGATCTACCTTGATTATACCTTCATAAATGGATGTAGGAATTGTTCATATTCATGAAGATGCTTAAATATTGCTTGAGTTTTAGTTGTTGATGTAGAAAGGAATCAAGGACTCCTTCACAAATGCACAGATTTATGAATATCATTCCTAGACTTACAATGTTTCTATGCTTGATAAATCACTTGCTTTGGAAGAATAATGCAAAGGATGGACAAAAGGGTCTTCTAGATTGATTGAGAACTTCTCTACTTTTCCATCATTAGAGAGAAGCTTTCTTTAATGGAGAAGATTTCCTTCAAATTTCCTTGGATGCTTGAAGAAATGTTAGATCTTGAATGCTTGCCTTCAAATCTTGAGAATGCTCTTGAAATCTTGATCATGATTTCCAAAATGAGGAGAGATAGGCTATTTATATATCTCTCAAACATTTCAGGATCTAAAATTAACTCAAGCCAATCACAGGATCTATTTTCCCACCAAAACACCGACATGGGCCCCCAGTTCAAATTTGAGTCAAACTATGTTAGTACATAACATTCCAAATGTTATGTACCTAGGAGAATGTGATGAAATTAGAACTAGGTGTTAGCATGATGAGGTAGATGTGGAATTAAGTGGAAATAGGTAGCTAGGATCAAGCATAACGAACATTAAATCTCAACATCACAAAACGAGGCTAACCTGAGCATCCAATTGTGGGTGCTAACTTTTTTAGGATGGTACAATAGAAAATTATTTCTATAGGTGGAGGTCAAGGATGTGACCATGGAAATGAACTAAACCCACAAATTTAACCCTCGTAAATTTTATTAACTATTCATATCTTAGAATGAATTGTAAATATATTCACTTTTTAATCTTAATTCATCCAAATTTTAGTGCACAAAAAAATATATTCAACAATAATTTTTCTAGACCTAAGTAGCATCAACCTTCTTGAAATTTACTTTATAAATTAGAATTTAATATCAAGTGGAAATTTATAATTATGTTGCACTTTACCTACTAACAAAATTATTTCAAGAAAAGTATATTTTCATGAAAAATATTGGCCAAAAATGTCTCACGTTAAACCACATCATGTCGACATCACCAGTTTAATTTGAGCTAGGCCTTTAAAAAAAAATCAAATGTTATAATTTGTGTCAATTGATAATGCAATAGAAAAAAAATTAACATAACTTTAATGTTTCTGATGCAATGCGTCATAGTTCGTGCCAATAGTTAGAGAGGAAAGAAAGGAAGAAATAAATAGAAAGATACAATAGGAAGTGATTTGTAGAGAATGTAGTGTTAGAGAGAATTGGAGAGACAATGAAATCATAAAAATTATCAAGTTTTAAAGAGTCTAAATATTTATGTAATTTAAATATTTATGTAATTTTAAGAAATATTTAAATAACAACTACAACTTTTGAGTTAAATCATAGTGAATTGTTCATTTCTAACATAAAAAAATATAATTATCACAATAACCTAATAGTTTTGATTTTTAAAGTTGTTATTTAATTATGAGAGACAACTCATAAATGAGTATCTCTTAGTTCTAAAAAAAACAACAAATCATGTAAAACATTAGTTATAAGAAGAGACTTGTCAAGTAATATGTAGTAAAAAAAAGGGAGTCATTTGAAATTTTAGCACAAAATTGGGGTGCTCAACCAATAGATCCTCTCCCCTAACTAAAAGGTATTGACAATACGATTATTTAAAATTAAAAATACATAGTAATTTTTTATTAAATATTATCATTGCAATTATACATTTTAATATTTTTAATAATAATAGATTGAATGTTATACAAGATATATTGACTACAATAATAATATTTTACCTTCAAAAAAAAATTATGTGTTTTAAAGAATGAGAAGAGATATGGAGAGATAGAGGGGGGCAAGGAAGTGATTTATACAGATAGTGAGAGTTGGAGAGAGAATGAAAAATTAAAACTATTGAGCTTCTAAAAATTATTAATATTTATGCTAGTTTAGAAAATATTTAAATAACAAATACAAATTTTGAATCATTACATTTTTCTCATTTGCATTCTTGATCAAAGTAATTTGATCCAATCAAAAAGATAAATACCACTAACATTACCTAGATGAAATGTGTACTCGAAAATTTGGATCAATAAATTCCACTCCAAAACTAAACAATTAATTGAAATTTAATCAAATATAACTGATTATAAATAACGATAAAAGTGGGTGTTGATACTCTACACAAAATTGTTTGATTGCATGTCTAACATGCCATTAATAATACATTTAACAAGAATTTAAAAGTAAACTAGTCTATAATATCAAAAATTGACTAGGGATATTAAAATAATGTTTATTAATTGAAATAGATTTCAATAGATTAAAAAAAAATGCATATTCATAAATGCTAATTTCTAAATTGATTCAAATAATACCTAGTCTATAAAATTAATTGATGATAAGCTTCACTAGAAAATATGAAAATGGTATTAAAATGAATAGTATCTTGAAAGGTGATATAACTGATATTAAATGTCATTAATTGATCTAATTGATGATATCAACTAATATACCATTGGTAATATTAATATATTGATTGATGATATATTGATTAATATAATTAATATCTAAACTCTTAACTAACAATGGATTCAAATGATTTTTTTGAGTCTATTAAATTTAAATAGTATTGATAAATTGAAGTAATATTAGCTAAATCTATAAATTAAGAGATATTAATACATAAATTTCAAAGTGATATCTAAACCTTATATTAAAAAATGATTCAAATGATACCTATTCTATTAAATTAATAATTCTATCAATATTAATCAATTTACTATATTCATATTTAATATTGCATTAGTGGTTCTTTAATGAGCCTCACTAGGTTGATCCAATCTCCCAAGTTAGTAAAGTGATTGAATGGACAAAACCCTATGAAGGATGGATAAAAGTGAATTTCAATTGAGCCTTGAAAGGCAATCTAGGGCTATCTAGAACGACCTTTATGGCAAGGAATATAATGGTGATGGGTGGCAAAAAAATTTGGGAGGGAACAAACAATGAATCAAAGGCGCAATTGGCATTACAATTTCTTGTTGGTTTGTGGTGACTGATCAGGGAAGTACTATACACTCACCATGTATCGTGGAGTTCGAGGCAACGCCTCAACAAAAAAAAAAAAAAAATTATTTATTTATTTTTTTTTTTATTTTTTTTTTTTTGGGGGGGGGTGGTTAACTCATCAAGAATTGTTTTGAGTTGATTTGTCAAATATTTTTTAGGGTTAAATTGTTAACCAACCTAGGTCTTGTTAAATGGCTTAGGGTTAGGGTTTTCAAAGGAGAAGTTTGTAGCTTCTTGCAACGGTATTGAGTTGCAAGGGATTGTAGATTGTAACAGGTTGAAATTAATCGATAATAAGATTGGACTCTTTGTTTGGTGAATGTAGCCCAAGATTGGGTGAACTACGTTAAATATGTGTGTCTTCTATTCTACTTCGATATGCTTTATTCATTTGCATTATTGGTTATATTTGCATGTAATTTTTAGATTTCTATCTTCTAAAAGTTCTTTACTTGGCAAAAAAAAATTAGTTGAAAAAGTGCATCTGGAAGGTATCTCAATGATAATTATAAATGTATTGATCAAAGGAGAGGACATGGCTTGGAACATTAATAAATATATTAAATTAATTTATAATTTTTATAATAAAAAAACAAGGAATATAAAATAACTCATGTGATGAGGGTTGGCAATGAGGTGGTGAACAACTTTTCCAAAGTTGTAAGAAAGTTAAGTATCGAAATAACTTCCTGCACTAACCTTAAGGGGAGAGTAATGTTAAAAAATTCCTAGATCTTTTCAATAGTTAGAGAAACTTAACAAAAATAGCATGGATACCACAACATAATGATTTATGTGGGGAAAACAATTTTTAGAGAAAAAGCCCACACTTCAAAAGTTTCTCAATGTATTGTTCATAAATCAACTAAACATATTACAATATCCTTACACAACAAGCTTCTCATAAGAGTATCACCAATGGATATCTAGAGGTAGATTAATAGCTATTATACTCTTACAATATAATACAATGCCTCTCGTGTATCTAATAAATAAGAGATACAAAACATGGAATCGTTAAACGATATTACAAAACCATGGGCTAAAATCATCCATAAAAGGCACACAAAATATCCATTGTTGGACCTTTGACCTAATGATAAACGGTTAGGATTCACAATAAAAAATTATAAATGAAATTTTGTAAGCAAAAGGGGTACCGAAGATTGAGAGATATAAAAAGAGAGAGTGATAGGGAAACCCTTAGCAAGCAAGGTTCACCCCTTGCAACCACCCACACTCATGTATCAATAGTAACCCTTTTATCAATAGTACAATATAATTATTGCAAGGTTGAGACACCCTTTTCCCAACAAAAATGGTGGTGGCATTTAATGTGTGTCTAAAAAATGAGTATTGGGATGATTTTAGAGATTTGAAATTTGTGGAAGATAATCTATCATACACTACTAGCAGTAGAATGATATCATGACGTGACATGTACCAAGGTCATGGGAAAGTTCTGGGCTAAGTGATTTAAAAGGGAAATCAATTTATTTTTCAATAATTTACATCTCTTGAGTTGAGGAAAGCAGTCCTAGTGTATTGTGAGATGATTTTTACAATAAAAGTTTATGAAGTTTTGTGGAGCGTAAAAAAGGAATTATGGAAGCAAGTTTAACTCTCCTCACAATGAAGTAGCAATTATCCTTCATGGGGAGGATTTATGACAAGCCCTTAGGGGAGAGTTCAAAAATTAAGAGTCATTTTTTTTGCAAATTATGGATAATCAATTAGGGGAAGAGTTTATGAGAATAGAGCACCAATACAGGGTAAATGTAGACATTGTGTCCATGCTCCTTACATGGAGCCTGGAATTGGGTACAAAGGAAGAAGCTAACTGGATCATGAACAAGTGTGTAAGGAAGGAATGGCTTTATGGTATGAAATCATTATTGGCATTGAAAATTCATAGTAAAAGGTTTCATGCACATCATGGTGACTGGAAACAAGTTGGTGATAGTGAAGAGTCTATTCGCCCTTTCATCATTTGTAATGCACAAAGAAATGAAGAATAATAAAGAACAAAATCCTAGATGGGTTGGGATTCGCTCAAATATTTTCTCAAGGAAAAAGAAATTGCTAGAAGGAAAAATATTGTGGTAGGGAAAATGGAAATGAAGGCACCAAAATTTGAATCGAAAGACTTCTTGATCAATGACCCAACCAAGATATTAAAGGAGAAGAAGTGAAGCTTTCTCGATGTTCTATGTGTCTTTTTTTGCCACAATCTAATATTTTAGTTTGTAGTTATTATAAAATAAGTTTAAAAATTTTGACCTGGTTCTTTGATGTTCATGCTAGTTGTTGTAATGATATTTTTATAATTGATATATGAATGTCTTTGATATGTAGTGGGGATATAAAGAGTTGATATTAGTACTCTATTAGGGGTAGGGTCTGTATGGGTGTTGATTAATGTTTTTTTTATGAATTCTTTGTCCTTTTGTGATGTAAATGGAGTAGAAGATTGTCATTGTGAAAATGTAATTACAGGGTAGGGTTGTAGTGTTGTTTTTATGACCAGATTAATGACAAGTCAAATATGAGACAATTCACAAAAATTAACATAGCATATACACTAGGAAAATCTTCCAATCTTGAAGGTGAAAAACCCATCAACAATATCTCTTATATATATTGAAATGATTGATTACAATATGGCCAAATTATAAGACCATTCATAAGGACCGATTTTCAAATGTAAGAATGATACCATATTACATATATATTTCCTTCCTTGAAGGCAAGTATCGAACTATTGAGGGATAATGATCTAAATATATGATTTTCTTGAGACCTGCCTGTGTCTCCTTACTACAATCTTCGATTTGAATATGTTTTTGATTATGTGAAAAAAAGGTTTTAAAGGGACCTGAAACCCTTTACATCAAAGAAGATAGATAAAACTTTTAGATCCAAAACAAATGAACATGCTGGAAAAGAACACAAACCAACACCCAAAAAGGCCAACAGACCAGTGAAAAAACCCTGCAAAACTAAAGACTAAGCAACAAACCCAACAACAACAAAACACTACAAACACAACCGAGAAGGCCTAGACCATCTCCTTGATGGTTCTCACCACCTCATCCCCAATTTTAGTCATCTAGTGAACCACCTTCTTGAGGTCTTCAATGTCATCACTGAAGCCATGAGAGCCATATTTTTTTTGTTGTGTCATGAGCCATAATCAATGTATGTACAAATATATTATTTTCTAATGTGTATGTATAATTGATGCAAATTTCATCTTAAATAGGTGTCATATATATTAATCCATATACATATTGTGTGTAGGAGTTTGGGCCCTCAAATGCAGAGGAGATAATTTTAAAGTCTTGCCCTAGGCAAGTGAGTGGTGAGCCCGGCTAGGGAAGACCAAGTTGCAGAGAGCACAACTTGCAGAGGTGGATAGCTAGAAGTAAAATTCCTTTTGGATATGGAAGATATGAGTATTACCAAGAATTACTAAAGAGGAGAGGGTTGTTCCAATGTGGTGGATGTTCTAATACATTCTAACTTGTTTAGGAGTCAGGAAAGACAATAAAACACTTAAATTCACTCACTTAGAGTTAAGGTACTGTATAGAAGGTGGTGACCCCAAGACACCAAAAATATTTGAGGGGTTGGAAAATGATCCAATAATCCAAAGAAAATTTTCAAGGTTCCTTTGGAAGAGTTTAGAGAAAATCCCTATTTTCTCGGAGTAGGAGACCTAATAGGGCTACTAGCCTATTAGGCTTGTTTTATGAAAGATTAAGGAAATCGACTTATTTTTGGACTAGGTGGGACTCCTAACACCCCTAGTTGGTTGAATGAGAGATTTTTAAGTCACCTCCATACCTCTGTAAGGTTCAATGAAGAATTTGGAGGTTGAAATCCTTTAAGATTGTGTAAGGGCTATGGATAGTGAAGCTAGAGTGCACCAAGTTTAAGACTTGTTTGGTGGAATATTTCTTATAGTTGGGTTGGATAGAGTAACCAGGGGATCTACATGTGTTGAGGATCCTATAGGTGCCAAGGAGTGTAGTGAAGACACCCTAAGATTCTTTGAGAAGACTAGGAGCATGAATTAGTGATTGATTCATCCAATCTCCCTATCAGAGTGGTATCAGAGCCCCAAAAATATTTGGGATAGTTTGGTGTATGTTAGAGTGTGAATCTAGTGGTTCTAAAAGCATGGTGACCAAAGTGGAATTGGACAAGAAGGTCGAAGATCAAGAGGAATAAAATAGGCTACTAAGGGAAAGGATAGCCCAATTGGAGCAAGCATTGGGTGAAGTGAAAATAAAGACTAAAGAAGTCAGTGATAAGCTAGATGAGAAAGAAGCCAAGGAGAAAGAGGTTTCTGAAGAGGATAAGACTCTAGAACCTAACCCTGTGTTACAAGAGGAGCTTTTCTTGAAGTCATTGAAAGCCATGAGTGGAAAATCACTTGAAGGGATACCATTATTTAGTGGAAAGATGGAGGCAGATCTGGTTATGGATTGGATAGAGGGTGGGAAGAACCATTTTGAATGTGATGGAATCACTGAGGCATAGAAAGTCAGAGTGGAAAAATCAAGACTTAAGGGTTTTGCATTGACATGGTGGAAGTTCATTCAAGCAGAAAGGGAGAAAGAAGGAAAGAAACCTATTTCCACTTCGAAGGGAATGGTATCCAAATTAAAATAGGTATACATGCCAAATGACTATGAAATTCAAGTACACAAGAAGAGGCAAAGCCTAAGATAGAAGGATCTTGATGTGAGTTCCTATACTTAGGAATTTCAAAAAAATTTCATGAGATCAAATGTAGCTGAAGATGACAGCCTCAAGGTAGCTAGGTACCTAAATGGCTTGAAATGGAGTATACAAGAGGAAATAACCCTTCTCAGTCCTAAGTCAATACACTAGTGTTATCAACTAGCCATCAAAATTGAAGACAAGAGTAGAGGGAGGCATGATCAAACCTCCAAGAGTAGAGGAAGAGGAAGGGACCAAAGAGGTCATAGAGGTAGTTACCAAGGTAGGGGGAATGAACCAAGAAGTCAAGGAGAGTCCAAAATTTTTGAGCATGGGAATGAGAAAAATCATAGAGGAGGTTATGGGAGAGGTAGAGGAACTCAAGGGGGTTCTAATAGAGGAAGGAGTGTAGGTAGGGGTAACTCTTACTTTGCTAGCATGAAATGCTATAGTTGTGGATAGATGAATCACCCTTCTTATAGGTGCCCTGAGAAAGCCTCTTCTTCAAACCATGAGTAGAGAGTAGCATATACTCAAGAGGACAGATGAAGTGTTAAATCACCAGAGATTAGTCATATTGAGTTAGAGATGGGGGAGAACTTGATATTTAGAAGAATTCTGATCAGACAAACAGTCAAAGAGGAACCAAAATAGAGAAGATCCTTGTTTAGAATAAGGTGTAAAATACTTGGTAAAGTGTGCAAAGTTATTGTTGATTCAAGCTCCATAGATAACATAATCTCAGAGGAAGCAGTAAAGAAGCTCAAGTTGGAAAAGATACCACATACTAATCCATACAAGGTGACATGGTTGAATAAAGGACAAAGTGTCCTTGTGAATGAGCAGACATGGGTTGATTTATCTATTGGAGGATACAAGGACAAGTTGATTTGTGATTTTTTTCCTATGGATGCATGCCATCTTTTATTGGAAAGGTCATGGTAATATGACAGAGGAGTCATCTATGATGGGAAGGAGAATACTATCTCATTTAAGAAGGATGGTAGAACATTCAAAATACAGTCAATGCTAGATGAAGAGGAAACACAGTCAAAGACCCCTAGTGTGTTACTCAATTATGGAAAGGATATTCTCAACACCCTTCAACAAGAAGGGGGTGAAGGCTATGATATAGTGGTGCAACCCAAGGAGGGAGAAAAGCCTATACAATCAACTATACCATAGGAAGTACAAAACTTACATGGAAGGTTCAAGGACATAATCAGTGATGGAAAACCAGCAACATTACCTCATAAAAGGACCATCAGTCATCAGATTGACTTCATTCTAGGGGCTTCATTACCGAACAAGGAAACCTACAAGCTTACTCCAAAATTAAACCAAGAAGTAGCAAGATAGGTGCAAGAGTTGCTAGATCAATGACTCATAAAGAAGAGCATTAGTCCTTGTGCAATACTAGTGGTATTGGCATCCAAGAAAGGTGGTAAGTGGAGACTTTGTACTAACTCTAGGGCTATAAATATAATTACAATCAGATATAGATTTCCTCTAGGATTGAAGATTAAATGGACTGTCTAGGTGAGTCTAAGTATTTCACCAAGTTGGACCTCAAGAGTGGGTACCATCAAATTAGAATAAAGTATGGGGATGAATGGAAGACAACCTTCAAGACCACTGAAGGGGTGTATAAATGGAGAGTTATGCCATTTGGGATTACAAATGCCCCTAGTACATTCATGAGGCTAATGAATGAAGTGCTTAAAGATTACATTGGGATATTTATGGTAGTATATCTAGATGATATACTTATTTTTAGCAAAACAAAAGAGGACCATCTGCAACACTTAGAAATTGTACTTAAGAGATTACAAGAGGAGACGTTATCTATCAATCTAGAAAAGTGTGAGTTCCTCAAACAAGAACTTGTGTATTTGGGGTTTGTAGTATCACAAGGTTCATTGGAGATGGATCCAAGTAAGGTGGAGGATATCTTGAATTAGCCAACACCAACCACAACAACAGAGGTAAGGATCTTTCATGGGTTAGCTCAATTTTATAGGAATTTTATAAGGAACTTCAGTGGTATTTGTGCACCAGTGTTAGACACCATTAAAGGAGGGATAAAGACCAAGTTCATATGGACTCTTGAAGTAGGGAATGCCTTTGAAAATTTCAAGCAAAAAGTGGCTACCCAACCTATCCTTTTGTTACCTAGTTTTGATAAGCTATTCACATTGGAGTGGGATGCAAGTGGAGTGGCAGTAGGAGGAGTATTAAGCCAAGAAGATAGGCCTATAGATTTCTTTAGTGAAAATCTCAATGAATCTAAGAAGAATTACTATGCTTATGACTTGGAGTTATATGCTCTAGTACAGTCACTTAGAAAGTGGAGACATTATCTCCTACCTAAGGAGTTTGTGGCGTTTACAGACAATCAAGCACTTAGCTACATCAACACACAAGAGAAGTTAAGTAATAGGCATCTAAAGTGGATGGAATATCTACAAGCCTTTACCTTTACCATCAAGCACAAAAAGGGATAGTTGAACAAGGTAGCAGATGCACTAAGTAGAAGGATGTTGATAGTCCAAGAAGTGCAACTTCAAAGTATTGGCATAGAGAGTTTCAAGGACCTCTATAGAGATGATGAAGACTTCCTTGAAGCTTACAAGGTATGTTCTGACTTCCAAAACCATTTTCATAGTCAATTTTTAGAATATACTTTACAAAGTGGACTCGTGTTTAAGGGAAATCAGTTATGTGTTCCCAAGGGTTCAATGAGAGAGAATCCCATTCCAGAGAAACATAATGGAAGTCTTAGTGGCTATTTTGGCATCAACAAGACTATGGAGTTAGTACAAAGGTTTTATCATTGGCCCAAGTTTCCAAGAGATGTCAAAAGATATGTTGAACAATGTGTAGTTTGTATTAAAACCAAAGGGGGTGCTAGTAATGCAAGTTTGTACTGGCCTTTTCTCATTCCCAATAGTCCATGGGAATGTATTAGTATGGATTTTATTGAAGGTCTCCCTAAGACCAAGACAGGGATGGATAGTCTTTATGTGGTGGTAGATAGATTTAGTAAAATAAGTCATTTCATTCCTTGTAAGACCACCCATGATGCTAGTTACATTGATCATCTCTTTTTCAAGGAGGTTGTGAGGATACATGGGCTACCCCTAAGTATTGTATCTGACAGGGATGTCAAGTTTATGAGTCATATTTGAAAGACTCTATGGAGAAAATAAGGCACTAATTTATCTTTTGGTTCAGCTTACCATCCTCAAACAAATGGTCAAACTGAAGTGATCAATAGAGTGTTAGGTAATCTACTTAGATGCCTAACCAAGGAATATGGTCAAACATGGGATATGGTCCTCCCACAGGCTGAGTATGCATACAATGACATTGCATATAGGACCATAGGAAGAAGCCCATTTGAGATAGTATATGAGATGCACCCAAGAGGAGTGTGTGAGCTTGAGGATCTAGGAGCTATGGAGTATAGGAGTGGCCATGCAGAGGATTTCTCTCAGACCATGAAGGAGATACAAGAGCAAGTGAAGAAGAATATCATAGAGGCTACTCAAAAGGTTAAGGCTAAAGAGGATATGTCAAGAAGAGATGTACAGTTTGAAGTGGGAGACTATATTATGGTGCATTTAAACAAGTCCAGGTTGCAGAAAGGAATGCCAACTAAATTGTAGATGAAGAGAGTGGGACCATGTAAGGTGTTAGCCAAATATGGACACAATGCATATAGGGTGGAGCTTCATGTAGATTTAAGTATTTCACCAGTGTTCAATGTGTTAGATTTAATAAAATTCAAGGGACCAATGTTAGATATAAACCAGAACAATAAGGAAATACTGAATGATGTCAGCACTGCAGTCTTACCTCCCAAAGTCAAGCTACAAGCCGAGAAGATCTTAGAATCTAGGGTGAAGAAGTCGACTAGACACAAGGTCTATATGGAGCATCTGGTCCAATGGAAGAATCAATCAGAATAAAATTCTACATGGGTGGAGGAAAGTAACTTGAAGAAGTTAGGCATTGATTTGTCTCTGATTTCTCCTCATGTTCCTTAAAAGTTGTGTAGAGGGGGAGAAGGTGCAGGAGCACCCATGGGTTGCTTAGGACAATCCATTGAGTTTTTTTTATGTGTGTGACTTATGTCAAAAAATTTTTTGGTTAGCTTAAGGTCATGTTGACCATAGGGTGAGTACAATAGGGTTCTAGTGAGTTGATTCTTAGGACCTCTTGGAAGTGGCAATCAGGGGCTAGAAAGTTGTAAAGCCTCCTGATTAGTACAAGAGAGGTGATGATGTCAGTAGGGTTTAGAATAGGTTAGAACCATGATTTAACCATGTTAAGGTCTAAGGTGAGGTTAAATGTGAGTGAGAACTTATTTTCTCAAAGTTTTTAAAAAGTTGCTAAAAAGATGTAAAAGTTGCATTGCAACTTTTACAACTTTCAAATGTTGCTTGGACAACATTGCCAAAAGGGCTTCAATCGATGACAGAGTGACCTAAGTGAAACCTAAGACCCTACCAGCCTATTTAAGACCAATTTTGACCTAATTTCAAGGTTGGATACCCATTGTACGAACAAGGGTTGATGAAATCAAGATTTTAGCTTGTTTTGTGTGTAACTTACAGTGAAGTTTGTGACAGAGAATAATTAATGGTTTGATTTCTGCACTATAGCTCATGCATGGATTAGATTAGGTGTTTAAATTATTGTGTGAGCCATTATTTTGGCATTTTTTAGTTTTTCTTTTGTATTTTGTAAATATCATGTGCTTGGCACTGTCACTGGTTCAATCCAGGCAGTTTGTAAAGATGGAAGTCTAACTCTCTTTTTTCACCATCCATTTTGTATGACCTCTTGGGGATAGTGATTAGACACCATTTACATATTGTGTGCAGGAGCTTGGTCCCTCAAATGCAAAGGAAATAATTTTAAAGTCCTTCCCTAGGTGAGCCAGTGGTGAGCCCGGCTAGGGAAGACCAAGTTGCAGAGAGCACAACTTGTAGAGGTGGATAGCTAGAAGTAAAATTTCTTTTGGAGATGGAAGATAGGAGTCTCACCAAGAATTATTCAAGAGGAGAGGTTTTTTCCAATCCATTGGATGGTCTAATACATTCCAACTTGTTTAGGAATTAGGAAAGACCTTAAAACCCTTAAATTCACTCACTTGGAGTTAGGGTACTGTACGGAAGGTGGTCACCCCAAGACCTCAAAAATCTTTGAGGGGTTGGAAAATAATCCAATAATCCCAAGAAAATTTGTAGTGTTCCATTGGAAGAGTTTAGAGAAAATCCCTATTTTCTCGGAGTAGGAGACCTAAAGGGCTACTAGCCTATTAAACTTATTTTGTGAAAGATTGAGGAAATTGACTTATTTGTTGGACTAGGTGGGACTCCTAACACCCCTAGCTAGTTGAATTAGAGAAGTTTAAGTCACCTCCACACCTATGTAAGGTTCAATAAAAAATTTGGAGGTTACAAGCCTTTAAGATTGTGTAAGGGCTATGAATAGTGAAGCTAGAGTGCACCAAGTTTAAGACTTGGTTGGTGGAATCTTTCTTGGTAATTAGGTTGGCTAGAGTAACCAGGGGATCTACATGTGTTGAGGATCCTATAGGTGCCAAGGAGTGTAGTGAAGATACCCTAAGAGTCTTTGAGAAGACTAGGAGCATGAATCAGTGATTGATTCATCCAACCTCCCTATCATTTGATCTTAATGATGAAGGGTACTCCCCTTACTAACCCAAACACACACACAATACAATAGGAAAATAAACAAATAATTGCAAGAACATACATGCTTTATTTCTATTATCTTCAATGAAATGAATTAACATTACAATATTTAGAAAAAAAATGCTATAGCCACATGGGCATTTTTATTATAATAATTTATAAGATAGAGCCACCAACTACCCTTATGGAGCTAATCCTAAAACCCCACTTTCATCCCTATATATGTAGCACCAATAACTGCCTTATAATATTCTAGAAAGTGAAATTTTTCCATTTTGGAACCCAATGGTCCAATTTACCACCTTAAGTGATTTTTCTCTCTCTTCCTTTTGTATTGAAACTTGAGTCTTGATGGAACAACCTCTAAAAGCCATAACTTTTGAACCGTGTACCTAATTGTCTATTATAACCCCTTTTCAGAAACCTCTTAGAAGAACTCTACAACTAAGTGACATGACTTCCCAGACAAGTTTTGAATCCTTTTGGAGTCTATAAGGCCTTCAAAATTGAGTTCAAAGTTTTTGTACCACCCCATCAAAAATAAAAAATTCAATATCTTCAAACCAAACTTGATTTGGCCATGAAAATTTACCAGAAGGCTTATATATCCAAAATGAACCTGCAAGGAAGTACTTGGAACAATCTGTGCTTAAACAAAAAAACTTACTACAAATAGTAAAATTGCCAAAAATAGTAACCCTACCCAAATATAGCTCTTATTGAAAACTAGACAATATTTTTAGGTGATTTAAGATTGCTCTTACACCCTGTATACTCCTACACCACTTAATAGCCAAGGCTTTCACTATAATCTTATATGAAGTGTTAACCAGAGTGATAGAATGCCAATTAGAGATGAGGTCCTCATTTTTTTTCCCTTGGGAGGAGATTGATAATCTACTATCAATAATAGGGCCTAATGAACCATTTTTAAAAGCCTCCATAAATAAATTATAAAAATATTCCTTAGTGTGTTACCACATAGCTTGGTTGAATTCCACAGGGAGCCCATCACTGCTCAAAATTTTGTGGGGGTCATAGAGAAAAGAGTTTGTTCCAACTCTTCTAATGAAAATATTATCTTGTAATGAAAAGGAAAGGGGTAGATGGATTAGAAAATAGGATAAAGATGTTTCACTAGGTCAAGCAATAAAAGTAAGAATCTAACATCCCAAAATCCATATCTCTCTCTCTCATTACATTAGGAAGGAGAAATTACCTTCTAGGCTTAAGGGAACTCAAGTATTGAATGACTGTGTGATTTTTCTCCTTCACTAAGAATGGTTTGATTAATATAATTTGGAATGAATAAATGAGATAAATAGGAGTTATTTTGTGTATACAAACAACAAACAGACTGATATGCAAATTCTGAGACCAAATTTGAGAAACATACAAAGCTACTAACCTACACATAAAGTTTCAACCCAATTTTCTTGTTAAGGGTGACTTGGAGTGTAGGGGTTGATTGGGCTCACCCCTACTTGTGGGAGTCACCCTTGCTCAACCAAAAGTTGAGAAAGCTAGGGATCTAAAGTGGACTATTATATTTTCTTGAATACAAATCCAAAATTTCACCACCTATCACCTACACACAAAAAAACATGGAAATTTTTTAGAGAAAGGGGTTTACCCAAGTCAAAACCTCTGTTTAGGAATTAACCTTCAAATTGAATTGAAATTGCATAAAGAAAAGAGCATGTTGTCAATAGTAGAGGCATGACAATATGGTATACCTTTGTGTTTAATTATTCATGAAGATGCTTGAAAGATGTCTTAATCTAGTCTTAACCTTAGAACTAGGATATGAAGAACATGAATGCATTCACACATGCTAGGATCTATTGGCAAGTTGACTATACTGGTGTATATGACTAATATTTAGTGTTTTCATTATGGCAACAAAGTCATATGAAGTTTTGGAGTCAGCGCATAACTTAGAAGATCAGAAAAATGGCTAAGTATGAAAGACATGACAGTCAGTGAAGCACCTAAGGAACAGAGCATCAGTGCATGTGTATATGACTGAGTTTTGATATGCGCCCTTGAAGATAAGCTTTTGGATATTTTGTTAAGCTATGGTTAAGAATGCATGATCAAATGATTTAGTATGATGAAGTTACAGTGAGTTGAAGTGACACAGACAATAAGTGGCAGAACAAAACAGAGCATGGAGCCGACTGTTAGTATTTTGGTTAGCATGTATAATATTGTTTTGTGAAGGCTATGTGCCTATTGTATTTATGTTATAGACATGTTAATATTAATGTATGTAAACACACTTGAGCCAATTCATTTGGAAGTGTTGTATGTAATAGGTTATAGGTCGACTTACTAAATAGTTTTGTTTGTACATATAAATAAGACATGCGCCTTTGTATTTGAGTATGGCATGAGATATAGAGTTGATAGAAGAAGATCAAAAGTATGCAAAGACCAACTAGAATAATATAGAGCTTTACAAGAGGTTAAAGCATCAGCGCACATAAGGAACTAATCAGACAAGTAGTGTCATAGTAGCAGTTCACCTTGCAGATATAGTGTATATTTGATATTCAAAAGGTTGCAGTCTTCACCCATTTGAGCAGTGAGCTCTAGGATAGTGTGTCCTCACCCCTAATAGGGTCTAACCCTTCACAAGGTCATTGTACTTAAGCATTGTAATGACAGCTCCTAACAGGGCTAAGGAACATTAACAGGTCCATAATACACAAGTACAATTATTAGTGGGTATTAATTCCCACCAGGGTTTTTCCTTTGGCCAAGGTTTCCCCGTAATCATATCCAGTGTTATGTGTTATGGTTGTTTACTTTACTTGCTTTAATATTTAGTTCAACATTTAAGTAATAGAGTTAAGTTTCAAGAGATCATAAATTAGTATTGTAGAACACTGATTCACCCCCACCCCCCCTCTTAGTGTTCCCATTCCTAACAATTGGTATCAGAGCTTTGGTCCTCTGAAGATAATTTTAATCACTTGAGGAGATCATGGATATAGGAGAAGTGAAACATCTGAAGAAGAATCTTGAAGTAGCTCTTGAAGACCTTAACAAATTTGAAAGAGAAATTGAAGAACTAAAATTAAAGGTTAGTGGTTCTCAAGTATTCATCAAGAAACTGAGAAAAGATTTGAAAGATTGTTCTACAAGTGATTTAGGAAAAATGGTCAAAAAGTTGAATGAGGAAAACACATCTCTGAAGGATCAGATTGAAGAGTTGGATGAAAATCTATTTAACAATCAGGAAGCCTATGAAGAATAGGTCAAAGAAAACAAATAGTTGGATGAAGAAATGAGGCAAGCAAACATGAAAATCTTGGAGTTAGAGAACATTAAGAAGCAGATGGAAATCTGAATTAAAAGAAGCAGAGAATCATATTGACAAATTGCACACAAGCAAGGATCTAATAGAGTCAAATTTGTATGCATAGAAGATTAAAGGAGACACCACTGGTATTGGATTCAATGAAGGAAAAAATCAAATCAATGATATGTGAGAAAGAAAGAAAGCACCAAAAGAATCTACAAAAGCAAAGAAGAGTGGAAATAATACTAAAGCTAAAGTTGAACCATCTAAGGATGAGTGCAAGGTAGTAAACAAAACTTGTTATGCATGTAACAATCATGGTCACATAGCAAGAGATTGTAAAGTGTTAAGACCTTTCAATGGTTATTGTTATTAATACAATAGGTTTGTTCATAGAGCTATGAATTGTAGATCAAATCAAAGAAATCAAACTCAGCATAATCAGAGAAATCATCCTCAGCAAAATGTTAGAAGTCCTCAGAACATTACATGTCAGATATGCAATTATAATGGTCATATAGCTAGACAGTGTAGTATGGTAACTCACATCAATGCGTCAAGGAATATAAGGCCTCCAATTATTTGTCACACTTGTAACAAGGTTGGACACATCTCAAAGTTTTGTAGATCAAAAGTGCAAAGTCAAGAAAGCACTAATAAGTCTCAAAGATCAATTTTGGATGAATCTAGAGAAGTCAAGTTTGTGAAAGCTACAGAAGATGTGAGCTTGATTTGGATAGAAGTAAAGAAGGATAATGTTGATGAGTATGTATTGGATGCATCTGTAATGGATGCACCCTCTACTTCTGGATGAATGACCCTCATGGTCATAGGGGGAGCTAGATTATCTCTAGACCCCTATGCAGCTGGTATACTCACCCTCTAAGTAGGCGCCTATGGTTATAGGAGTTTGGATACTAGTTGATGCAATATGCAAGAGTGCACTGCCTGATTACTATCATAATCAAAGATTGGAAATCTCTGTTGCATTCTGGGTTATGGCAGCAAGCATTAATTGCAAAAATTTGTTTTTAGTCACCAGAGATCCTTTATCTACACATTTGCATTCGAGATCGAGTCTTTGGAGAGCAGAGATTTCAAGCAGTTAAAGTTGAAGGATTGTGGTTAGTTTATCAATGAAGAAGTGTGAAAGTTGGTTGTGAAACCCTTGTTCAGACGCGATGGTTCAAAAACCCTTGGAAACCTATTTAAGTGATTAAACAAGTAATGGACACTCCAATTGTGTTTGATATTACTGAAAGGAAGAGATACATTTTCAAGAAGCATCCCTTTAAGTCAGTCTTAGATGACCTAGAAGGAGTGTTCTCTAGGACTCCGATGGGAGTAATGCACGTAGAAGACATACATGCATATATTTATTGCAAGAAGGAACCTGTAGGATTGGACAAAATTAGGTCACACTTAGAGACAATGATGAAACCAGATAGGACATTCATGGATGAGTTCGCACACCTAGAAAATAACCCTATTATTGAGTATGTGACGGCATATGAATTCTATAAATTTGAATGGATTAAGATTCTACTAAGTAGAATTCATGATGGCTTATTCTAGATAGGAGAAGTTCTTGTTTGCATCACTTCAGATCTCATTTATGAGATGACAGGATTATCTAAGACAAGCGCCATTCTTCCTACTAGCAAGGATGTCAGGAAATAAGTGGAGCAAAATTGTAAATCCTGCAATGATAAGTGTGGCATGACAATTGAGCTGATAGAAGAGAAAGACATAAATCTTATGTCTATGATACTTGGGTATAAGTTCCAACATGCAAATAGAGTGAATAGTGTGTCCGCAGCAACTATTTTAGCAGCTATCAGAATAGTAAGGGAAAATGGAGAGTTCAACTTGTGTGAGATCTTGCGTGCATAGTGTATGCACCCTAAAATGGTCGCCTAGACTTTGGGCCCCCATTCTATAATTTATCAAATCCCTGAATCAATATTTTCAAAAATTAACATTTTGCATTATATCAATTTCTTTGATCAAATCCTATTTTATCATTTTTTGATTATTTGCCTTGGGCTAACCATTTTATCCTAAATTCTTTATTTATTTAGAAGGAATATTTCCTCCCCTTTTAATAAATAAAAAGCCCCCACTTTTCCTCTTATCCTAAGTTGCACAAATAAAACATTATTCTTATTTTATAAAAAGTGAAAAGTACTTTTTGTCTCATATGGACACCAAAGTCAACTCCTATTTTTCTATTGGAGGATACTTGTGCACATGGATTGCTCCTCTTTCAAGCTCCATCGTTGATTAAGTCTTTTGCCTCTTAATCTCAATGGTCCATTTTACCTCATTTCTTATAAAAGGAGAGCTCTCCTCCTCATTTTAGCATCATGTTTTTATGCTATTGTTATGCTGCAGGTTTTCTAGGTCTATTTGGAGCTTGCTTTGAAGACACCTTTGCATCCAAGCTTTGAAGCCTTTTGTTGCATTTGATCTAGTTTCATATTTGCTTTCATAGTTGCATGATAATGGCATTCTTAGCTTAGATTTCCTTTTTATGTAATAGATTAATCTAACATAGCCTAATTAGGAAGGTTGTAATCTTTGTACTTTTCTTTCATAGCATAATTTGTACTTGCACTTTCATAGAGTAATTTGCATACTCATATAGGTTGCATTGCATTGCATTCATTTGGATTTCATTAGAGATATTGGCATTGTTTCCCTTGTCTTTGATTTGGAATCTCTCATTGTGTGGTTGACTAGCAAGGTCATGAGTTTATAGCTCTAGCTGAGAGCAATTTTACAAAATCTTGCAACTCCATGCATAGAGAGCTATGGATCGATTTGTGAGGGCTCATTCTTGAGTTTCCTTACATGTAAGGATTCATAAAAGTGTGGTCACATTTTCACCATACATTTTTGGCACCCATCATGGGGCAGAGTAGCTTAACTTTGTCCTTTCATTTTTGCATTTCCGTCAATTTTTTAGATTAATTTCGGCTTAATTCTTAGTCTCTATTTTTTTGGTCTTAGTATATCGTATGATACTGTTCTGGTATATCACATGATAGTTCACTCCATATCATGTGATACTTCGCCTGATTGAAGTATCGCCTGATTGTTGTAGGAATTATCGCCTGGTATTGGATGAAGTATCGCCTGGCTTAAGGCGAAATATCGCTCAGACTTAAAATATCACACTCTTATATAGAACTGTATTGCGCAATATTTTTGGTGTCTACAATGTGTCACCTATACCAGCAAAGAGCTTTAATTTGATTTATTTAGCCAAGTTTGATCTTAGATAGCTTGTTGTTTCTATTCACTGCATTTAGACAGAGTTTATTTACATCTTCTAATTAGATCTTACATTGTTTCACTTAGATTTTTGGTTTTCCTAACCTCTTGTTGGTTTAACAAGTTGTGTTTGTAGGTGCCTCTTGCTTGAATATTTTTCTAAAAGAACGCATGTCAAAGAGGGCTACTAACAGTTTTTGTAGGGCTGCCCTAAGCATAAAAACCAAATCAAGTGCTTGTGTTTTATTTTATTTCAAGTGCGGCAATCACTAGTTGTTCATTTTCATAGGAATCTTAATATCTTGTGGAAGGGATTTTGAGGTGGTAGGAGAAGTATGCTCTTCACCCTTGTGGTGAACTAAAAAATCTTGACCCATCTTAGAATTTTGGAAGCAAGAGGGTAATTGAACCTCTTTTTGGTGTGTTTGGGAGAAATTCTTAAGATAGGGGAGTATGCTCTTCACCCTTGTGGTGAACCAAAAACCTTGAACCTCAAGAGTTAATTCATTCTTTTTTTAGCATTAGAATCCTTCAGTGGGCCTACTCTTGAGCAATCAAGAGGAACGACCCAAGTGGGGACAAGCTAATACCAAGCTATTCCGACCCACTATAAACTCAAGGCTATCGAGGACACAAAACCTTGGTAGACATAACACTTGTCTTTGCTTGATGTGAGTAGCTCATGGGATTGTGACCATGGGGAAAGCATTGAGAAAGAATGCTTAAGGTACTCTTGAGGCCACGAGGTCTGAGTCCTCTATGAGGAGCAAGAGGGGTGTTGTGAACAGAAGCCCTAACTACGAACCATTAGATAGAAGCCACCTTATTTTGTCGCTTATCTTCTTAGTGCAAGGATTGATCTTAGTGGAACAACCTGGATCACCTTAAGATACTCACCATATGTGTTCCTTTGGTTGTGTCTTTGGCACTTCCATGACAAAGCCAATATCTATTGTGGGTAACCACTTTATGTGAGGCAAGGGAACATCAAGTTGTGGGCTAAGTTGGTAAGTATTGAGCCTTGAATTTTTAGGATAGATTTGCTTGAAGTGTCTTCAATTGTGTGATACCAGTATAAACATTCTCAACATACAAACAATCGGTAGCATTCATAGGGTGCTTTTTCAATTTTGATATCACAAGTGTTTGTCTTGGCAAGGTTGCTTTTGCCCTTTTTTCAAGTGTTTTGAGACATGTTTGATCCCATGCTATTTGCAAACCGGTCAAATTTCTACTGATATTGTAATTAAAATTGAAAACATCAACCCTTAGACTGAAAACTTTGATCAAACAGACCCAAAAAATATAAATTTTACACAATTCTGGTCAAGATTTGAACAATTCTACAACAGTATCGCCTGCAGTGAGAAGTTATATCACGCGATAGTTCACGCCTGCTGGACTATCACCTACCTTGCCTGGTGTTTATCACCTGGCAATTATCAGGTCTGTCACCTGGTAAAAGGTGAAATATCGCCCTATTATAGGTATATCACCCGGTTAGCCTGGAGTCTATCGCCTGGGTAGTGTTTGTTGTGTTTCCAGTTCAGTCAGCTTCAGTCGTTGTTAGTCAAATTAGGTCTTTGAGTAGGTTTTTTACTCTGTTGTTAGGGACCTATCTTGGCTCTAGATCTCTAGCTTTTTCCCTCTTCGGACAACATCAATTGATTTACAAGGTCACTTTGGAAATAGTTGTCAAGTTAGAAGGATATTCTTGGTGAAAAAGTTTATCTCTAGAATTGTTAGCTACATTCTTGGAAAATTTTAGTACTCTTATTGTCCAAATCATTTTCATTTAATCTCAATTTCAATTATATTTTGGCCTAGTCCAACCTCCTAGTTCAAAAGTGCAAGGGTAGTCACCCTTTGATTTGAAGCACCTCTTTGATAGTGTTGGTAAAGCCCCTTTTGATATTTCTATCTTTTCATCTCTTTTGGACATTAGAGAACTATGATTATCCTATTTTGGTGTTGACACTTTGAGAGGTCACCCTATCATTAAGAATCTTTTTCTTTCATGTCAGTTACAACAAGGTACCAAGTCAATCAAGGGAAGCGACCCCTTGTTGTCTTTATCCAGTTACCACTAGTTAAGACTCGTCAACAACACAAGGGAAAAGAACCCCTTTTCGATCAATCCCCTAAAAGTGAACCCGAGGTTTGTTTTAATCCCAATAAAGTGACTACCTCTTTAGCACCTCTTTCATCAAGTATGGACATGAGTTACACTTTCACTTGACAACAAAGAGAAGCAATGAACCAAACTCTTGATGAAATATTTCAACAGCATAGGGGTAACATGACGTCTGTTGGGTCTGCATATGCTAGTCCGCTTGGATCGCCTCCTATCAGCACAAGATATCTCGATGCTCACCAACGAGCTGAGAGACATTACCAACAAACTCACTTAGATTTAGGGTCACAACACGAAGACCAGAACAACAAATCTAGTGACCACCATATCAATGCAGCTAATGCAATCAAACATTCAAGGCAATCTTCTCAACTAAAAGATACCTCTCGATATGCAAGTACAAGATTGAAAAGCATTGAAAGGGAGAAGCAAGCCTATCTAGATGAACAAGCTACCAAAAGGGAGAAATTTAGACAACTAGAAGAAGAGGAACATGCATTATTGGACATAAGAAAAAGAGTCACTCAAGAAGAACAAGATATGATCTATGCACAACAACTCCAAAATTGATTCAATGGGAGGGGTGCCAATAGTGGGACCAACTCACCCCCATCTACCCCCTCACCAAGTCCTAGAAGAAGGTCAAGGACACCCTCAAGATCCCCAAGTCCTAGGGGTAGAAGGACTTCAAGATATGATCACCATAGGAGACAGTCACCTCCTAGACATTCACAGCAACCCTCCCAACGAGTGCATCATGGCTCACAACATGGAGGAAGTTATGCCAACTTTGATCATATAGATTTTATGACTATGCAGCAAGAACCATCTTTCCAAGCATATGTAGAAAGATATGTGGAACAAAACAAGGATCAGTTTCTAGAAAGTCTCATCAACAAAGGTGCTAAGGTCCCATATGATTTTGATGTGCACCAAAAGATTAAGAAACAAAATCCTTCAACCAATGAGGTGATCATGCAAATGCAAAGGGACATAAAGAAAATGAGAGCTCCTAAGAGTACATTCAACTTGGACTCCATATGTCCCAACCCTATAGATAAAAATGTGGTGATGATTGAATTTCCTAAGAAGGTTAAGTTCCCAACTTATGACAAATATGATGGCAGTGGTGACCCTCATGACCATGTTAGACAATTTTATATAATGAGCTTTTCTTTTCATCATGAAGACTCCTACTTAATGAGATTATTCCCAAGGAGTCTAAAAGGCCAAGCTATGGAGTGGTTCACCAACCTTACTCCTCCAGTTAGGACATTTAAAGAACTTGTCCAAAGATTTGTCCAACATTTTTCTTACAATCTATCAAGGTCAGTCACAATGCTTGATTTGTGTAAACTCAAACAAAATCAAGGAGAACCTTTTGTCACCTTCTTGCAAAGATGGAGACGGTTTTGCTCAAAGTATCCTAGAACAATTCCAGAGGAAGAATGAATAGACATAATTGTGAGCAATTTAATACTAGAGCTAAGATATGAAGTGAGGAAAATGGTTTTTAACTCTTTTGATACCATGGTAGAGACTGCATGTCACATAGAAGATGTCCTAAAAGAACAAGGCATTTTGGCCAAAACAACTAATAACAATAATGGCCAAAACAACAATAATAATGGTAATAAGGACAAAAAGAACTTTTATTGGAATAAGAATAAGCAAGTGGTTAATGATGGAGTTGTTGACTCATCACAACCTAAGGATGAAGGAGTTCTTAATCTCTCTAACACAGTCCCACCCATGAAGCTGCAAACATCTTCAGAACAACAAGAGAATAAACCCAAGTATCAAGGGAGGCCTAAAATAGAAAAGAGACAATTTACCAAACTTGGAGACTCATATGCAGACATTTTCAAAACATTGATTGCTCATAATTTGGCACAACCTCAAGATCCTGCCAAACACCGCATACTAGATCCTAAGCCTCGTTGGTGGGATGAGAAGGCTTTTTGTGTCTTTCACAATGGAATTGGACACGATATAGAAAATTTCTTTAGACTTAAGCATCTTGTCCAAGATCTTATTGAAAGTGGAAGATTACAAGTTGATGGGTTGACCACAAATGCTGACCACAAAGCTTTTAAAGAACCCTTGCCAAAATATGAGAAAGGAGACGACTCTAAGGGTAAGAATGGAAAGGCCGCTATCAACTACACTTACACAGCCGCTAAGAATGTCATTAATATGCTTGAGGTTGTTGATGATAATGTCAACATGATGAGAGGGAAAGACCCCTATGGTTATGACTCACCTCCCATATTTGATGAAGAACCCGTTGTTGTGCTTAGAGGTCCTCACTCATGAAGGATGTCTCAACCCCTCAATGTTGTCACTAGGAGTCAATCTCAAGCTCCCATTGTTATTAGAGGTCCTAATTCTAGCAAGTCTAAATAGCCAATGACAAAGGGTGTTCTTCCTAAGCCCACCGTTGGTCCTAATTTGAACTATAACCTTGTTGATCAATTACAACAAACACCAGTGCAGATATCTATTTTTGAGCTTTTGGAATTGTCCCCTAAGCATAAGTGTGTCCTTGAGGATGCTCTACGATCGGCTAGTATCCCTAATGATATAGATGTAGATGAATTCCAGAATATGGTCAACCACTTGGCTAGCCCTCACTACCTTACATTCTTAGAAGAAGATGACAAGTCACTAAGCCATCCACACAATTTGGCCCTTCATATAGAGGTTATGATCCACAAGACCTGTGTGAGGTGCATGTTGATAGATGGGGGTGTTGGGCTTAATATCTACTCTTTGAGCTTATTGATGGACTTGGGTTATTCAAAAGAAGTCATTGATACAAGAAATAAGATCACCATTAAGGCTTATGATGAAGCAGAATGTAGCTCTAAAGGGTTGGTTGTTCTTCCTATTCGAATTGGTCCTATAGAGAAAGAC
This sequence comes from Chamaecyparis obtusa, assembly GCA_027943335.1. NCBI lineage: Eukaryota > Viridiplantae > Streptophyta > Pinopsida > Cupressales > Cupressaceae > Chamaecyparis > Chamaecyparis obtusa. The sequence goes on along the minus strand of BSBK01000682.1, from coordinate 3,810,166 downwards.
ATTTTGTTTCAGATTGTTGACACTGGTCCTTTGGCTTACAATATTTTGTTGGGTAGACCATGGATACATGAGATGCAAGCAGTCCCATCTACTTATCATCAATGTGTGAAGTTCCCTTATAATGGAGTAGAAATTTGCATACCAGGGGACAGCACATTATCAGTCAACACAATTTCGGCAAGGTCTCATATTCCTTTGAATAGGGAGGCTAATACTTTTGCTACTACATTTGAACAATGCAAGAATAAATTCAAGACTATAGACCTTGGTATGGGGGATTACAAAATGGATACATTCATAAAATTGCCAATTTACCCTAGGTCTTATGGAAAACCTTCTCAAGAAATGAAGCCCTCATCTTCAACCATGACATTGTTCGATAAATTTGTAGAGTCCTCAGTTCTGATTCAAGAGGAAAAAGAGGAGGTTGTTGTTAGGGACTGGATTTACCAAGAAGAGAAATACCGACATAATGAGAATTTTGCACCTTCTCCTAGAGCTTATGGGAGAGGGTATACATTGGTCAAGAATATGGGTTATCCATGACATGGTCCCCTTAGTCATAGGTTGGATGCTAAAGTTGAACCTCTTAACCATGCCCTTTTTGGAAAAAGGAATAATTCAACAGTTGGCTTGGGTTTTGAAAATGAGAAACAAACAAGCATCCCTGTCTCAACTGCGACGGATAGTGACAATGACTCATACTACACACCTAATCTTTCTAATCAACAAGACATGTATGATGATTGGGTGCCTTCAATAGCTCTCCTTTGGGGAGATTCAAAATATTTGACAATTGACAGTCCTCCTATCCTAGCTGCAACGGATAGTAACAATGCTAGTATTAGGGAAGGGGAAACCCTTCCCAACCTTGAGGCTTCTACATCACGAGGCCCCAATAATGTTTCAGAGATAGACTCACATGAGTTCAAATGGGACTCACTCTTAGATGCAACAGTTGATTTAGACATGGATGTTGTCCATACTTATAGTACCCAACCCGATGTGACCGATGAACCTAGCATAGGACTAGAGGATTGGACTTCCAGAATTGCCTTAGTGGATGACGCTTTGTTTAGTAGAACAAATCCCGATTTGGGTATCTTAGAAGGAGACTTTATGAATCCCAATTATATAGTCACCATAAATAACACTTTCCACATAAACAATGTTGAACCAGTCATTGACCTACCCTTCGTCAACCGTCATTTGATTGATTGGTCTCAACTCTCTCAAGAGCCACAACTCCTCACCTTTCAGAATGACTACGAAATTGCCTGTTACCTAAATGCTCTTGAACCCGTAGTCTCTTCCACCAGTGAACCTAAAACAAGTATGATGGAGCCTGATATTAAGTACCTTAGTCTAAAAATAAAAGAAAAAGAAAAAAAGAAAGATGGTTCTGATGGCGAAAACCACTTTGTGGCGGTGTCAGAGCCCAAAATAGTAAAAATAAATGACGTATCTGAGGGTGAAAACCTCTTTGAGGTGCCTAAGGATGGGGTACTTAATAACTTGCCAAGTTACTTCCAAGACAGGTCATCAGTTCTCATTGAGCCCACACAACCAGTGAATTTGAATACAGAAGAGGCTCCTCAAATAGTGCACCTAGCTCGGTCTCTATCAGTTGAAGAGAAAGAGGCATATACAAAGTTTTTGAAAAAGAATAAAATCAACTTTTCTTGGACATATTCAGACATGCCAGGGCTTGACACTGATCTTATTATGCATCATCTATCTATAGCTCCAGGAATAAAATTGGTCAAACAAAGGTTGAGGAAAATGCACCCTCATGTAGCTCTCCTTGTAAAAGTAGAATTAGAGAAACTCTTAAGAGTTGGATTTATTAGAGCTATTGACTATGCTGAGTGGATCTCAAATATTGTTCCAATTTCAAAACATGATGGGTCCATTCCCATTTGCACAGACTTTAGAGACCTCAACAAAGCATGCCCAAAGGATGACTTTCCACTCCCAAACATAGACATGATAGTGGATATGACAGCGGGTTATGAGATATATTCCTTAATGGATGGTTTTTCTGGATATAACCAAATAAAAATAGCTCCCAAAGATCAAGAGAAAATAACTTTCACATGTGCATGGGGAACCTATTGTTGGAACGTTATGCCATTTGGCCTAAAGAATGCAGGCGCAACATACCAATGAGCTATGACCACAATTTTTCATGATATGATGCATAAGAACATGGAAGATTATGTGGATGACACCTTGGCTAAGTCTAGGAAATGGGATACACACCTTGATGATCTGGAAGTAATTCTAGATCGCATGGAACAGTTTCAGCTTAGATTGAATCCGAAAAAGTGTGCATTTGAAGTTGCCTCAGGCAAACTTCTAGGATTCATAATTTCAGCAAAAGGAATAGAGGTTGATCCTGAAAAGGTCCAAGCTATATTAGATATGCCACCTCCAAGGAACATTAGTTAGATGAGAAGTCTTCAGGGATGCCTCCAATCCATAAGGAGGTTTATTTCACAGCTTGCAGATAGAGCACAACCTTTTAACAAAACATTGCATAAAGGAGCCACATGTATATGGAATGAGGATTGCCAAAAGAGCCTTGATCAAATAAAATGGTATTTGGATAATCCTCTAATTTTGATGCCTCCTATTCCAGGGAAACCTTTGATTTTGTACATTTTAGTGACTGATTCTTCCTTGGGGGCATTGTTGGCTCAATTGGATGACACTGGGAAAGAAAGGGCTATTTAATACATTAGTCGTACTCTCGTATCTTATGAGATCAATTATAATAGCATTGAAAAATCTTGTCTCGCAGTAGTGTTTGCTTCCCAAAAGTTGCAACACTATATGCTTGCTCACACTATACATTTGGTTGCAAAAATTGATCCTCTTAAATATTTACTTAGTAAGGTTGCCCTCACGAGTAGACTTGCTAAGTGGATGATGGTCTTATCTAAATTTGATATAGAGTACGTTGAGAGAAAGGCCATAAAAGGGCAAGTTATTGCTGACCAATTAGCTAATTTTCTAGTTAAGGATAGTATGCCTATTCAGGTGGAATTCCCAGATGAACATATACTATATATGACCTCTCGCATTTGGAAGATGTTCTTTGATGGTTCCAACATGCAAAATGGATCAGGTGCTGGAGTATTGTTTGTCTCTCCACATGGGTACAACATACCAAAGTCTTACAAACTTCTATTCCCATATACAAACAATATTACAGAGTATGAAGCTTTAACCAATGGATTGAAACTAGCTATAGAGTGGAACATAACAGAGTTGCATGTCTTTGGGGATTCACAATTAATTATCAACCAAGTCAATGGGGAGTATCAAACCAAGGATGACAAGTTGATACCTTACAAAAAGATGGTTGATTCATTGAGACGTTACTTTACATTGGTGACATTTTGACAAATCCCTAGAGTAGAAAACAAAGCTGCAGATGCTATGGCTACATTAGCTTCACTCCTACAGTTGGAACAACATGAATCCAGATTTGAATTCCTGGTGGAAGAGCTACACCACCCCATATTTGACTCATCTGAAAGCAATTTCATTTGTACCCTTGTCACACATGAGTCTTCCCGCTATGGTGCTATCTATTCATATCTATGTGATGGCATCATCCCTGACACTTTCAATCATTCTAAATGTAGAAATCTCATCTATAATGCCTCTCGCTACACCCTTATTTATGGTGATCTATATAGGAGGGGTTTAGATGGGACACTTCTTAGGTGCTTAAAAAAGGAGGAATCCAACCAAGTGTTAGTTGACATCCACGAGGGCATTTGTAGTGGACATTCCAACGATCTTGCCATGGCCTAAAGGTTGCTTAAGGCGGGGTATTACTAGCCCACAATGCAAATAGATGCAGTAGCTTTCTCTAAGTCCTACGAGAAATGTCAAAAACATGGAAACCTGATTCATGCTCCAAGTAGGGAGCTAATTCCTTCTATTTCTCATTGGCCATTTCAGCACTAGGCCTTTGACCTTGTTGGGAAAATTCACCCCAACTCATTAGGTGGACATAAGTTTATCATCACAGCTACTGATTATTTCACAAAATGGGTAGAGACAGTCCCTCTTTCTGTTGCCTCAGGCAAAATAGTTTCACTCTTTATTCTAAATCATATTATTTGTCGATTTGGAGTGCCTTCTGAGATCATCACTAACAATGGAGGTCAATTCAAGAATAAGGACCTAAAGCATTTATGCAAAAAGTTTAAAATCAAGCAACATCGGTCCTCTATTTATTTTCCACAAGGAAATGGATAGGCAGAGGCCTCTAATAAAACCATTCTCAAAATTCTTCATAGGACAGTACACAAGAATGGTAGGGATTGGTACTTGCAAATCAATCCAACACTATGGGCTTACAAGACAAGTATTCGCACACCTATAGGGGCTACTCCTTTTGCCCTTACCTATGGCATTAAAGTAGTATTGCCTTTAGAAGTAGAGATCCCTTCACTCAGAGTCTCTCTCAAAGGTTTGATTACAGATGAGGATTACCGCGCCATGAGGTTATAGGAATTAGAACTTCTAGATGAGAAGCGCAAGGCTTCCTTTGATCACATGAGAGTGTATCAAAAGTGTATGTCTAAGGCATTCAACAAGAAGGTTCACCCTAGGGAATTTCAAGTAGGAGATCTTATCTTGCGTGAGAATCTTAAGAATCAATAGAACAGAGAACAAAAGGGAAAATTTGAACCTAATTGGCTTGGACCATACATTATTACTGTGGCTTTTGGGATAGGTGCTTATTTGTTAACTGATGAAGAGGGAGAGCAGCTCCCTGATCCCATCAATTTTTTTCACCTGAAGAAGTTCTATCCATGATGCCTATTTTTGTCTGGGGGCATCCTTTGTACATATTTTATGATCCTGAAAAAATACCAAAAAAAATGATATATGATGTTGAAAAAATCCTAAAAAGCATAAAAAATCTTGAAAAAATATAAAAAAATTAGAAAAAGTGCCTTGGTGAAAACCTGGAAACAGGCACCTTGGTAGCAAAAATACAAAAAAATTAAAAAATCAAAAAATCTCCAAGTGGTGAAAACCTGGAAACAGGCGCTACTTGAGGCCTTTGCACCCTTGTCTTTTAGCATGCGCTCTCGACACTTAGCCTTTCTCCATCATGCCTTGACCTTATTTGACTTGGTCTGGAATTGGTCTTTGTCTTTGTCTAGGGGGCATATCTATTAGCATAGCTCCTTTAAGTGTGTTTGTCTCTTGGGGCATTTCACAACAAGTGTTTTTCAACACCACCCCAGACAGTGTTTTTCAACACTACCCTTGCGTTGAGTGTTTCTTAACACTTATCAGATGTCTTACCCAATAGTCTAAGTATGATGTAATATTTCTCATTGATAGATGTGATAACCAGAGTCTGACTCTATGACCAACACACACACACTTAAACACTCAACTTGATCGAGATATGTTGACTTTATTTTTCTTTGTGTGCTGTCTATGAGGATTTCTTTGATGAGTGGTCTCTCCTTGAGAAGTTTTCGATTATGCATAGCTAGAAGAATGAGGGTATGAGAACATGTTTTATTTCTTTATTTGCTTATGGGTATATTTTGTTGATCTTAACTGTCATGAGCATTTATGCTGGTCTTACTTGACACTATGGATTGACAAGGTATTACCCTTGACTGTTTTGCGAGTGCAAGCTTCTAGTTATCCTGACTTTCATGTATCTTGATACAAGCATAATCTTGCCATATCAAACTTAGGTAATCTCACTGCATTAGTCATCTTGACCTCCATGTATTTGATGCCTAGGTGGGATTCCCACATACTTATCTGATATAAATCATATTCATATACCCATAGTTATACTAGTGTGTATTGTATGATCTTATGATGCTACCAATAACACTCGATGATGATAATTAGATGTCTATAAGCATTGTGACCTTGCAAGTCAACCACTTTTCATAGTAGCTTGCATTTTTAGGGTCATGTTAGATTAGTTTTGCATTTTTCATATGGAGAGAGCTCTCCTTTTCATCTCACATGGACCTGTCAGTCAACTGCGTTCATCTTCCTTTTTCTCAATCATGTCTTTCACTGTTTTGTCTTTCATCACAACCCATTCCTATCATCACAAGAGGTTAATCTTATCATCATATCTATATCTCAAACTATCATTTTCAGAACCATGAGTCTATATCATATACATGAGAATCTACACATCCATCTATGAGAGATAACATACATAAGCACATACATAAACATTTTGAGCAAATATGACAAGACAATACATATGCAAACTAATATACACATCCAAGTGAGACAATCAAACATGGTATATCAAAACATCCAGTATATCTCAATATATAAAGAGCAAAGTCATGGTACAATGTCATCAATGATATAAACCATACACATGAGATCCCAACTGGATCAAAGTCTCAATGGTATAAACCTAGCCTAAACCTAAGAACCACTTCCATCCTGAGGACCGATAGCTGGAGGCTGAGGTGGTGCACCGGGTGCCACCTCGGTGTAGCTGGGAGCTCTCTGCCTTGCTGGTACTACCTATAGATATAGGCTGTTGTAGTAGGCTACTCAGGCTGACTCTCTCTTGATCTCAGTAGCATCTACCTATGCTATCTATTCTCGATGGGCTATCTTGGCTCTAAGATTAGCTATCTACTAATCTCTCTCCATCCTCAGGTCTGCTAACTACTACTTTCGTACCACTATGGTGATCCTCAGTTGTTGAATCTCTACCTCAAGAGTCTGAATGCGGGCTCTCAAATCATCTCCTGTAGTCGGGTCTACCTATGGTGGTACTTGTCCCTGTCCCTATGAAGGTCTCTGTACCTCCTCACTCCTTGAGCTCTGACCTTGTGGCCATTTCCAGCCACCAGCTCTAGATCCCTCTCCAACCTCTCTCGCCTGACCTCCACCTCCACCTCTATCCTCATCATCATCTCCTTTGTCTCCTCCTCCTGGGGCAACCTGTGCTACATCTGTTACAGTGAATCAAGGGAATGGGGCCCTTCACCACTCAGTCCTATATGCTGCATCAGCACCTGCATCAGCCATATCTAGGAGATACTCCCAGGGCTCCCTCTTGATTGCATCTATCTCCTTGATAGCTCGCTGATAATCCAACATGGGTAGCCAGCCATGTCCTTCCTCATCTCTAGCCCTCGCATAGGTAGTGGTCTCTGTGGAGACTCGCTTCTATCTCCCAAACTGTCATCATACTTGAGTGATGCAGAATCTCTCCACAATCTCTAAGTGTCAGCCTACCAGTGGCCGAGTGCACAACATATAACTCAGCTCATCCTCTGTATCTCCCCATGCCTCCACATCCCTGTATGGCCTCCATGTGAATGAGGTCATCTCATCTAAGATCCACCTGTAATGTGTCACATCCCCAGTATGAGCATGTGATATATATCCTATGTACCTATATATGTACAGGTATCTCTGCTCTCTCGGCTAAACCTTGGGGTGCACCATAGCGATGTGCTCCCATGCCCACACCTGTGCTAGGATGGCACCACACGCCCATGTTTGATCATCCCTGTAGATGATCTCATGAAGCTCATGGTACATCTCTACAAGTATGGCTGGTCCCCATGCCATACGACGAGGTCTGCCTACCAAATTTGCTAGCAACCTACCCCATCCAAGTGGAAATCCCTTCTGACTACGATCAGTCCTTAGGGCCTGTCTGATAAATGATGCCACAATACATGGCACTGGAAAATCTTAGCCAAAGTCATCCATGAGCTGCTCCCAACTGACATGTCGATCCATAATGGTCACATCCTGAAACATCTCTTGGATGACCCGTCGCCCCTCAATGGCATCCTGATCATAGTATACCTATGTCATCACTTAAAATCATGTCAGTTTCTATTACTTGGAAACATTACATTCATGACTATCCATAAAGCATGATATACTTATAGGCTCATCGTGGCATGGAACCCGTAGTATCCTGTAGACATCCTCCAGTGTGATGGATGCCTCTGCTGTCAGCAAGTGAAATGTGTTATGCTCACTATGCCATCGCTCAGCCAAGGCTGTCAGTAGCCCATTATCAACCCGGACATATGGGAACCGTAACAAATATCGAAATCCCATCGCCCTGATGTCATCCTCGCCCAGATCATCTAGATCCTGGATGCATCTCAGCCCCACCACCTTCGGCGCTCTGATAATCAACACTGGAAAGTGCTCTTGCAAACCATTCAACCAAGCCATATGTTAGTACATACCATGATGAAAATCAGTACGGGACATCTAAAGCATAAAAATTGTCTGGACTCATGTCTTACTTTGCTCAAAATAATTAAAATTCTTAAGTTTTAAGTATCATGTGATACTTCTCCCTATAGTGGTGCAATACACCTTTGACCATGTGATACTTCACCCGGTATCGTGTGATAGTTCATCAGTTATCATGTGATACTGGTGTCTATACGCGCGCGATACTTTGGGGACCCGCAAAGTATTGCGCAATGTTCCTCCCCAAAGGGCGCGATACTTTAAAGTATTGCGCGATAGCTCACCTAAAACTAAGAATTTCAAAATTTCAAAATTTCAAAAATGTGCTAAATATGTCCTAGGTGCAATAAATGACTCAAAAAAATGGCTAGTTTTCAGAAACATACCAAGGCACCATAATGTGGAGGTCAGTTGTGCAACCGGGAGCGCTCAAATCGATCCTTGTGGATGGGAACTACTACCTGCTAGGCCATTTTCTCTATCTAAGCTCTCAAGATTCTCAAAGTTGCTAAATGACAAATGATTTTGAAAATGACCCTTTTTACCCCTTATATAGCATTTTGACTTTTTGACCTAATTTTCAAAATACCTCAGAATTGCACGCAAATAGCACCCCTAGCTAATTTTGACATCCTGGATCTATTTTCAGACTCAAAATCAAAATCTGAGGTCATCTTGATAGTTAAAATCATATTTCAAAATTTTCCTTCTTCTACGCAGTTGATTGACCTTTTGAGGCATAATCCTTCGATCTTTCTTGGGGCATCTTCATTTCCATGTCTTCCAAACTTCTAGTCTTTCCTTCACCCCTTTCGCTTCCTCTCTCTGAGGTTGACTTAATCTTTATCCTATATCTTTTTCAGTCAAACCTAGTCAACCTAGGGCATATCTTCACTGTTTGATGGTTATCCTATTATCAGTTATCTTCGATTATGATTGATTATGATTTGATCATCTTTTATCAACCTGCTATTCTCCTCTACCTAATTTTTATTTCGATTCCGAGGGGGCAGTATCTATGGGATTATCATCCCTGATTCTCTTGATTCTCTTGATTCAGACATCTTTGGTGAGCTTTCTCTCAAGCTTGAGATTCTTATCTCTTATTTTGGATATGATCCCAAATTGACCTCATGTCCAGAATCCTTTGTCTATGTTTATCTAGGTGTGATCCTGAATCGACCTCACATCTGAGTTATTTTGTGATCCCAGATCGATCTCACATTTCAATTCTTCTTTGACTGCATGTGTTCCTAGATGGATCACATATTAATCAAAGAGGGGAAAATGTATGCACCCTAAAATGGTCACCTAGACTTTGGGCCCCCATTCTGCAATTTATCAAATCCCTGAATCAATATTTTCAAAAATTAACATTTTGCATTATATCAATTTCCTTGATCAAATCCTATTTTATCATTTTTTGATTATTTGCCTTGGGCTAACCATTTTATCCTAAATTCTTTATTTATTTAAAAGGAATATTTCCTCCCCTTTTAATAAATAAAAAGCCCCCACTTTTCCTCTTATCCTAAGTTGCACAAATAAAGCATTATTCTTATTTTATAAAAAGGGAAAAAGTACTTTTTGTCTCATATGGACACTAAATTCAACTCCTATTTTCCTATTGGAGGATACTTGTGCACATGGATTGCTCCTCTTTCAAGCTCCATCATTGATTAAGTCTTTTGCCTCTTAATCTCAATGGTCCATTTCACCTCATTTCTTATAAACAGAGAGCTCTCCTCCTCATTTTAGCATCATGTTTTTATGCTATTGTTATGCTGTAGGTTTTCTAGGTCTATTTGGAGCTTGCTTTGAAGACACCTTTGCATCCAAGCTTTGAAGCCTTTTGTTGCATTTGATCTAGTTTCATATTTGCTTTCATAGTTGCATGATAATGGCATTCTTAGCTTAGATTTCCTTTTTATGTAATATATTAATCTAACATAGCCTAATTAGGAAGGTTGTAATCTTTGTACTTTCCCTTCATAGCATAATTTGTACTTGCACTTTCATAAAGTAATTTGCATACTCATATAGGTTGCATTGCATTGGATTCATTTGGATTTCATTAGAGATATTGGCATTGTTTCCCTTGTATTTGATTTGGAATCTCTCATTGTGTGGTTGACTAGCAAGGTCATGAGTTTATAGCTCTAGCTGAGAGCAATTTTACAAATCTTGCAACTCCATGCATAGAGAGCTATGGATCAATTTGTGAGGGCTCATTCTTGAGTTTCTTTGCATGTAAGGATTCATAGAAGTGTGGTCACATTTTCACCATACACATAGTAGATGGATAACATAAGGGCTATTAAGCATGACAAGAGCAAGATATTTAGGTTTGGATCATTGATCATCTATATGTACCTACACATTGTTGGTAAAGTATCAGATCTTTATCTTGACAAGAGTTTACCTACAATGCCACAAATCTCATTCATGGCATCGGTTGAAAGCACCCTGAAAGATCTCATAGACTTGGAAATAAAGACATTCAGAATCAATATGTAGAGAAGGTATAGGATACCTGAGAGTATTGTGGAAAATTATAAGGACAGTATATGTTTTATGGTGGAGACTGATATAACATGCATGGAAGTTGTAGAACCTAGAACTAAGTGTATCCATCCACTTGGTTATGAAGTGGAAGAACACATTCTAGAAGATTATGCACAAGTCCTCCTATCAGCACCAAAGGATCCCAATGAACCAAGATGGGGTACTTATGAGGAGAAAACAAGATAGGTAGATTTAGTCCTGAACAGTGCAGCAACAAAAAGGAAAGCATCAAAGATAACATCAGACATACTGAAAGACATGGTGTCACACAATCAGATCTAGATAAAGCTAGGGAAGCCAAGATTGCAATGCAACTTGAGAGTGCACCCTCTTTTGAAGTAAAAATAGAGAAGACTGATGACCCTAAAGAGAAGAAGAAAAAGATAGAAGAAAACACTCATCCACCCATAGATACTATTGATCTGGAGTCCACTCAAGCACCTCCTAAGCCTAGCAGGATGCCTAAGAGGAAGAAGCAATCTGGAACAAGCCATCCATAAGCAAGGTCGACTAGAAGCCAAGGGAGAAATATTCAAGCACCTCCTCAAGTAGGATTCCTACAGAATCTAGAAGTGTTGAGAACAAGAGTAGTAGATGAAGGCATAATTGATCAAATAGCTAAGTTCTATGACAAGTATCATGAGATAGATAAATTTGAGATCCATGGTATGATTATCAAACACATGATTAAGTTCAAGAAGATAGTCTTGGAACTTACGACAATGATTCCTAATCAAGTATGGAATATACTCGATTCCTTAAAGAGACAAGCAATAGAAGAAGACCTCAGAATAAGGGAAAAGACTTTATATGATAACCTCCCAGTGTGTTCAATAGAAGAGAAAACCTTATTGCTGAATTTGGTGAACCCTCACCTAAGAACCAAGCTGAGAAATCTATAGATTATGAATAAGGACTATGAGTTGGTTGCAAAGGAAACTAAAAAAGAATTTGAGAAGGTATTTTTGGAACAACACATGCAACCATTATCTGGGCCTGCAACTCAAGTTCCCTCTAAGCAAGAAAATGCAGCTAAGATCCCAAATGCACCTATGATAGGTCCACATGATTTTGCACCTATGCCTGAAGCCAAAAAGGACATAATTATGATAGATAATGTAGAAATTGTTAGAGTAATAGATATATTTGACTTTATAATTAAATCATTTCAGTTTAATTACTTAAGTCCTCTATTATTCTTTTTCACTTAAGTTGTCTCTTTTAGGTGCATAATAATTAATATTTCTATTAATTATTATTGCACAACCTAGCTTTTTGGGCTTTAGGGTTTCTATCCTTATAAGCCACCTTTGTAATTATTTCTTTCATTCTCTCTTAATACATTTTGAGCTCTGACATTTTTGAGTACAAGAGGGTTTTGCTTTTTCCATATTTTTGCTTCATTCTTTGTGACAAGTTTATTGCATGCAACTGGATCTTGGAGTTGAATTTGATATTTTCATCAGTTTCTACATGGTATCAGAGCCTTGCTACTGCATCTTGTTCAAGTTTTTTGGAGCTGTGGATCAAGCCCTTTCTTTCTGGAGTTTTCTGGTGTTTTTTATATTGAATCTAGGGGGTTGCAATTTTTCGGAGCACTTTGGGTAAAAATTGACTTCACGATTGTGTCCAGAAGGCCCGAAATACCTAAAATCCATATAAAATTCACCATTTTTGGACACCGAAGCTTCTGGGAAAAAAAATTTCTCTCCAGGCCGTACAGCACTCAAAATGAGAAAAAAAACAAAAAAAAATCATTTTTTAATGATTTTTGGCATTAAAAAAAAATGCACACAGTTAAACAAAAACACGCCACCCATGTGACGCCAGAGGGCCACCACCGCCAGCTGCAGCACCAGCGCGCCACCGGCACCCGGCCTCTGCTCAACCAGAGCTCCGGCCACCTCTACCCAGCCAGAGCTCCACCTCTGCTGCTCCACCACCAACGGTGCCGCTCAGGGCCTTGCCTTAGTAGTGACATCATCTGACATCACCAAGACATCAGCCAACGGCCATACAGCTGTCAAAATTAAGATAGGGTTTGTGTTTTTCCAGCAAGCTTGCACTTTGGGGGTCCTGTTGGTTTTTAGCTCGTAACGTGAGCAAATGGACTTGAAAATGCAAGTATAGTATATCGTTGGAAAGGTCTTTTCGAGCCAAACGTGATGGTGGTAGTTTGATTTTCTAATTTGGCTATTTATGCTCTCTTTTTTGTATCAAAGTCGAGGCTTTTTTTTTGCTCCTTCTTTGCATCTGGAGTCCAGGTTTTTTCCTCATTTTTTGTGCTTTTAGTTATTTGTTGTATGGGGGTTTGATTTATACATTATGGGGGGGTATTTTTTCCTTTCTGTAATTTACTTCAGAAAAGACCCTTCTACTTCGGTCTTCTTCTTCTCTCAATGTTGGATCCCTCTGTGGCCCAGCTGACACCGCACAATTATCATACCTGGAAAGCACACATGACCAGGCTTCTTATGTCACATGGCTTATGGTCATGTATGGATGAGAACCAACCTATCTTGCAGCATTCCTTTGAGATTCTTCAGCACAAAAATAAAATGGATGAAGCCATGGGTTTGATTGCACTGAACATCTCCGACAGTCTCCTGTTTCACCTGGAAGGTTTGACCACTCCTAGGGCTATTTGGGGCAAGTTTTCAACCTTGTTTGGTATAGTGAATGAATTCTGGAAGCTTCAGCTTGATGCAGAGTTGACCTCTTTGAGTCCTTTTGATTTCCCCACTAGAGAGGACTTCTTGATGAAGTTCAAGTCTCTGCGTACAATTTTGCAGGGATGTGGGAAAATCAAGACAGATGATGAGTGTATCTATCTGATACTCTCAAAGTTGTGAGGACAGTATCAGATCTTTTCTTCCACTTTCTACTCCACCATGGATGCTTTGGGTACTAGACATGTTATGCCCTCTTTTGAGACTTTCTATGACAGGTTGACTCGTGAGTAGTCCAAGATCACTCAGATGGATTCACTTGCAGGTTCACAGTCACAGGCATTGCTTGCCAAGACACCTCGGGATTCTTAGAAATAGAAGCTGAAGCAGATATCTGATTCCTCTTCTCAACACTCTACTAGCCCACCATCTTCTTCTAAGAAGGAGAAACAGAAGACTAAGAGCCCTACATGTTCCTATTGTTAGAAGGGAACACATGATGAGTCACTTTGCTATCAGAAAAATTTTGATGGTTATGAGAAACAGATAGCGGATTTGCAAGCTCTTCTTCAGAAGAGCAATCTTTCCTCTCCATCCTCTTCTGGCTCACAGGGGTCTGCTTATCAGTCTTCCTCTATCTATTCTTCAGCTGGACAGGATCTTGGAAAGGGTCATGCATTATGGGCTTCTATTGCATCCCCTTCATAGGTCCCTTGGATACTGGATTCAGGTGCTTCTCACCATATGGCATCTTCTCGAGAGATCTTCTCTTCTTTTGAAGATTCTCCTATTCCCCGTATTATCATTGGGAATAACACTGTTATGACAGTCTGTGGGAAAGGCACTATATGCATTCAGGATGGCACATTTAATGATGTGTTGTATGTTCCATCTCTATCTGTAAACCTTCTCTCAGTTTATCAAATTACTCATAGTGGGTCAAGGAAGACAGTTGAGTTCACTCCAGATTCAATTTTCATCCAGGATAGTATGACAGGAGGTATTGTTGCTACAGGGACAGTTGATCATTCCACCTGTCTCTACTCCTTTTCACACTTGGGTCCATGTTTGCCAGAGCACATCTCTCCTCCTTTGAGAGAGCATTATGTGGTACAATTACGTCGCTTAAACCTCTGTGTGGTTCCTGAGACTACTATTGTGACTTCCATGCCACCTCCTGTTGAGCTTTTTTCTATTCAGTAGGTTTCTTCTTCAACACTACCTGATCCTCTAGCTCCATTCATCAAGTCACCAGGTGTAGTTATTGAGGATTCTATAGAGGGCATTCATCTCCTCTCTGATGGCAGTGTCAGCACACCTGTCATACCACTTACATTGGGGATTCCCTTTTAGGATCCTTGTGTCTACTCCTTTGAGCATTAGCTCAGCCTTCCAGTCACACCTCAGCTTTCAAGGTTCCCTCTATAGTGTCCACTGACTTTCACTCCTCTGCATTGGAGTCACAGTGGTTTGTTCATTGATCCAGGGGTTCTTTCAATCTGAGGGGGCTTTGGAGCCTCGACCCTCTCTCATGGGGGGGTTGGTAGCACGCATTGTACTTATGGCTTTGAGAGAGTCTCTTGAAGTTATTCTTTTTGTCTTTGCTTTCTTTTACATCTCTTTTTGGAGAGGAGTTTTTTCCCACTAGGTTTTCTCCTTTACTCTGACTTATAGAGATTTCCTTGTATTGGGTACCTGATCAGGCCTTGTTGCCGGGACCCATTTTTTTTTGCTTTCTTAGCTGTGCTAGGTTAGCTTCCTCCTGAGCTATGCTTAAGGGGGGGTGTTAGAGTAATAGATATATTTGACTTTATAATTAAATCATTTCGGTTTAATTACTTAAGTCCTCTATTATTCTTTTTCACTTAAGCTATCTCTTTTAGGTGCATAATAATTAATATTTCTATTAATTATTATTGCACAACCTAGCTTTTTGGGCTTTAGGGTTTCTGTCCTTATAAGCCACCTTTGTAATTATTTCTTTCATTCTCTCTTAATACATTTTGAGCTCTGACATTTTTTAGCAAAAGAGGGTTTTGCTTTTTCCATATTTTTGCTTCATTCTTTGTGATAGGTTTATTGCATGTAGTTGGATCTTAGAGTTGAATCTGATATTTTCATCAGTTTCTACAGAAATATCCATGGTGGTGATAGACAAAGACTTAGACAAGTTTGAGGAAGCATTTGTGAGCACTGAGGAAGTACAGATCCTATGCGCTGAAGAAATTCCTAAGCAACAAGAAGAAGTTCAAAATGAAGACATAACTAGACAAGAAGAAGAAAAGGAGAAAGAAGCAGAAGAAAAGGAAGATGAACTTGCAAAAGAGCCCTCTGTTGGAATTCTAGTGAAGGTTAAAACTAAAGTAATGGATAGCACACTTCTTACCCCTAAGCCCTCAATATCATTGTTGTCAAGTTTGACCCCTAACACAACAAGTTTAGATTCATGGGGAGAAGAGGACCTAATAAAAATAAGTGTGTTATAAATGGAGAAAGCAAAGGAGAAACAAGTAATGAGGAATCAATTATTTGTTGAATCAGTAAGCATCTAAATAGCCTACTACCTAAAGATAAGAAAGTGTCTACTGTACATTCAGTGGATGATGTTAGCACCATCATGACATGCTTTAAAGAAAATGTCTCAAGTCTTGAGGAATCAACATCCAAGATTGCAGAAAAGAAATGTCTTAAGAAGAGGCTAAGTGAATTGATAGGTAACTTTACACTTGACCTCAATTCTCTCAAGGTTGGTCAAGCAGTGATAAAGGAGACAACAACTAAAGGAAGGAAAATAATAGTTAATTGTATGAATAAAGATAAATTTACTTCAGACCTTTCCAAGAAGATTCAGGAAGTTGAATCTATGATAGAAGCAGTAAGAAAATTTGTAGAAGATCCCTCTGTTAGAAATAGGGAATATTGAGAGGGGGGTGAATCAGTATTCTACAAAATTTATCTTTTTCCCAATTATGGATATAATAGATTATCTTAACACATGCATAACATAAGAAGCTAAACAACATGCATAGTAATAAAACTAAAGAACTCATAACACATTATTTGTTCTCAAGGAAACCCTCACCAAGGGAAAACCCCAGTGGGGATGGTACCCACAAAGATCCACTAATAAAAAGTATCCTATTAAGGATGTTGACCCTATTAGGAGTCTATTACATGCATATAGTGTCTCAATCCTGATTAAGGGACTATAGGCCTTGTTAAAAGCCTCAACCCTGTTAGGAGTTGGCAGTACAAAAAGTGATTACCAGATGAGCCCACTGCCCAAACAAGTAATATAAAATATTTACTGATTACAAAAGTAGGTCAAGATACATAACCTTATACTTCTTGCATCAATATCTCTTCACTTCTCTTTCACTATCACTATTACATATACATCATATATCTTGCATCATATCACTTCTTGATCATATGTTCTTTTTACAATTTACAATTTCATTTATACAAGTTATTAAGGCTAATAACCTTTTAGTCGGCTATCATATTACAAAATAAATTTACCCAAGGGTTAACATATAGGATTTCATCCCTTTATATTGTTAATTCATTATTTTGATAAACAAAATAATCCCTTAACTCTTTATCAATTTTGTCTTCATATTTTGTCCTGTCGGCTTAACACTGTCTTTAGAAAAACTATCATAACTTCTTCCGCACATGTCATGCTGACTTGCACTCTGAGATGAGTCTTCAATAGTCACCATAGATTCTATGTTCAAATGCACAAGCACTGAACTTACTCCAGTTGACATCGTAAACAAAAATTGTCTTCAGGTTCACCAGTAAAAACACATTGTCTCATACTTAGACAATTTCGCATTGTGCTCTGACATACTAGCTCTCAGACCTGTGTGATCTTCATGTAGATCATATGTTTCCATAATGACAACATCTATGTAACCAACTCAGCCAAATTTCCAACAATCTCCCCCTTTGTCATTGGTGGCAACATATGAGAAAATTGGCTAAGTCTTACAACTTCAAAATCTCAAAATTGTGGCCATAATACAAAATGTATATGTACTGTCTTTATGACTTTATAAATCCTTTCTATATACTATACTCCCCCTAAGAATATGTATCCTTAACAATTTTATTCTATATATCTCTCCCCCTTTGAAAACAATGACAAAAAAAAGGTAAGGAGGGTAACAAAATTGTGTTCATAAAAGTTATACTTTAATTCAATATTGTAAAGCCAGTAGGCTTGCAACACAATCTGCAAAATTGATCTTCATGGCCTCTAATTATTTCTCCCATGATTTCTTAATAGAATCTACCACACTGAGTAGTGTGCACAATCCATAAGATGCTATCTCACATGCTTGGAGATTCTCAAAGCTAAACCTTTGAAAATATGTCTTCACTGAAAGACATTCTTCCAATTGCCCTTCAATAGTGCTCAAGTTTATAGAAATGTGTTCTCTCAAAAGAGTGAATCTCTTCATTTTCCTATCCTTTTCATCTTTCAAAATTATGATCTCATCATATTTCTTATGAATTTTCTGCTCAACATCAGATACCTTCACATTGGGGCTTGAAAGAAGATTTGTTTCATTCTGAATTTCTACTTCCTTCAACCTCATCTTCTGATCTTCCTCTGCTGCCAAGGTCTCTGATTTTGTACACTGAATGTATAAGGATTTACCTATTTCTAAATTCTTCCTCAAGTCCTTTATACAGATATCAAGGTTATTGATATCACTTCTGATATTATGACTGATGTTCAAGAGTTTTTTGGCCTCATAAGCTGCTTGAGCTTTCACTTTTGCTATATCAGTTAAATTTGTGAACTCACTGTCAAAAGTGTTCATCACTTTCTTTGCTTTCTCTAGAGGGTCAGCTTCTATAATTTGTGTAGTTACAATGCCTTGTAACTTCTCAGTAAGCTCCTTTAGGCATCCTTCAAGAATTTTTACTTTCTTTTTCTTTCCAATGATCTTGTTCAAGGATGTGATCAATTCCATCTGATCATCATCATCTACTTCCTTTCCCAAATTCTCAATCATAGATCCAATCTAATTCTTCTTTCTAGTCTTAGGAGTAAGACTAATTTCTTCTTTAGTGGGAACATGTACTTATTTTTCTGTCACTTTAGGTTCTACAACTATGGTCTCTATTTTCTCTTCTCCTTTGGTAGTCTCCTGCACTTCAAAAGCTGAATTGTCAACAATGTTTTCAAGATTCTTGAATAAGTTACCATCACTATCCAAGGTGATCTCTTAGTTCCTTCTACATTCATGACTTCATCCTCAATGTGTATGGCTAGTGGAGAGGGAATGTCCTCTTGTTCTACTTCTTATGGTTGATCTTTAGGTTCTGTTGCAATTGATGATTCTCCAGCATTCTCTGATATTACCTTAATGATTGCTTGCTTTATTTCTGCATTAACTTCTTCATATCTACCTCCCATAATCTGAATGGTTCTCTTCATGGTTCTCAAATGGGTGCTTAAGGCTTTCATAATCTGACTAAAGTGTACTTCATCTCTTACAACACAAAGCTTTCTTAAAAGCTTTTCTCTAATAGCTGTGTCCTCTTCTGATGCTCTCTTCTTCCTATTTACAAGTTTATTGTACAAGTCATCAAGTATCTTACCCTGAATTGTATCAAACTTCTTATTAGACAAAATCATATACTTTACCACTGCATTTTCCAGATTTAAGCTCTCTGCATAATCATAGAGATCATAATACTTATTCATTCTTGTAAAGTCTCCATCTTGAATGATCTACTCATTAACCTTCTCAACTCTAGGTTTCCAGGTTTTCTTCTTAATAGAAGTGTCATCATCTTTGATTTCTGCAATTTTCCTTGGAACTAGTTGCACCAATGTTTTCTGCCTCTTACCTGGTCTAGTAGCACTCTCTTTTATTCATTTGCTAGGTGTGGAGGAGGTGGATCTAGTGGATATCCTTGCTTCTTGATCCTTCTCTATTACTTCCACTTTCACCTTAACCAATGATTCTTCTTATTGTGCTACAATTGATGATAGAGGTGGAACAGACAAAACTTCTTTTTGTCCAATATCTCTAATTGTTGTTGTTGTTTTCTTGGCTACTAAGAATTCATGCTCAGTCATCCTTGTATCTTTTAGAATTTTCTTGATAGTACTCTCAACTCTTTTCTTTGACTGCTTCTCTTCAAGTAAGGTATTTGCGGAGTTGAAGTTCTCCTCAAAGGTTCCAAACCTGTTATAGTGAGTGTCCAACTTGCACTTAAGTAACCTGCTCACATAGTCTTCTATCTCAACCTCTGATATCTCATAGCCAAGAGGGTCTATGAACTCTATTCTAGGTTCTACTGCTTCAATGTAAGTAAAGTCAGTATCAACCATGAAACATATCTCATTTTTATACTTCTCCACAAGAGACTGTGGGATCCTTGATCTGCTAGACACTAAATCCTGAAATGTCTTAATTACCAGCACTGCACTCTTATTCACTTTATCAATAACATGCCTCCTATACACTAGGTTAATCCTTTCCATTGTAGTTTGGCCATCATTCCAGTCATTTCCAATGGTGTAAGGAAATCTTCTCAATATATGAAAAAACATATAAGTGATTAAGGATGAGAATCTAAACTATGTATACTTAGTCTTCTTAATCTTTTCAAAATTCTCAAATAGTTGAATTCTTAGAATCTCACACATATCAACTTGTACTTTATCAACACACATCAGATAAGCTACATGTATCATTCCAACTGCCATGTCATCCTCTCTTGAGTTTACACAAAACTTAGTAGTTAGGATCTTGCATAAGTATCTGACATCACCTTGTTGAATCTTACTAATCACAATTCCTCTACCATTATAGGATGAATTTGTGTTGTCTATGACTATTTTCCTCATGTTCTTCTCATTTAAAGAAATGGCTCCAGTTTTAGATATTCCAGTAACTTCATGAATCAAATCAGCTGTGATATCTATCACTCTATCTTCTAACCAAAACTTCCCATTATGAATTCTTCTTAGGATAATCTTAGTACATTCTTCATTATCAAATTCATATTGTAATGCATACTTAATGATCTCATTATCTTTCAAATGTTAAAATCCTTCCTTCAATGACATGTCTTGATTGTAGATCTTTTGATATTCCTTGGTGAAATCACTATCATTGATAGTCTCTAGTTTACATCCAAGATAACTTCTAACATTCTCTAAATGTAAAACTTTGTCTGGTATGGATGATAAAGCTAACCTAGGATCATCTTCCAAGTGTTCTACTGGTTCCCTTTTCATCTTAGGTCTATTTTTATCTCTAACATTGTGAATTAAAGAAACATCCATGTTTTCCTCTAATTCTTCTCCAAATCCTTGCAAAATGCTTCCAAACACTGCTCTTTGATCTCCTTAACACTTGAATCCGCTTTCATGATCAAATAATACTAATCATGACCTTTTATTAATTCAATCTCACTTAGATCTGACATCGTATTCAATTCTTTTGCCACTTCTTTCCTAAAAGTTGATTCTGTTAACCTACAAAACTCAAAACTTCTTGCGATCTCGCAAAACATAATATTTTTCTTTGTGCTCTTAACCATAGCATTAGAACATTATATACTACCTTGCATTAACTATGCAAGACTCAATTCATCATATATCTACTTCTACACTAATCTAAGTTCCTATTCTACTGCAATTTTCATAAATTAAGTACTTTGAGATGGGTCAGGTAAAGATTCATTCTTACCTTTTAATACTTCACCAACCTAACTGCCTTCAATGCTGAATATGTCTCCTTGATCTGTGCTTTTGATAAACTTCACTTCATCTGAATTACTACAACATCCTTTATGACTGTCACTTGCATCTTCATTTCTTCTTGCATGACTTCTAGGGTTAGGGTTAGGATGAAAAACTCTATTGTTTATTCTGCAAAATCTTGTTGTGTGTCCAATCTTGTTGCATATCTAACAAACTATTCCATTTCTTCTGTTCATATCTTCTTTAGGTTTCTTATCTACATTGTTAGTATTCCTAAACATTATACTACTATTATTATTCTCAATAAATTTAGGTTTCCTGCATTCAATAGCTCTATGTCCAAAACCATGACAATTATAACAATAACCATTAAGAGGTTTGAATTGCTTACCTGTGCAATCTCTCTTCATATGACCAATAGTATTACAAGCAAAACATCTACTTTTGAATTCTCTTTGCATACCTTTGGGTGATTCCTCTTGCTTAGGTGGTTCTTCTTCCTTAGGTGTATCTTCAGATTTGTTAATCTCATCAGTCTTCTTCTCATCTATACTTTCAGATATTTTCAGATCTGGTTCCTTGCTTTCTTCATTTTCTTGAAAAGTGTTGAATCCAAGACCAGTCTTATCATAGAATGGTTTTTGATAAGATATTTGTTCATCAATCTTCTCACTAGTTGAATATAGCCTTTCAAGTTGTTGTTTGGATTGAGTCAGTTCACCTTTCACAATTGTATTGTATTTCTCAAGTTCAGCATATTGCAAATTGACTTTCTCAAGTTCAGATGTTACTTTACCAAATTTAGATTTTTGTCCTTCATTTTTAGTATTTAGACTTTCATTCTCAGATTTCAGATTTGCTTCATTCTTGTTGTTTCCATCTTTTAGACTTAGCTTCAGATTTTCTCTCTTTAGTTCATGCTTAAGGATCTCATTTTCTTTTTCTAAATTGTCATCACAATCTTCAATGTGAATTTTGGATTCCTTTTCAGATTTCAGATCTTCCAACTTGTTTTTCAGTTTCTCAATGAGGTTCTTTGCAACATCATATTTTCTTCTCAAAGTATCTCTTTCATCAGTAAGCATATCAATCTATTCAAGAGCTTCTTCAAGATTCTTCTGTAGTTGATCCATATCCATAGAGATCTTACTCAAGCTGCTAGGCTTTCCTTGAATGATTCTTTTCTGAGTAACTAATCTCCAATACCAATTGTTAGAAATAGGGAATACTGAGAGGGGGGGTGAATCAGTATTCTAAAAACTTTATCTTTTGCCCAATTATGGATATAAAAGATTATCTTAACACATGCATAACATAAGAATCTAAACAACATGCATAGCAATAAAACTAAAGAACTCATAACACATTATTTGTTCTTGAGGAAACCCTAGCCAAGGGAAAACCCCGGTGGGGATGGTACCCACAAAGATCCACTAATCAAAAGTATCATGTTAAGGATTTTGACCCTGTTAGGAGTCTATTACATGCATATAGTGTCTCACTCCTAATTAAGGGACTATAGGCCTTGTTAGAAGCTTCAACCTTGTTAGGAGTTGGCAGTACAAAAAGTGATTACCAGATGAGCCCACTGCCCAAACAAGTAATATACAATATTTACTGATTACAAAAGTAGGTCAAGGTACATAACCTTATACTTCTTGCATCAATATCTCTTCACTGCTCTTTCACTATCGCTATTACATATACATCATATATCTCGCATCATATCACTTCTTGATCATATGTTCTTACAATTTACAATTTCATTTATACAAGTTATTAAGGCTAATAACCTTTTAGTCGACTATCATATTACAAAATAACTTTACCCAAGGGTTAACATCTAGGATGTCATCCCTTTATATTGTTAAGTCATTATTTTGATAAACAAAATAATCCCTTAACTCTTTATCAATTCTATCTTCATATTTTGTCCTGTTGGCTTAACATTGTCTTTAGAAAAACTATCATAACTTCTTCCGTACATGTCGTACTAACTTGCGCTTTGAGATGAGTTTTCAATAGTCACCATAGAGTCTATGTTCAAGTGTGCAAGCACTAAACTTACTCTAGTTGACATCGCAAACAAAAACTATCTTCACGTTCACTGGTAAAAACACACTGTCTCATACTTAGACAATTTTGCATTGCGCTCTGACATACTAACTCTCTGACCTGTGTGATCTTCATGTAGATCATATGTTTCCATAATGAAAACATTTATGTAACCAACTCAGCCAAATTTCCAACACCCTCCACAAATATAAGTATGTGTAATAATGTCTACCAAGGACAAGTGGATAAGATTGAGAAGGCAAAAAAAGAAATGGCTCAGATAAGGGCTAGGCAAGCACAGTTAAGACATGCACTTGCACCCTCATTGGATGTACTCAATCAAAATATCAAAGAGATAGATGCCATGATGGTGACATATGATCAAGGTCTGAGTTAAGATTTGGAGAAGATGGAGAAGCTAACTTATGCACTATGCGCCCATCTCCAAACAGTAGATGCACTCAAGGCATTTTGGTAGCAAGAGATCTAAAACTTGAAGATTGCATATTCGAATGTACTCACTGTGTAAGTACATGAAGTTTCATTTTTTAGCACCTTTGTTATTAATGTTAAAGGGGGAGTAGAGAAATATGGGAGAAATATGGAGTAGAGTATATAAAGGGGAATAGAGATATAAGATAGATTATATGATGTATAGAAAAAGATAAGAGTATATGTTAAAAATGTTTTGTGTAAGATACAGTTTAGTAACTTCACCATATTCCATTGTTTCCATCAATGACAAAGGGGGAGATTGTTGGCAAGTTGACTATACTGGCATATATGATTGAGATTTAGTGTTTTCATTATGGCAACAAAGTCATATGAAGTTTTGGAGTCAGTGCATAACTTAGAAGATCAGAAAAATGGCTAAGTATGACAGACAGGACAGTTAGTGAAGCACCTAAGGAACAGAGCATCAGTGCATGTGCGTATGACCAAGTTTTGATATGTGCCCTTGAGGATAAGATTTTGGATATGTTATTAAGCTATGGTTAAGAACACATGATTAGATGAGTTAGTATGATGAAGTTACAGCGAGTTGAAGTGACACAGACAGTAAGCCGCAGAATAGAACAAAGCATGGAGCCGACTATTAGTATTTTGGTTAGCGTGTATAATATTTTTTGTAAAGGCTATGTGCCTATTGTATTTATGTTATATACATGTTAATATCAATGTATGTAAACACGCTTGAGCCAATTCATTTGGAAGCATTGTATGTAATAGGTTATAGGTTGACTTAGTGAAGATTTTTGCTTGCACATATAAATAAGATATGCGCCTTTGTATTTGAGTATGGCATGAGATATAGAGTTGAAAGAAGAAGATAAGTGTGCAAAGAATATTCAAAATGATATAGAGCTATACAAGAGGTTAAAGCACCATCGCACATAAGGAACTAATCAAACAAGCAATGTCATAGCAGCAGTTCACCTTTCAGATATAGTGTGTATCTGATATTCAGAAGGTTGCAGTCTTCACCCATTTGAGAAGTGAGCTCTAGGATGTGTATCCTCACCCCTAATAGGGTTAATTGTAAAAGACTCCTAACAGGGTCTGACCCTTGACAAGGTCATTGTACTTAAGCATTGTAATGATAGCTCCTAACAGGGCTAAGGAACATTAACAGGTTCATAATAAACAAGTACAATTATTAGTGGGTATTAATTTTGACCGAAGTTTTTCCTTTGGCTAAGGTTTCCCCGTAATCATATCTGGTGTTATGTATTACGGTTGTTTACTTTACTTTCTTTAATATTCAGTTCAACATTTAAGTAATAGAGTTAAGTTTCAAGAGATCAGAAATTAGTATTATAGAAAATTGATTCACCCCCCCCCCCCCCCTCTCAGTGTTCCCATTCCTAACAAGATCTAGGCATTACTCCATATATTTAATGCTTTATGCTTGAATTGAACTTGATCACTCCTTAAATGTTGGATTTCTTGAAGTGGATTACAATGTAACAATTTCCAATTCAAAGTTTATGGATGGATCCCAAAATGAGAGAGCTAGCCTTGTATTTATACCTCTCCTACCTATTTTGGGGCTCAAAAGTTGAAGGAGGTTGAAAAGGATTTGAAATCCCACCCAAAATCAAAATACCAACCTCCAATTCAAATTTGGACCCTAGTTAGCATGTAAGGGGTGATTTGGGTCACCCCATACATCTTGGGCCACTTGTTACAATGAAAAAAAGGATCAAATTTTAATCAAAGGTTAAATTTGATATGAGGATTCAAAAAATGTGCGTTGAATCAAAGTGTGATCAAGAATAATAGGCGTGAAATCCTTGGAGACTAAAATATGGCCCAAGTAAGGACCAAAATTACATGTGCTTATAATTTAGGATGCTACATTTTGCCCCCACTTTAGCAGGAGTATGAACCTACTTCATGTTCATGGTAAAGTAGATGAAATCATATGATATAGATCTCATTAAGGTAAAAGAGATAAGGAAAACACCAAGCACCTAAGTGACTTAGGTCATCATCAATCTTAAACCAAGACAAAAGAAATATCTAGAGAGAGAGAGAGAGTTTACTATGGGTCATGTAAAGAGAAAAAATATGAGGTTCATAGTCTAGCAAGTTGTGTTATGCTAGTAAATCCATCAAAATGATAACCAAGTGAAGAATTCTCTACAAGGAAATATTCTATAGGAGGATTAGGCCTAAGGAAATCTCATTATCTCCAAATGAATCAACTAAAAGATAGTGCCAAAAAGGATTATGCCTAAGGAAAGCATTGTCTCAAAAGAAATCTATTAAGAGGAAATTACTAAGAAAGATGCAACCCGATTTGCCAAGTAATTTGTGAAACATTGATCAATATGGCATGTTCGTAATGTATAAAAAATAGTGGAGTATATGTCCCCGTGTTAAAGTAATTGTGTATGATTTAACAAGAGAAATCGATTAAAGATAGAATACACCTAAAAGACAAGCATGTTTCCACTATGACTTGCCCCCAAATAAGGACAAAACCAAGGAAAATTAATCACATAATAAAGAGAGAACATATAGGTCCACAAAATTTGGGGTTAGTATGATCATATTATCAAACATGTTGAATAACTGGGAGGCGAATCAATTATTTCCACACACTTTATAAAATCTTTACTTTGTCAGTAAACTTATAAACAATAATAATATCAACTTCTGATCTATCAGTTAACAACATCAAACATTCACAACAGATTTATAAAATCATAGAAATACAAACACAAAGAACACCAATATTTACATGGAAACACAATCTAGGAAAAACCACAGAGAAGCTAATTTTCATGACATGAAGCATCAATTAAGGTGATTTTTTTTTACAAAGGCTCATTATTGATTGTGCTAATTATAGGTTGGCTCATTGTTGATTGATCTCACCACCATGAAATATGAATATGGATAACTTCCAATACAAATAGGCTCACTTCTAGATAAATAGTCTCACTATCAAAGTATAAGAAATAGGATACTAATACTTTTCAATATAGAAATGATATATCAACTTACTACCGATTGCATCCACACACATGGTCATCAACACACATATCTCCTCTTGTCAGATTCATATTCACTTTGCATACAATCATTACACAAGCCCCATGAACAATTGAAAACATTACTCTTCTTATATTTCTTAAATCCATTGATCAAGCTGGCCTAAACCAATTTGAAAATAGGTCACACCAAAACATTCCCGTTGTGGTGAGGAATGAAATACGGACCACCTTTCTCAATACAACATGACTCATCCATAACAACACGCTACACCATCTCTAAAGCCTTCAGTAACAACGAATATAATGAACATGTTACACAACAGATGTTGAGACTAAAACATAAATGAACATGCTCCAAATGGGATTGACCCCACATAATCAATCCACAATATGTTGCACACAAAATAGGACCACCACCAAAGAGGAAAAGGATATACATCTAAAACATATCCTTTGGTGAACACCTCTACTGATGCACCAAGGATATCAGTGCATATCATTTGATACAATCAACACATGAATATGCATAGGATATGTTGACATCAATGACAACCATTAATGTGAACAACATGAATAGCATCAACTTCATATTCTTACACATGTGATAACTCATGTATATCAAGAATTATGGTAAAATTAATTAACATCATCCCCCTAAGGTAGTATACTACGGGAAAAATGGAATAAGAGCACACAAGATACACGACCAAAAGTATTTTTTGGTTAACATTGCAGAGACTGGAAAGAAATATAGTTTCTACCACTTTGCATCATCCCCAAATAGACAACATAGTTGAACATTTATAACAAAACACATGGATGACATAACATGTATACAACATATAGAGGAATTAAGATACAAATAGAGTAATGTCACAACAAGTTCAATCCCTTTATCATCTTTCACCAATGGAGCAAAAATGGTTGTCTAAATAAATCTACACAAAGAACATATAACAAGAAACACATCATGGTGGAATTACAATACAAACAAGAAAACACATAAGAGAATCCACAACATAAGAGGATCTAGCAAGTGTATTGCTTTCCCCCCATCTTGATTATCATTTCTTAGGGAAGGTGGGAAAAATACAAGTAGTGTAATTTCAAGCATGAAAAATGAAGCTACTGCAAGTTCCAAGAAAGGATCATGCTCTAATGATAATCACTTTATTTGTCAAAAGGAGGTAGGGATAACATTTGTGAAAAAATTTCAAATAATCCATGATTGATTCAAAAACATCATACATGTCATCAAAATCATTAGTATCAACATCATTTGCATCATTAACATTATTATCATCATCAAGAGTATCTTCATTATCTAAATTAATAAAAAAAGGATCTTTAATATGAAAATAACAATCATGTTTAGATAATTTAATTTTCTTTAGCTTAACTTCCTCACTTGGGCTATACATAGGTTGGTAAAAGGGAATCAAAGCATCATTAGGTGTCTTAGGGGAGGAAATTATTTGGAAAATTATCTCATAGGCCCAAACATAGTGTCTACAATGAAAACCATGAGCACAATAGTTGTGTTTGGTTTTGCTTGATATTTGGTAAGGTTTAGGTTCAATCAACATCATTTCCTTTTCTTCTCTAAGATTAAGAATGGAAGGAACCTCACTAAGTTGAGAGATAGAGTATGTGGAGCACTTGTATGATATAAGAGGTAGAATGAAAGTATAGATAGGATAGATAGGAGGTGTAGGAAAGAGTCTAGGTCTAGTAAAAGGAGATGGGACATCCTTAGGAATACTTAGTTCAAAAATATTTTGGGCTTTTAGTTTTTGGTAAGATAAGAAGAAATGACTTTAACAAGGTTGTATTGGTTGAGGTGTTTTAGACTAAAATAAGTCAAGGTCAAAGTTCCTACGATTCACTAAAGGTTGATAGAGACTATGATTAATGGTGATGATTTCTCCATTGCAAGGAAGTTTTAAACACTTATGGACATGAGAGACAATAGATTTCTTGAAAGTTAGTCGAGGAAGGCAAAGAATCACTTAGAATTAATCAAAAGTTGGGATGATAACAAAGGTGAAATCTAAGTGTTTCTTACCAACTTCAAGGGGAAAAGTGATGGAACCATGGGTAGGACAAGTAAAACCATTTAAATCCTTAATCACCACCTTTGATTTGTCATAGGAGTCTTCATGAAATTGTCTTATGTATAGATGTTCCTCAATTACAACATTCACCACACAAGTAGGATCAATAAGAACTCCTCGAGAGAACTTATCATTAATATTTGTAGAAATATAAAGAGGACCACTAGGTGCCTTAATATCTCCTTAGGATCAAATGTAATGCATAGCTTGGGTTTAGGTTTGGATTGATCAATGAGATTAACAATATTTTTGGTCATATTACATGTATTATCAAGATCCATGGTAGTGGGTTAATGAGGCAAAATAACATTGGTTGAAGAAGGGAATGTGGTAGGTTCAATGCTATTGGTAGAATGTGAATGCAAAGGATTAGTCCAGATATGCAAGTTTTGGTTAGAGGGTGCAAAACATTTATTTCCTTTATCATTTATACCTTCAAAAATTATGGTATTGTTATCAATAAGGTCTTGGATAATAGTCTTCAAATGGAAACACTTCTCAGTATCATGGCTAGGCTGACAATGGTAGTGACAAAATACTTTTGGATCATGGGAAGTTGGAAATCATTTGGAAGGGTCAATCAATTTGATGAGATAAATTCTCAGAATATTAGCATTAATCAACTTACATAACATTACGCAAAGACTTAGAAAGAGATGTAAAAGTATGAGATGGTTTAAACACAGATGGAAAAGGAACCACACCTAATGTTGTAGTTGCCACTTATGCATCAACATTATTGGAATAGTTGTAGATCTTGATGAAATCTTTGTTGGGCTTTTTGAACTTTTGGGGTGATTCTTGAGAGGCGTCACTATTATCAATCACAGCCATAAGATCATATGACTTAAATTGGCTCACTTGAAGCTAATAATTATGAAACACCACACGCAATTGCATAAAATAAATAAATTTAGAAAGCAACATCTGTTGAGATATTGTGTAGATATGTGCTTCAAAGATTGCTATCACACACTTGAAAGATGTGTTTCCATTTATATTGTATCATCCTAAAAAGTAGGTACTTAATTTGTGTACACTTTGGGACCATTTTTAGCCCACTTTAGTGTGTTTCTTATGGTAGGACCTCATATGGTACCTAGATGCATATTTAATTCAAATATGGGACCTCCTCCTTCTTCAAACTTGAGGTTGTCTATAATTCCATGCATAATTTTCATTTTTTTCCCATCCATTTACATAGTTCATTTTCCACCTACGTCCTTTACCTACATTTTCAAATTTTAGGATTTTCCCTAATTTCCTGGCAGACTAAGGTTTTCAAATCCCCACTTTGGAAAAGTATGCCTAGAAAAGGTTGACCCAAGTCAACCTTGTCCTAGGGATTTTCATTTAGTGGGATTCAGGCCCGATGTGGGGATGTTTCTCATGGGCACTTAATTGAGGTTCGCCTGCAATATTTGAGTCTCAAAATGTGTATAAAAGGATACCTCTTCCTCCCATATTCATGTCATGATCATCACCCACTATTGTGAAAGATATTTACATCCTCAAGCAAGTTATTATGCAAGAAAACATTCATTGAAGGTGTTCACCATCAAGAATTTGAGCATCCAATTCCACGTATGTATGCAAGGCATTTCCTTCCATAAATCTATCTCTTTTCCCCCCATTGGAGACCAAGAAAAGGAGTTTGACATCAAGGAAGGAGATCTGCATATTAGAATGATTTTAGAATAACTAAGAGAGGGGATTAATCAATTATCCTTAGGTCAGATGTACCATTTGAACTTTTAAGCATTTCAACCAACTTAGATCTATTTAGTAATCCACTCAGTCTCTATAGAATATAACTAGTAACATAAACTTGCAGACCACTGTCCAAAAGTAATCAACTTGCATAATATAAAGCTCTTAATAGTAAAACACATCAAATAACATTCACACAAGTATGACACTAGGATTTAACATGGAAACCCAATTTGGGAAAAACCACTAGTAATATGCTACCAAATTTTCACTCTTATGAAGTGAGCTCTGTAAGGATCCAACCCTATTAAAGGTTACAATACACACTGTTAGGTGTGACCTTGTTAAAGGATTTAATCACCCTGTTAAGAGTGGCCTTGTTAGAGGTCTTAAGAACATCCCATTAGAATGTCACCTTGATCAAAGGATTTACAAATGACTATTAGGTCAACCTTGATTAAAGGATTTTAATTGATACAATGGTTAGAAAGTAACAATAGGTTTGATCTGCAACATACACATCACTTTGCGAATATAGATTTAATATAGCTCATATGTTGATCTAATGATTGGCCTTCATTATCATCTCCATCTCTGATATGTTTGGAAATCCTTCAATAAATCACCACTTAACAACTTTGTTCAGCTCTTCACAACTCTTCTTAGCCTTCTTCTTAGGTTCGCCAATCAACAAAATTAGCCACTCTACATAACCTACAATCAGGTCATCCTTATACCCCCTTGATTAGGTATCTTAATCTTTTGCTCCTTAATCATCTTCATAGATCTTAGGTTTAGGTTAGATTCATTGAATCCTTCCAACATTTCATTCTCTTCCTTATCCTTCTAGATACTTCTTAAACATTCTCCTTGAATCCATAAGAAAATGGTTTACCGTGCATTAAATGCTCTAAGTCATTCATCCTTATCTTCAACACATTTTACTTATTCCAAGAATTCAATTATGTCGGCAAGGAATCTCAATTCTTTCATAAACTATAAAATAATAACACTCGGTCATCATTGTGTTCTTTTTCTCGGTCTTCACTAGATAACTCAGTCATTGCTAAAACTGTTCTTCTCAGCAATCATTGTCTTTGCTCAATTATTATCTAATACTCGGTAATTACTGATGCTCGATTGACACTTAATTTTCTTGGCTTATATTGGCACTCAGTCAACACTAGCATCACTTGGCTTACACTAAATTTTCTTAATCTTCTGCTCTTTTTCTCGGCTAAGCCTAAGCTTTCAGACTTTCTTTCCTCATTTCTTCTAAGCTTCAAAAACAACTAACTTCTTCACTTAGTGTTATAGATAAACAACACATTACCTTGCCAATGTTCCAACTAATCAAGTACCCATTTTATTTTCTCATAACTCAACCTTTCACTAGGTCTTCTTGTTATCTCCTCTTTTCAAATCCTCTTCATTAATCAAAAGATATGGTGCGATAGCAACTGTCTCACCAGTTAAGGTTTGACATCAATGACAATATAAAAATTGTTTCAATTGTAGTTTTCAACAATCTCCCTCTTTGGCATTGATGACAACACCATATAACATTACATGCTTAACCATTTTCTTAGTTACCATACAATCCAAAAAGTATGTAATGAAGAAACTCCTGCCAACTCTCTCTGTGATCAAATCTTCATTAATATCCTTAGCTTCATTATGATTCTCATCCAAATATCAAATCCCTCTTGGATAGATCTCTCCCTCTCTATATGTGCATCCATTTTAGTGAATCTCTCATCTATGAATCTCTTCCTCATCTTATTCATGGTAAATTCTACTGAATCTCTCCCTCAATTTTACTAAATCTCTCCCTCTTTGACAACAATACCAAAGACACTTTCAACTTGCTCATTCATCTTCACCATGTAGATATTTTCATGTCAATTTTCTAAACTATATACTCCCTATGTCATCTTGCTTATGACTGATCAACATCTTGTGCTTTACTCTTCATAGCTTTAGGCAACTCCTAAAGTGTGACCTCCTTGCATCAATTTGTCATATATTATGAGTAATACATTTGATGCAATACTCCTAATTGATTCTAGGTAGGCTCAGTTAGGGGAATCACCCCTAATTTACCTCTTAGATACTCATGAGCATCCTTAGGTAACGCTTTAGTGAATATATATGATAAATGTTCCTTTGTATTCACATACTCCAGTCTCACTTCCTTTTATTGAAGTACCTCTCTCAAGTAATGATACTTGATAAAAATATGATTAATCTTAGTGTGCATCACATGGTTCTTTGATATATTGATAGCACTTGTGTTATCATAGAAAATAACAACAAGCTCAGTGATTCCTTCCTTCATACCTTTCAACAATTGTTTGATCCACACTATATTTGAACAATTAATTGTTGCTTCTACATATTCAGCCTCAGTTGTAGATTGAGAAATGTAATTCTATTTCTTATTTGTCCATGAGACTAATCTCTTTCCTATAAATAATGTGCCACCACTTGTACTCTTTCTATCATCCACATTTCTTGCCCAATCTGCATCAATAAAAAAATTCAGCTCAAAATTATCATTTTTCTTGTAATACAGTCCATAATCTTTTGTTCCTTTAAGATATCACATTATCCTTTTCACTGCCATCATGTGATTCTCCTTAGGATTGGAAGAAAATATTGCAACAATCCCAACTGCTAATGCAATATCTGGTTTGTTGTGAACAACATATTGTAGCTTTCCAATCATTGACCTGTACAAGGTTTGATTCACTTCAGTTGTATCATCACTCTTTGATAGTCTCTATCTAGTATCCATGGGTGTACTTACTGGTCTTAAGTCCTCCATACCAAAGGTTTTCAGTATCTCCTTGATATACTTAGATTGTATAATGTAGATACCTTTCTTCATCTGATGAAATTGCAAACCAAAAAAGAATTTGATCTCTCCAAACATAGACATCTCAAATTCAGTTTGCATCTCATTTGCAAATGTTTAGCATAGTGAACCTTGTCCTCCAAATATGATATCATCAATAAATATTTCAACTAATAATATCCCTTTACCTTTTTTAGTCTTCAAATACAGATTGTTGTTGTCATTTGTTCTTGAAAATCCAATCTTGACCAAGTAATTATGAAATCTCTCATTCCATGCTCTAGGGGCTTATTTCAATCCATATAGTGCTTTGTGTAGCTTACATACCATGTTACTCTTTCTTGGATCAAAAAATCCTTCTGGTTGTTCAATGTATACTTCTTCTTCCAATATTCTATTCTAAAATGCAGATTTGACATCCATTTGATACACTTTGAATCCTTTGTAAGCTACATACGCAAGTAGAGTTCTAACTCCTTCCAATCTAGCAACTAGGTAAAATGTCTCCCCATAGTTAATGCCTTCTTCCTATGAATATCCTTTGCATACCAATCTATCTTTTTTCCTTGTGAATTCTCCATGTTCATTCATCTTATTTCTGAATACCCACTTTGTTCCAATAACATTTTAGTCCTTTGGTCTAGGTACTAGTGTCCAAGTTTTGATCTTTTCTATTTGCTCAATTTCTTCATTCATGGCTTGAATCCAATTTTCATTCTCCAAAGCATCTTTCATTTTTTTAGGCTCTAATTCACATAATAAGCATGTTTATTTTTTCAACTTACTTCTTGTCATGACTCCTGAATCTTTTTCTCCAATGTTTTGATATGGATTATGATGTCTTCTCACATATTGTGCTAATGTAGGATCTAGTCTTCTTTCTTCTTGTTGTTGATCTTCAAGTTCATCTTGTAAATTCCTTTCAGGTTCATTATCTATTTTTTCTTCCTTTATTGATTGCTTGACAGTTTCCTCTTGTTGCTCGACATCTTCTTGTTGTGACTCGGTACACTCTTTTCGTTGCTCAACAACTTTGTTCTCTAGTTTAGGTAAATTGTTGGCCTCTCCTTCTTCCATGTATATGAATGATCTATAATCTTCAGGTTCCTACTTGCATTCAACTTCATTATTTTCTGCATGTTCATCAACTCTAACATTTTCACTTGCCACAACTTTATTAGTGTTAAAATTCAAACACTTATAAGCTTTGCACTTAGTGGAATAACTTAGGAATATGCCTTCATCACTTTTAAGATCAATTTTTTCATTCCTATTGTCCTTGAGTATATAACATTTACTTCCAAATACTTTAAATTATTTCACATTAGGTCCATAACCATGTCATAACTCAAAAGGTGTAGCATTTGTACCTTTCTTGACTTGTACTCGATTCAAGGTATAGATAGTTGTACTTACAACTTCTCTCTAGTATTTTTGTGCAACATTTTTCTCTATCATCAGTGTTCTAGCACAATCATTGATTGATCTAGATTATAGGTTTCCTTGGTGTAGACATCTACCTCTTAATTCCTCTATCATTGCAGAATATGTTGAACTCATTAGATATAAAATCTCCTCCTTTGTCAGATCTCAGACATTTTAATCTTTTACCTATTTTTTTCTCAATTTTTGCCAAATACCACTTTAAAAACTGAAAGACATCAGATTTTTCTTTAAGAAACATCACAATCATCATTCTAGAGTAATCATCAACAAACAAAATGAAATATTTGTCACCACAGTAACTTTGCACTCCAGTAGGTCCACAAAGGTCGGTATGAACCAATTCTAGAGTATCATCAGAAGTATATGTTTGTCTCTTGAAAATAGACTTTATCATTTTTCCTAATTGACATTGCTTACACGTTACATTATCAGGTTTATTCAATCTTGGTAACCCTCTTACTCTTTTCATCTTACTATTGCTTACCAAATTATCAAAGTTCACATAACACAACCTCTAATTCCATAACCATACATCATAAAATTGTGCAAATAAACATGTCTCATCAGATAGGTCTAGATAGAACAAATTACCTCTTGTCTATTCTCTACTTCCAATTCAGTTCACCTGTGGCATCATATATCTTAGATTTTTTTGATAGAATTCAACTCGGTAACTAGATATGTTTAATTATGCAACACTCAACAAATTATAGTTAAGTCCTCAACCCAATAAGCATTGTCACATCTGATCTTATCAGTCAATCTTCTTAATCATTTTCCTTTCACAAGACATGGTGCATCATTACCAAACTTAACACTGCTACCTTTGTAATGATTCAAGGTTCCAAACTTACTTTTATCTCGAGTCATGTGATGTGAGAAACCACTATCAATTATCCATCTATCACCTTTACTCACATATGAAATAAGTGTAGTTTTCTCATCTTCATCAGAATCATCTTTCATGGCAACATAAACAACTTCTACATCATAATCATCAGACTCATCAAATTCACTGCCAGTTTCTTCTTCAATAATATAACAAGACTTCTTACCTTTATCTTTGTAGTCCTTATACCTTCTATAATCTTTGTCATCCCTTTTGTCTTTGTACTTGTGTTCCCTTCTTTCATCATTGTCATTCCTGACAGGACATCTTACTGCAATATGACCAACTTTGTTGCATGAAAAATAGATTATAGGAAGTTTACCTTAGAATTTTCTTTTTCCTCCCTGTAGTCTTCTAGCCATAAGTGCCTCAAGATCATAAAGATCATCATCAGAAGTGTCACTGTCACTGCTCACACATATTTCTTTTTCTTTCTTAGACTTTTGAAGAACCAATTGAGATTTGAATGTAGATTCAATATTATGAGTAGTGAAATTATGAAAATTTGACAATTCAAAAGTAGTACATCTACCAACAAGACCTCCCAAAGTTAAGTTTTTACCAGAAGCGCATCTCATTTATTGTATTACAGAAACTCTAATAGCATAAATAGGAAGTAGGGTTCTCAAAACCTTGCTAATAATAGTTTCATAATCAATACTTCCATTAGCTCCTCTAATAGCATTCACTACCTCTTTAACTCTGGCACAATATTGAACAATAGTTTCACCTTCTAACATTCTATTTTCATCAAACATACCTCTCAAGATTTTAGATTTGGATCTTACTACATTTGTGTCTCCATCATAGATAGTTGTCAGTGTGTCCCACATTTCCTTTGCATTGGTACAATCCTTGATGTCTTCAAATTTAGGATAACTTAGGGTTGATGCAATCTCCAACATTGTTCGATTGTGTTCTTGATTTTCCTTCATTGGTTGGATTGTCAAAGATGTCGGTACTATTATGTATTCATTTTCCACATAGTATTTTTCTACATAACCAATTCCATCTAGGTGTAACTTCATCAAACTTTTCCATGCACGGAAGTTCTCCTTGTTAAGCTTTGGTACCTCCTTTTTGTACATCTTGATCTTTAGCTTCAAGTACCTTCAAAATTTTCCTTATAAGAACCACAAGCTCTCATACCAATTGTTAGAATGATTTTAGAATAAATGAGAGGGGGGGTGAATCACTTATCCTCATGTCAAATGTACCAATTGAACTTTTAAGAACTTCAACCAACTTAGATCTATTCAGTAATCCACTTGGTCTCTATAGAATAAAACTAGTAACATAAACTTGTAGTCCACTGTCCAAAAATAATCAACTTACATAATATAAAGCTCTTAACACTAAAACACGTCAAATAACATTCACACAAGTATGACACCATAATTTAACGTGGAAACCCAATTTGGGAAAAACCACCAGTAACATGCTACCAAATTTTTACTCTTCTAAAGTGAGCTATGTGAGGAGCCAACACTGTTAAAGGTTACAATACAAACTATTAGGTGTGACCCTATTAAAGAATTTAATCACCCTATTAGGAGTGGCCTTGTTAGAGGGATTAAGAACATCCCATTAGAATGCCACCTTGATTAAAGGATTTATAAATGACTGTTAGGTCAACCTTGATTAAAGGATTTTAACTGATACAATAGTTAGAAAGTAACAATAGGTTTGATCTGAAACATACAACTCACTTTGAAAATACAGATCCAATGTAGCTCATATGCTAATCTACTGACTGGCCTTCATTATCATCTCCATCTCTGATCTTCTTGGAAATCCTTCAAGCAATCACCACTTCACAACTATGTTCAACTCTTCACAGCTCTTCTTAGCCTTCTGCTTAGGTTTTCCAATCAACATAATCAACCTCTCTACATAACCTACAATTAGGTCATCCTTATACCTCCTTGATTAAGTAGCTTAATCTTTTTCTGCTTAATCATCTCTATAGATCTTAGGTTTAGGTCTGATTCATCGAATCCTTCCAACATTTTGTTCTCCTCCTTATCCTTCTAGATACTTCTTAAACCTTCTCCTTGAATCCATAAGAAAAAAGTTTACCATGTATTAAATGGTCTAGGTCATTCATCTGTATCTTCAACATGTTTTACATATTCCAAGAATTCAACTATGTCGGCTGGGAATCTCAATTCTTTCATAAACTATAAAATACTGACACTTGGTCATCACTGTGTTCTTTTGCTCAGTCTTCACTTGATAACTCGGTCAACGCTAAAACTTTTCTTCTTGGCAATCACTATCTTCACTCGATTGTTATCTGATACTCAATAATTACTGATGCTCAATCAACACTAAAAGTGTTTAGCTTGTAGTGGCGCTTAGTCAACACTAGCATCACTCGGCTTACAATAAAGTTTCTTAATCTTCTTCTCTTTTTCTCGGTTAAGCCTAAGCTTTCAAACTTTCTTTCCTCATTTCTTATAAGCTTAAAAAACAACTAACTTCTTCACTTAGTGTTACAGATAATCAACACATTACCTTGCCAATGTGCCAACTAATCAAGTACCCATTTTAGTTTATCATAACTCAACCTTTCACTAGGTCTTCATGCTATCTCATCTTTTCAAATCCTCTTCATACATCTCAACATTTTTGTTTTCATGCATCGTTTAGTCCTTAGTTGTTTAGCTTCTCCCTAAGTTACACTTAAGGGGGGGTGTTAGAGTAGTCATATTATAGCTAATAATTAATTAATTTAATTATTAGTCTATTATTCTCTACACTTAAGTTAGACTTAGGCATCTCATTATTCTTTAGGGTTTTCACCTTTAGGGTTTCGGTATCCTTTATAAGGATTCACCGCTTTGTAATTCTTAAGGAGATTGTATTGTAATTTCATTTTGGTTAATAGAAGCTT
Source organism: Chamaecyparis obtusa (assembly GCA_027943335.1). Lineage (NCBI taxonomy): Eukaryota > Viridiplantae > Streptophyta > Pinopsida > Cupressales > Cupressaceae > Chamaecyparis > Chamaecyparis obtusa. The sequence continues at coordinate 3,771,462 of BSBK01000682.1, read as the reverse complement.
ATTTCTGTCAAGATGATTTTCTTGTCTCTGGCCTATTGGCCGCCATAGTTTCTGCCTTCTCTTCTGTCTTCATTCTTGTAGCAGTCTTTGCATGCAGGTGTTCTTGGGAAGATTTGATGGTTATCAAATCCTAACATGGTATCAGAGCCATCTTGCTGCTCGCTGTTCGTGTTTTGTTGAAGTGTTTCAGAAGCAGGAGGTTTTCAAAAGTTTCAGGAGTTTTTTTTTTGTGGATCTGGGGGGAGCCAAAATTTGGCTCACCTTGGGCAAAAACGGACACCACCATTGTGTCCGGAAGGCCCAAGAACCCCTAAATCCATATAAAACTTGTCCATTTTGGACACAGTGGCATCTGATGCAAAAAAATTTTGCATACCGGGGCCGTACGGCCCTGGCACGCACTCCGAGACGGCGATTTTCAAAAAAAAATTAAAATTTTTTTAAGGGGCGGCCTCCCGGGCACCACCCAGTGGCCACCCGGGCGCCACCCCGCGGCCTCCGCCGAGCCGCTAGCAGCTGCAACCCTCCCGGCACTGCTCCGCCTCTCTGCGGCCTCCGCCGCCCGTGCCCGCGCCCGTGCCGCTGCCGCCCTCCGCGGCCTCCACTCTGCCGGCCCCCGCTCCGCCCTCCCACGGCCCCCGCCACCGTCCACCGCTCTGCACAGCCGCTGCCTCCGCTCCGCCGTACTGCAGCACCTCCGCGGCCCCAGCCGCCTCCCGGCCCCGCTCCGCTCCAGCGGGCGCACCGCTCCGCCGGCCGCGCCGCCGCCTGGGCCGCCCGGTGGGTTTTTATGCCCCGCGGGCCTTTGCGGCGGTCACATGGGTGACCAAGGGCTCCGGTCCCAGCCCCCGGCGCGCGCCATGCGCCCGGGGGCTCATTTTTTTTTAGCCCCTGGGGCTCTTTTCTTGCCTTTTTGGGGGTACCTGGGCCTTTTTCGCTCTACAGGGAGCATCCGAGGGTCTTTTTCTGACTTCCATATACCGTCGAAAAGCTCTTTCCGAGAACTTTTTGATGGTGGAGGTTAGGGGTTTTGGTTCCACCATTTCAATAGTGTTTTTTTCTGTTGAAGTCTGATATCTCTTTTTGCCTTCCGGGAGTCATATCTGGCTCATCCGGACTCCTTTTTTGGCAAACAAGATATCGTCGAAAAGCTGGTTCAGTGTGCTATTTAGTGGCAGAGGTTATTTTTCCAGATTCTACTCCAGGTTTTCACTCCTCTGAGTTATGCAGTTTATGCCCTCTGGTGGTGTGCTTGGTTCTACAGGTCCGGCGATCTCTTCTTCTAGTTTCTTAGTGCACTCTTCTTTCTGACTTCTGAGCTTGCATGCTCTTTCTGATGTATCTTTGTTCTGTAAACACACTGAGATAAAGTGCCCTCTTCTGCTTTTCTGGGATCTTTTTCACCTGGTTCAGTTTTAGTATTCGCACTCAGTTATAAAGTGTCATGGGGGGATTCTGATGCATTTGCCACTATAGGCGCATCCACTCTTGTCAAGTGAGCGTACCTTCCACGACATTAGCCCATGTAGACTGTGTCTATGACACCGCCCTTTATCCTATGTGTGTGCTTCTGTTGCACTGTTGGTGTTCCTGGTTCTTCTTCTGCAGCTGTTTCTGGCATCGCATTTCAGTGTTCCTGTCACCTCTCCCAGTTCAGCATTATGAGGGGGTTCACCTGTTGGTTCTATTGCTTCCTGGTTCGATTGATCAGCTCTTCAGACACTTGTCTTCTCTACCTGGTCATGCACTTCAGTGGGGGTTCCAGCAGTATCTTCTGACAGAGTTTTCAGACATGCTTCGGAGGAGCTTCTTGCTCTCTTCTTGTTCCTTTCTCTGGGACATCTTTTGCTTTATGTCTTAGGTACTTGATCAGGCCTTGTTGCCGGGACCCATAGCTCTTTCATGCATTTTTTGTTTTCATGCATCTTTTAGTCCTTAGTTGTTTAGCTTCTCCCTAAGTTACACTTAAGGGGGGGTGTTAGAGTAGTCATATTATAGCTAATAATTAATTTATTTAATTATTAGTCTATTATTCTCTACACTTAAGTTAGACTTAGGCATCTCATTATTCTTTAGGGTTTTCACCTTTAGGGTTTCGGTATCCTTTATAAGGATTCACCACTTTGTAATTCTTAAGGAGATTGTATTGTAATTTCATTTTGGTTAATAGAAGCTTATTTCTGTCAAGATGATTTTCCTTTCTCTGGCCTATTGGCCGCCATAGTTTCTGCCTTCTCTTCTGTCTTCATTCTTGTAGCAGTCTTTGCATGCAGGTGTTCTTGGGAAGATTTGATGGTTATCAAATCCTAACACTAATCAAGTACCCATTTTAGTTTATCATAACTCAACCTTTCACTAGGTCTTCATGCTATCTCATCTTTTCAAATCCTCTTCATCAATCAAAAGATATGGTACTTTACTAGATAGCAACTGTCTCACCATTTAAGGTTTGACATCAATGACAATATAACAATTGTTTCAATTATAGTTTTAAATGCTACATTCATCTATTTCTTCTTTTCTCTCTTCTTAATTGAGGCAAATTACAACATCTACTACATGAAGTTTTGTCTTACATGATTTCCTTTTGGTGTTTGTGTTGAGTCAAATCTATTGCATCAACATACTTGATCACATACTGTGTACTAGAAATTGTACCTTCATAGAATTAGTATTGTCAAATAAATCAAATACAAACTAAGTTACCACAAATAGCAAGTATATTTAGCAAATAAATGAGCAATTAAGCATTCTATGGCTCTCTAACTAAGAGTGTTAATGGTGAGGCTCCCATCAAGCCTCCATTAATGACAGTCCTAGAATGAGAAATGAGTGATAAGCTAAGCTAATTAATTCAATTCCAAATTGAAATGTTCAATTAACTTCTAAATTTCCTTTCTAGCTATAATTCTCAAGAGGTTAGATGCGATTCTCACATTTATTGATGAGTTATGAGTGAATTTAGCTTTGCTTTTATAGGATTTGGCAAGTGTAGGGGGTATAGTAGAGTTGATCATGATTAGGCTTGATTTGAGTCTTTGGTTCCACCCTTTGAAGACAATTTAAATATTATGTCCTCAAAGCTTGGGACAAGATGAGTGGACAAGATGCTCTTTCAATTTGAGTGATTGAGATTGAATTTGGCTTGATCCATGGGAGCTCTTTTCTTAAATCCTATTGGTTGAGGATTTTTCCTCCCATGTGGTGTTGAGAGAAATTAGGATTTAATCAATTTATTTTAATTCATTTATTTAGCCAAGTGTACCCCTTGAATGGGTTGAGTTCATTTAATCCCAAACTATACAATTAATTGAATTAATTGCACATTGATTTAATTTAACTTGATTAAAATGCTCTTGATTTTGATTTAAATTGAATTGAAGCTTGATTTTAATTTTGATTAGCTAAATACTTGTTTTGATTCAATTGCTTTGATTTTTGCCTTGATTTGCCTTGATTAATCACTTGAATGATCCTATACACTTTTAGGTGATTACAAATGCCCCTCTTTGAATTGACATGCGAAGTGTGTCGATTCAAAGAATGTTCTAATCCAACTGGTAAAAGGTCCTGATTCTGTCGATGGTCAATCTTGATGTTCGATATGAGATGCTGATTTTGATGATGTTTAATGTAGTTATGATTGATTTTGGTGTTCCTGATGGTCGATCTGATGTTAGATTGTTGATGTGATACCTAATTTGATGCAGTTCGATGTTTGATGCCCCTTTTTGATTAAGCAAAAAATTTCCTAATAAAAGATTACGCTCTAATTTGATGGTTGTTCCCCTAATTTGATGATGTTGCTGCTGATTATCCAAGTATATGCCCCCTCATAAATGAAATGAAATTTGATAGATGTTCAAAAAAATTTGACGGTAGGTCATTTTGCGTTAATTGAGTCAATTTATAATGAATTTCAACTTCATTTACGATAATGTTTTTGCATTTGTTTGATGTCAAATGCCCCTGATTTGGCAGATTTGGTGAAAAATTTGGGTCCCCGGGCCCCCTCTGATCAAAGATTCCCTTTTTAGGTTAGAGATACCCTTTTACCCTATTAGGAAAGATTTCAAATTATCGTAGTCCAATTTGTAAATTTCAACGTCATCGATCAGATGATTGGTTAAGCTAACCAATTTGATTGCTATAGCGAGTTGTAAGATGTCAGTATGAGTCAGTCATAGTTTGAATGTTTGATTGTCAATCTAGATTTAGATGATGGGTGATTATGCATTTTCCACCCTCTCTGAGTAGACTCTTGAAAATTGATTATGGTTTGATATTTGTAAATGTTTGATTGACTTAGGACAATCCAAATGATAACTGATTTCAAAACTGATGTGATTGATCTTGCTTTTTGTAGGTGGTGCTTAAGTCCTTAGGAGTTCATGGTTCGTATCCCTTGCCTATGAGCATGATTGATGATCTCAGTTCATTTGATCAGTGACATATCAGTCTTTGTGGTCTGTCTTTCCTTCTTGTTCTACTGTGATTCCGGGTGAATTGGGGTTTGATCACTGCCATGGCCGAGAGGTGGCACTCAGACCATAACACTTTCCATTTACTTATGGGTGAGATGACGATCACCTCAGAGGACGTATATCATATCCTTTTCTTGCTGACTAGAGGAGAGTTGGTTTATTATGATTTTGTTTATGATGGATCAGCATGTCGACGGGTCTTCCAGGATCCTACCATTGGAGACGATCATATCCAGTGGGAACAGTTCCATTCTTTTCTAGTATTACCAGCAGTGTTAGGTGCTCTGATTGGTGGGTTCCTTCTTCCAGATAGATGTGGTCATGGATTTGCAGTTGGATGGGGTCCTATCTTGGAGGACTTGATGGTGCATCCCTGGCATTTTGATTTGGGATCTAGTGTATTAGCTCAGTCGTATCATGAGCTACATATAGTTGTTTATAGATGATCTTCCACGCTCATTGCAAGAGCGATTTTACTATAGATTTGGACTTGGGATCATATTCCAGTGACACGTCCCATCATAGCATGACAATGAGATCCAGGTTGGACATTCACTTGGATGTATGATGGCATGGTGATTCAGACCCATATGGGTAAGTTGGATTATTGGCATTGTGTCATTGACGATATGGATGTTGTGGTCTGGAGGCAGTATGTGGGATGCAAGGCTTGGCCTGAGATGGTACTGAGTTGCCTTTCATGTTCTGTCCTCGATGGATGATTGGGTGTTCCACTTATATCATTGAGAGATTCTACTTCAGGAGAGTTTTGCGTCAGTATGGGCACATATAGGGTATGCCCCAGGGAGTGGCTATGTATGCTCAGGTCCAGGTAGAGAGATCTTTATGGGGTCCCTGTGTGGATTACGAGACAACTGTCTGAGAGATTTGAGACCTTGGATATTTTCCTTGGTCGATGAGAGACCATATTATGGATGGTAGGATTATAGATGAGTATGGAGGTTGGTTGGCTCGACATCCATTTCCTAGGTTTACAGATCCTGTTGAGAGAGTCCCAGGTATTGATGAGGTATCAAATGATGACGAAGGTGATGCGGGAGATGGGGGAGATGATTTAGATGATAGAGATGACAGGAGAGTTGGGGGTAGGATTAGAGCATGGCATGGATGATGGGGTCATCAAGTAGTTAGAGAAGGCAAAGTATAGATTCCAGTGATTGTTGTTGCTCCTATCCCTCCTAGGGTTGGTGGTGCAGATAGAGCACTCCATCAGGTTGTTGTGGTTCCATCTGTTAGATAGGGTTGAAATAGGGATAGATGCTAGAGAGAGATGGATTCATAGATTGCATAGGTTTTACTTGATCAGGCACAGGGTCCTCCTGCTCAGCAAGTTATACCACCAGTTGCTTCATAGACCTCCTCCTCTCAGGCACTTGCTTCTACTTTGATGCCATCATCTTCTTCACGTCCATTTTCTTTGAGTTTTGTTCCATCCTTATCAGATCCATCTTCTTTCATTCCTTCTTCTTCCATACCTCCACCACAAATCTCTGCATCATAGGCTCCTACACTAGCTTTAGCATTACATGTTATATCTCTTCAGTCTCAGATGTCAGCGATGCAGCAACATGTTACTCAGCTTAGTTCAATGATGAAGACCTTCCTGGCCGCTATGAGTTAGTAGGGATTATAGGCGAGCTCAAGTCATCCTCCAGATAGTGCTCCTGGTCCTGATGGTGGAGATGGTGCTGGTGGTTCAGCCAGTGGAGATATGATTTGAGATACTTAGATTTTTGTTATACATGATCTCATTCCTTTGTTGATATTGAGACATTGGACTCTATTGTATCATTTTTTATTCATTGAGGTTTTTCATGCTGATACTTTGATTTACTTTGATAGACTTTGATTATCTGGATATTTGCATTTATGATCTTTTGATGGACTCTGATATTCTGTTAATTTTATGATGATGTTACCATAGACTTTGATACTCAGTTTTGATAGCTTTCACTATATATAATGTCATGATGTGTTGGATCTCCTTTTCAGCTGTTTTAGCATGATATGAAAATCTAGATGGTTTTATCTCCTATATGCTTTGTTTTATGCTTTTTCAAATGCGATTTTTGATATGTATGCATATGTTCTAATGATGCTTAAATGTTTGTCTGATGTATGACATAGAATAGATGGATGAATGCGATGAACTTTAATGATTAATGTTTTTTTATGGATGAATGATATATAGATGGATTAGATGAATAATGTGATCTATGCAATGGATTCTAAGATGACTTAAATGATATGCACCTAATGATGATTTTATGTTCTATTTGAAATGCAATGATTTAATGGATGTAATATGAATGATTTCTTTTGCAAAGAATGATGTGTTCTAAAATGAAATGGATCTTAAATGATGTAATCTAATTCACTTAATGGATTTTCACATGGATGAATGAATGCAACATAATGTGATTTAATGTAATGTAAATGGATTTACATGATATATGCAGTCTAATGCAATTGATTGTAAATGAATTTGGATTTAAATGATATATGCAACCTAATGCAATTGATGTAAAATGCTACTTAATGAGATGAACTTAATGATCCCTAATGTAATGAACTTAATGATTCAAATGATGAAGACGTTTAAATGAATGCAAGGTCTAATGAAAATGATTTAATGCAACTCAAAGATAATGATTTGAAATGAACTTAACTAATGCAAGTGAACTAATGGAATGCACTTTGTTTTTTATTTTGGATTTCCAACACACTCGATCACATATAGTTCTTGGTGATCCTTTGATTTCTGATTTGACCACACCCCCTTTTGTTTTTTATCATTTTTCCCTCTTGCAATTATAAACTAAGAAAGGAAAAATACATTAAATGCATTTAATCTAAAATGTATGCGACTAACTGTCATTATTCAAAAATTTGGAGCTTATAATCATCATTGAGCAGTTTTGGAATCCCAATTTAGTACAACCATCACTAGTTCAACCATGATGATATGAATACTTTTTACACCTCTTTCATTGCTTTCCCATCCTTTCTGGTACAAATATCACTGATTGAAGCCAATCATGAGAGTGCGAATACCGATTTTGTCAAATTCTATGTTGCAAGTGGATTTTGGTATTATGATATTGTACATCAAAATATCCAAGGTATCCTTTTGCATAAACAAATAGAGATCTCAGTTTTATCCTATGTACAAGTCCTCGATGATTCTTTGATGATCACATCCTTAGATAAATAATACATGATTTAGAACTTTGATCTTAAGACAGTCATTCAGAAATCAACTAAAATATCACGCTTTCATCATAGCTTGTCTAGTTAAAAACTTTCATCGATTTGCTAGAAAGACATGATTTCATCAACCAAGTCAACACTTAGACATTTTTTTACAATGTTTTTCAAATCCATATTTCAAGTGTAGTTCCATCCATTTCATAATTTTAATCCTAATAAAGATAAGGTCATTGAAAATCTTGGATCAAATTTTGCCTTTGGTTCAAATCGGATTAGAATTTAGGATTTGATTAAGTGTTTCACTTGTATTTTTGATGAATTGATTCGATGACTGATTGAAATTTGCTTTTGATAAATCCTTCCTCCTTTAGAGTAAATTGCCCCCAGTTTGATATGATTTCAAAGTTTGACTTAGGATAATTTGTAGATTAGGTGACCAAAATCTTGAGGTACTTGCAAATGTAACTGTGAGGTTTTATTATGCAATATATACAAATGTTGGTGAATGCAATATTTACAAGGTGACCTTCTAGGTATGCGACTGACTTGGACTTTCAATGGCACCTGTTTACCAGGTTTTCACTGATTGAATGGATCTTTCTCTTTTTTTTTATTTTTCAAGCTTTTTCCTTTTTTTTGGTACCAAGGCGCCTATTTGCTAGGTTTTCACCAAGGCACTTTTTCTCTTTTATTTTTTATTTTTTTGTATTTTCTCTTTTTAAAATTTTTTCTTTTTCACATCATCAAGGTGCCTATTTTCTAGGTTTTCACCAAGAAAACATCTTTTTGAGGATCATATATGAATGTTTTTGGCTTTCTACATGCTCAATTTTCCATTGTTTTTTATCTTTTCTGCTTTTCCAATTTGTTTGCTCTTTTCTATTTTTCAATGTTTTTGGTATTTTCAAGATCTCTTTTGACTATATACAATAAATAGGATTCTTTCCATCTAATTTTTTGATACTCTTTATTCTTGTAGACACGTAAAATTGGACAAGTACTTTTCAAAATGCAATAAAATCAATAAATGGATCAAAAATCAATAAAAATGACATAATTAAATAAAGTTGAACAAAATCAATTAAAACAAAGGAATTATTAAATAATGATGTTAAATGGTTAAATTGAAGCTTAAAAGGGACAAAAATAATATATAATTGATTTTAATCAATTAATTGTATAGTTGTTTAATCAAAAATCAAAATGAACCTATTACCCTTCCATGGCTAAATTTAATTAATTAATTGAATTAATATTCCTATTTTCTTTCAACAAAGTGATCAACCAATGAGAATTGAGAACAAAAGGACATAAATCACTCAAACATTTAAATTGTCCAAAGATTTGAAACCATTTAAAGGCTTGTCCCCTCATTTGTCCCCCCATTTATGGACAATGCAAAGTTTTTGACTCAACCAAGGGATAACCATGATTACTTCACTCCACCCCCTACCCTTGGGAAATTACTATAAGTATGAAGCATTTTGGAGAGCATTTCCATCTTGGAATTTCATTTGCATAGCATTGTTACTATAGGCAATTAAGATCATTTCTAAGAGCAATTTGAGCAATTTGAGCATTTTAAGCATTTAGTATCATAATTTCATCATTCTTGAGCTAGAATCATCATAGAAGCATAGCCTAAGCATTGTAGCAGCATCATTTCTTATTTTAGAGGTGTCACTAGTGAGGATTATAGTTGAGAGCTTCACTTACCACTTCTATCTAGAGATCCATGGGATAATATAGATTATAATTTCAATTCTAGTTAAATTTGCATTGTATTTGATTAGATTGATGTTAGTAGATCTTAATTTCATGCAGGTGAGTAACTTCATCACACAAATGGCACCCACCATGGGGCCCTAAGCCTCACTTCATCATTTTCATCTTTATTTGCATGCTTGGATATTCTATTTTCTGTGAATTGCTTGCAGAAAACTGGAAAAGTCATGCTTATAGGAGGTTGAATCATGCTTACAGTCAGTTCTCTGTCGCCTAAGAGCTCTGTATTAATGCCTACTAGCTGGAGACCTATGCTTCCAATGACAAAGCCTTTAGCCTTTACTGCTCACAGTCACACTTGTGACTCAGGGAGTATCGCCTTGCTTTAATTTGCTATTGCTTAAGTTGACACTTTGCTTCGCATATTATAGTTTGTCACGCTTTTGCAATAAAATTTATCACTTAGAACTGTTAACATGTCACTTAGCATTAAATATTTTGTGCAATTTTAAGCTTTGTTCATGCCTCTGAATAAACTATTCATGCCTATATAACTTTGAGTAACGCTTGAGCCGCTACAAAGTGACACTCGCTATTATCAAAGTTACACTGGTAAACAATTTAATCACACCTATTAGCTGGATGATGTCACCTGGTGTCTGCTATTTTTTTTGGTGTTTAAATTGATAAATTTCAATAAATAACTCTATGTTTATACTTTTTAACAGTAAATGAGCAGGCATCTGAAAGTGAAAAAGCCAAAAACTAGGTTCAACAAAGAGGGAAAAGCATTGGCTAAAAGAATCAAGAAGGAAAATCAAGCACATACCAAGGCCGTTCTTGAATCAACATTGGATGAAGACATTAAGGTACATGAAAAATACATTGCTGTGATTGAAGCTTACAAGCATAAATTTATTTCATTAAATTGGATTTTTGATCCTTAAGCTCAAATTGTTAAAAATGCAAACAAAATGCTCCAAAGTTTCATTTACTTAAAATCTTTGTGTTGTTAAATTCAAATTTTGGTTTCCCCTCATTGTGAATTGGTTGTGTTGGACTAATTTGTTGGAGGAGGAAGCTAGAATGATCGCCACTAGGTGAGTGGAAATAAGATAAAAATCAAGGATTCAAAAATGCCCCTAGCCTTTTGCTAGCTACAAGGAAAGGTATTTTACTTGATCAAGCTTGCATTCCCTTAAATTGTGGCATTTCATTTGAATCTAGCTTTAATAAGGAGGGAATTTATCCAAAGATTTCAATTTTAAGAACCTCCTTGTCAAGAGGTTGAAAAAGAACAATAAATTGCTTGAAGTGTTTGGGAAGAAAAGGGAAAGTTAGGGATATGCTCTTCACCTTTTAGGTGAACCAAATTCCTAAACACTTAACCTTGATTCCATTTCATTGCTTTCCATGAACATGTTATTTAAAGTAGAGATTTAGTGGGCTCACCTCCTGAGTTTGCCTTAATGAGGCCAGTGAGAGGGACAACCCAAAGTGGGATACACTCGCTTTTGCCACGAGAATCTGACCCACTATAAAATGAAACGCATGTATCCTTAATGGGGTGCATGACAAATGGATTTTGATTTTTCAACCTTCCTCTAGTAGTCTTAACGGATTGTGCAAAATCATACTTCAGTGCGTGTGGGAAGCCTCCTTGGAGGATTGAGAGATTGAATTCTATTTGAATGGAATATTTATTAAAACCTGGTAAAATAGCAAAGCCACCTTGTAGAGCCATGTTTACAAGCCAAAATTGACTTTAGGTAGCCTGTTTGGAATTCTTTATTGTGATATACTTGTGAAAAACATCAGAGAACATACACATTAGAGTGTTTTTAGGGACATGATGATAAAGTGATGTGTGTGTTGCGCTTGTTTTTCTATTTTCAAACACATAAATTTCCAAAAATTGATCTTACACATTTTAAAAATTCAAAATCTTATACCCTGGTCAGAGAAGTGCCACCTGTGCACGAAACACACTCACCTATCAGAGGTTTAGTCACACTTGTGACTTGTTTAAACACAAGTAGACATACTAAAGTCGTGCTTAGAAAATTTTCAAACATGCCTGAAAAATCTAAAAACCCACCTAGAATTAACAAAGTCTCGCCTGGTAACCTACAGTGTGTCGCTTAATAAGAAACTAGTGCACGCCTACAGAAGTTTCAGTCATGCCTATGCTTGGTTCAGTGACGCCCAAAAATCAAAAAGGGAAAACAAAGAGTACTTGCAGGGGGAGTCAAAAAAAACTTTAGAACATATTCGACTACCCTTTTCCGTGTTCTTACTGCTCAGGCTTTCAGTTTGGTCAAAAATCCTGTTCTGTATATATTTTTAAAAAAAATTGGCAAAGGATTAGACCTCAAGTGATATTAACTTTCATTCTTCAAGGTTCATGCCTGCATTTACTAGATCTTATTATATCAAACAAACCTTGCACACTGATAGAACGTACTTAAGCCAAGAACTCCCTTACCCAAGAGAAGAATCTACCACTCCTAGAATACCACAAAAGTCACCCGAACAAGAAGTAGAAGACAACATGATGTATTATGGTGGTTTGGGTGGCAAAGATAATAGTGGTATTGATCTTACTAACCAGGGTGATGCCAATAATGGGGGCAATGATATAAATAACCAAGGAAACACTACTAACCAAGGCAATACCAACAATGGAGGAGCAGATCAAAATGCTCAAGGTATTGACCAAACTCACACTAGAACTCACACCGAAGCAATGATAGAAGATGCCACGGATGAAAAAGTTAGTGAGGCTATCTGATGTCCTTATTTCTGAAAGCTCATGGAAAAGGCAATGGACAGAGATAGAGAAAAACACTTCATGGACTTAGCACAAAAAGGTCTCAAACTACCCCGTGACTATGATGTCAACCAACTCAAAACACCAGAAGTTGAGAAAAGTACCTTAGACATCATGAACAAGCAATTCAAGATGTTTCAAATGTAATTGGACAACATTAAGCAAAACGGGGCTCCTAAGCCTTTTTCCATAGAAGCATTGTGTCCATTCCTGTTTGATAAAAGCTTGGTTATGGTGTCATTCCCAATCAATGTTGTGTTCCCCAAGTATGATAAGTATGAAGGAATGACAAATCCCCAAGATCACTTACAGGAGTTCTGTGCATTGAGCTTAGATTTCATGCATGATACAACATATTTAATGAGATTATTTCTACAGAGCTTAGGAAGCATGGCTATGGAGTGGTTTTCTAAGTTACCCTGCGACATTAAGACCTTCAAGGAGCTAGCTTCAAAATTCATGGCCCATTACTCATATAATATTAAACATGAGGTCACGATGATAACATTATGCAACACTAAACAAAAGGATGGAGAGGCATTCCTCACTTTTCTACAAAGGTGGTGGACAGTTTTTGCAAGATATCCTAGAAGTGTGCTTGAAAAAGAGAAGATGGATATCTTCATAAACAGTTTAAGCAATGAGTTGAACTATCGATTACGAATGCAATGTCCAAAGAACTTTCAAGATCTAATTGAAAATGGAGTAACAATGGAGGAAGTGCTGGTCAAAAGTGGAGAACTCAAACTGTAAAAAGATAACAAGAACAACTCCAACAATGGTAACTATGGCAACAATCAAAAGAATAATTGGTTCAGTAGTAATAGTCGTTATAAGAACAACAATAAGGGAATTGTGAATGATGGAGTAGTTGAATCTAGCAACTTGAAGGTGGTCCCCTTTTCTCTTACAAGGACACCTAATCAGGTGAATAATACCAATCAACTTCCCAATGCACCATCCAACAACAACCATACCAATAATGGAAATCAAGGAGATAATTCAAGGAGTACTAAATTTGATAAATATTTGCGGCCAACCCCTCAAAAGAACTTCACACCCTTGGTTGAACCCCTTGAAAAGGCATTAAAGACTCTCATGGCTAATAATGTCATTACTTTACCCAGAATTCATCCTTATGAGCCAAATAATAAACCTATTTGGTGGAGTGCCAATAGCCATTGTGAGTACCATAGAATTCGAGGACACACAACAAATGAATGTTTGCAACTAAAGAATGTAGTGCAAGATTTAATTGATAATGGCATGATCACCATTGACAGACCTCCACACAATCAAGATCATACAACATTCAAACAACCTTTCTACAAACATGATCAAGGGGAGTCATCTAATGGCAAGAAACAAAGTGCCAATAATCTTAACTTTGCACCACCTTATGATAACATTGTGAATGCTATAATAATTAATGAGCAGCCATGAAAAGAGGCATCAAATGTCATTACAAGAGGGCAGAATTCTAGAATGACTCTACAAGGAGCTACTCCTAAAGTCATTAGCACTCCACAGTCCAACATCATGGTTAAGCAACCTTCTATAGCAGCAAAACCTTATAGTTTGGTTGATCAGTTGCAAAGAACTCCAGCGCAAATATCTATCTTAGAATTATTGAAGTTATCCCCGAATCATAAGGATATTTTGGAAAAAGCTCTAGTAGAGACAAATATTCCTACTAACTTAGAAGAAGAAAAGTTCCAAAACATGGTAGGTCATCTTGTGGCACCTCATTGTCTCTCATTTTTCGATCAAGATGACATCTCTATAACCCATCCTCAAAATATACCATTGCATATAAAGGTCTTAATAGAAAGGCATAGAGTCAAAAGAGCCCTCATTGATGGAGGAGTTGGCCTTAATATTTGTACACTAAGTCTCATCAAATCCTTAGGGTTGTCTGAGTCTTGCATTGACCCTACGAAAAAAATCACCATTAAAGCTTATGATGAAGCTAAAAGGGCCTCTAAAGGCATGATCGTGTTGCACATCCAAGTAGGACCAATCAAGAAAGACACCAATTGCCAAGTATTGGACATGAAGTTAACTTATAATATTTTGTTGGGGAGACCATGGATTCACGAGATGCAAGCAGTCCCATCCACATACCACCAATGCATCAAATTCTCGTACATGGGTGAAGAAATCACGGTGGGAGGGGACTCAAACCCGTTCCAATGTTGTAATGCACTCAAACCCCTTCATGAGCTATTTATTCCACATAACCAGGAAGGAATCATTCAAAGAGCCACCATTGAAGATACAAAAATGGATGATCTAGTCATAACATTAAATGCTACTCAAAATCCTCCTCAAGCTAGCTCAACGACATCAACTAAGGGAAAGGAAAAGGTGAGCTACAAGGGTCCAATTATTAATGAGGGTTCATATCAAACTCCTAAGTCAGAGATAGTATGCTATAAACCTACTAGAGAAGAAAAATATGAAGCTAAAAAGGAAAATTATAAGAAAATGGATAAGATGATGGAGGCATTTGACAAACAGTGCAAAATTAGTTCAAAAGGAGTAGGGGAATACTCTATTTCCCTATTTGACATGCCCACATCTCCAAGGACACATGGAAAACCATCTAAAGAACACTTGCCTCACAAGTACAACTCTTACTTTGTAAGAGAAAGTGATAAAGAAGCATTTGACAAGGAAGAAAATGAAGTACTTCAATGGCTCTATCACGATGAAGAAGATACCTCAAACACTCCCATGGAATGAATTCAGCATGTTAATATATGAACCAAGCAATATGGGAAAGGTTTTGAGATTATGCAGAAGATGGGATACAAGGGAAGAGGACCCTTAGGCCAAAGGAATAGAGGGTTATTAGAACCCATTGAACCTACTTGGAGGGCAAAACAAGAAAAATCTGGAGTAGGATACCAATACAAAGGTGAAAGTTCCAGCCCAATGCAAGATTTTTATCCTCAAATAAATGCCTTAGAATCTGATGGAGATAGTGATGACTCTTGAGATTATGAATGGGATACCCTATCAGATGAATCATGTCAAGATAAGGAGGTGATTGCAATACATACTTATGCAAAAATCCCAAGGCAAGAAGTTCAAATCAATGAAGAACCTAATATCCAAGATATTAACATAGGGCATGCACCTACTGATCAAGCATGGATAGAGACATTTTGGATGCCTTTGGAGGAGAGAGATTCGAATGTTAGGTTTAATCTGCTCGTGGCTTTTCCTCTATTATTTCCCGTAGAAGTTGAAGAGGACTCAAGTGAAGGGGATTTTGACCCTTCTTCCTTGGACCATCTCGAGGAAGCTCACATCATAGATCTAAACGATACAATGTATGAACCCTCAAATGAAGTCATGTCCATAAACCCTATTGATGACAATTTACCCAATGAATCCTTACTTTTAATACATCTAGATCTCATTGATTGGGACCAAACTAAGCCAAATGACTTACTTTACTTTCCAAACGACCAAGTAGCAAACCAATACCTTAATGCAGATGAACCCTCTTTCACCAACAAATTTGATATGGACATGATGAGCACAGTGGGGGTCCATTTTCTTAGTCAAAAGCAAAAATGAAAAAAAAAATAGGAAAAAGAAAAGTTCTAGTGTTGAAAACCATTATGTGGCACCACTAGAACCAAAAAAAATGAAAATAAAAGATGTTTCCTTTGGTGAAAACCCAACTGTGGCACCAAAGAAAGAGAGATTGGATACATTGCCTAAGCATGAGGAAGAAAGGTCACCTATACTTATAGAACCGATAGAAAAGGTCAACATTGGTACGGAAGTGGATCCAAAGTTTATACACTTGGTTGCATCACTCACACCTCTAGAAAGAGAGGACTGCATAAAAAATTTCAAAGAGCACCAAATAAACTTTGCATGGTCATATGCCGACATGCCTAGCTTAGATCCTAACTTTATAATGCGTCATCTGAATGTTAGACCAGGGGTTAAGCCCGTAAAGCAAAAGTTGAGAAAGATGCACCCACACATAGCTCTTTTGGTCAAGGCAGAACTAGAAAAATTGTTGAAAGAAGGCTTCATAAGGGAAATAGCTTATGTTGAATGGATCTTGAACATTGTACCAGTTACAAAACATGACAAATCTATTCGAGTATGCACATATTTTTGAGATCTAAATCTTGCTTGTCCTAAGGATGATTTCCCACTTCTGAGTATTAATGCAATAGTTGACTTGATAGTGGGTCATTCCATGTATTCCCTAATGGATAGTTTCAACGGGTATAATCAGATTAAAATTTCACCTGAAGACCAGGAGAAGACTACCTTTACTTGCCCTTGGGGCACTTTTTGTTGGAATGGCATGCCCTTCAGCCTTAAGAATGCCGGAGCTACATATCAAAGGGCCATGACAACTATCTTCCACGACATGATGCACACATTCTTAGAAGACTATGTGGATGATATCCTAGCAAAATCCCACAAAAGAGAAGAACATCTCCAAATTTTGAAAAAGATATTTGTTAGGTTGGAGCAATTCAAGGTCAAATTAAACCTAAAGAAATGTGCCTTCAGAGTCCAATTCGGCAAGTTACTAGGCTATATAGTTTCCGCCAAAGGAATTGAAGTGGACCCAGAAAAAGTACAAGCCATAATGGACATGGAGATACCTAAGAACATCAGCCAAATGAGATCTTTACAAGGAAAAATTCAATCCATACGGAGATTTATCTCTCAATTGGCCGAAAAATGTCATTCTTTCACCAGGTTGCTACATAAGGATACCATATTCATGTGGGATGAGGAATGTGATCAAGCTTTTACATTGTTGAAGACTTATTTGATAAATCCACCCATTCTCATGCCACTAATTAAGGGCAAAGCATTTCTTCTATACATATCCACTACCGAAAGATCACTAGGAGTGCTTTTAGCACAAGAAGATGAACAAGGAAAGGAAACAACTATCTACTATTTAAGTAGGACTTTGATCAAATATGAGCTTAATTACACATTTATGGAAAGAGCTTGCTTAGCAGTGGTGTTTGCATCTCAAAATTTGAGACATTATATGTTGCTGCATAAGGTCAAACTAATTGCCAAAATTGATCCTCTCAAGTACTTGTTAAGTAAAACTGCCCTAACGGGTAGAATAGCTAAGTGGGTTATGATTTTGAGTGAATTTGACATTGGGTATGTCGATAGAAAGGCAATAAAAGGGCAAGTAATAGCAGATCATTTAGCTGAGAATCCCATAACTTCTACACAAACTATTCAAGTGGAATTTCTGGATTCCGCCATTATCAACATAGAAGCAAAAACATGGAAGTTATTCTTTGATGGCTCTTATACTCAAGGAGGTTCTGGTGCCGGCATACTATTGGTCACTCCTCAAGGTTACACCATTCCAAAGTCCTACAAGCTTATGTTTCCATGTACAAATAATATAGCGGAATATGAGGCACTTGTCATAGGCATCAAAATGGCCTTAGAGTGGAACATCCAAGAGCTACAAATTTATGGAGATTCTCAACTTATCATCAATCAAGTCAACAATGAATATAACACTAAAGATGAAAAGTTGATGCCATATAAGACTATGATTGATGGATGGAAGAAGTACTTTGCCTTGATCACTTTTGAGTAGATTACTAGAGAGAAAAATAGAGCAGTTGACGCCATGGCCACCTTGGCTTCCTTGTTACAAAAACTGGATCAAAATGAGAAGTATGAGTTCTTGGTGGAAGAGTTGGTGAAACTGGCATTCAACCTTCCTGAAACCCAAATTATTTCCCTATTACATGGACATGACTCCCCTTGGTATAGACCTATATACACATACCTCAAAGACCAATTACTACCCTTAGACCAAACCTGAGCTCAAAAATGCAACTTCATATGCCAATCAACCTGTTACCTAATCCTTTCTGAAACATTGTATCATAAGGGTTTTGATAGGGTGTTACTTAGATGTCTAGAGGAAGAAGAGTCTAAGTTAGCTTTACATGAGGTTCATGAAGGCATTTAAGGGTCACACTCAAGTGGTCTAAACCTAGCTAAGAAAATCTTTCACTTAGGGTATTTCTGGAAGACATTAGAAAAGGATGCTTGCCACTTTGTGAAGACATGTAGTAAATGTCAATACCATGGCGACATGATACATGCACCAGCACAGGAATTACACCCATTTGTCACACCATGACCTTTCTATCAATGGGGGTTTGATCTAATTGGTGTCATACATCCATCTTCTTCAAATGGGCACAAACACATCATAACCGCAACGGAATATTTCACTAAGTGGGTTGAAGCGGTTCCTTTGATAACGGCAACGAGTAAACAAATTTCCATGTTTATCTTAAATCACATCATTTGCCAATATGGTATTCCTCATGCCATAATAACAGATAATGGAAAATAGTTCAAGAATAAGGATGTTGATGAACTTTGTGTTACATTTCATATCACTCACCATTCTTCATTAATTTATTACCCTTAGGGAAATGGGCAAGTTGAAGCCATGAATAAGAATATCTTGAAGATTTTGAAAAGGTCGGTCAATAAATTAGGAAGGGATTGGCATATGAAAATCAATCCAACATTATGGGCCTATAGAACTAGCATAAGAACACCCACAGGAGCCACACCATTCTCATTAGTCTATGGGGCTGAAGCAGTTCTACCATTAGAGGTTGAAATCCCATCTCTACGAGTATCATTACACGGATTGATCACAGATGAAGACTATAGAGTAGCTAGACTTCAACAGTTGGAGTTACTTGAAGAACATCAAACACAAGCTTATGAGCACCTGAAAGTGTATCAGAATAGAATCTTGAAGAACTATAATAAACATATTAAACCAAGAGTCTTTCAGGTAGGAGACTTAGTGTTGAGGGAAAACCCAAAGAATCAAGTTGAAAGGAGAAGAAAGGAAAATGGGAAGCTAATTGGCTTGGCCCATTCATCATAGTATCTTCATTTGGCATAGGAACCTATAAATTATCAGATTGTGAAGGAGAGGAGCTCCAAGAACCCATCAATAGTATTCACCTCAAAAGGTTCTACACATGAGTCAGACAAAAGAGTATAAAGAGTATCAGATGAGAGAGCATCATATTTATTGTACATAGTTCAAAAGAGATTCTAAAAATACCAAAAACATTTGAAGAGCACAAAAAAGTCAAAAACATTGAAAAATTGAGCATGAAGAAAGGAAAAACATTCAAAAAAGATGTTTTCTTGGTGAAAACCTAGCAAATAGGTGCCTTGATGATAAAACTAAAATTTTTTTAAAAAAAAATTTTTAAAAAAAAGAGAAAAAGTGCCTTGGTGAAAACCTAGAAATAGGCACCTTGGTAGCAAAAAAAGTAAAAAGCTTTAAAAATAGAAAAAAGAGCTTGATCCATCCAAAGGGTGAAAACTTAGTAAACAAGCGCCTTTTGTTCCCTTGAGTTTGTCTTTCCTAGTCACATATGTCCATATTGCATTTCCACCATCTCATTTGTACAACCACCATTGCATCTGTCATTTGTACATAGTCATAATAAAGCCGATTAGTCACATTGTTGCATTATCTATCAGCCCTAAGTTTGTCAACCGATCACATTTATCCTCTGGGGGTAGAAGAAGATTGCAAATTTGGTACCGAAGGGATTCAATAAGTGCTACAATCAGTCACGTCAAAGAGAGATTTATCAAAGTTTCAGAAGCGAGGAAAGTTTATTGAGCCTAAGTATTCAACCCTACAACATGATCCTTGAGCCTTCATTGACTTTATTATTCGGGATTAAAAATGGACAAAAACACCTTAAAGATTAGAATACTTGGAAATACTTGTTGGAAAATCCTAAAACATGGCAAAACATTCAAAGCTTTCTTTCTTGGCAAAATAATGACACATGGTAAAACACTTGAAATCTTCTTGTTGATAAATCTTGATGAAATTGACTTTTCATCATATCTTTTGAGCTAATCAATGATGTTTCGACTAGATTGGCCATGATAAAGATGTGATATTTTTTGCCTTTGAGTAACTATTTTGAGGAAGATTCATCCACTTATGAGAGTTCATCTAACGACATGGTCATCAAAGAACCATTGAGGACTATCTCATAAGAGGAAGGATTAACCTTTGCTTGTTTACACAAATGGATCCCTTGTCTATTTAGATTTTCTATATCTTAATACCAAAAATCCACTTGCAACATTGAATCCATTGACACCAGTATTCAGACTCCCATAGTTTGGTCATCCAACTAGTGAGGGTTGTACCAATTTCAAAATGAGGTTACCAAAATGTGATAAAAAGTGATATTCATATCATCATGATGTGGTCAGTGATGATTGTACTAGCTTTCCAGTCCCAAAAATGCTCAATGATGAAAATTTATCCTCATGGCATTTATTTGCTAAAAGCTGGTGACACTTAGGTTGCATTATCATGTTAGATTAATTGCATGGCATTATCATGTTTAGATTAATTGCATTGCATTAGCATGGAAAGTTAATTGCATTTATTTATGGTAAATTTTCTAAGGACAAAAGGAGGGGCACATCAATAAATACTTGAGTTGTTCAAACATCAAGAAATGGGGGGAAGATTACAAATTCAAACATTCAATATAATCCTTGATTTTAAAAACAACGCAAGTGAGATTATCTTTGCATTCATGTATAGCATTAAACATTATTCATTACTCATATATCAAAAGAAAAGAAAAGAAATCATTCCATATATCATGCCTTCATAAAGTAAGAGTTCGCATTGCATTCATCTAGATACTTGAAAAAATCAAAAAAAGATAGGAACATACATATGCATTTCCATCAAACATTTTGCATCCATACATTGACAAAATAGAAAAGCATATTATCAAAGTCCATACATCATTGCACTCATTTATCTATATCATAAAATAAGATAACTACATCCATATCATAAATTGTAAATGCCTAACACATCATATAGTTGCATAAAAGATAATCTCATAAATCAACTCAATAGAGTATATCATATATCATCAATAGAGTGTTCATCATATGATCATCAAATCAAGTATCAAGGTACAATATCATCAAAAGGGGTACACCAAATGTTTCGATCAGTCAAATATCATGATATATGAAACAAAGAGGACATCATCAATGAGTCACTAGATCAATCATGAGCCTGCAGCACCAGATCCATCTGGACCTCTACCATCCTGTGGAGGAGGAGCCTGTGAAGTACTCGCTCCGTCCTGTCTTGGAATAACCATGGCTGATACAAATTGTTGTAATAAAGAGGCAACTTGATCCAACTGACCCACAATAGTGGACATATCTGTCCTTAATACCTGCATATCTCAAGATAATCTATCAATACAATCACCCTATGCACCCTGTGGCTATGGAGTTGGGGGAGGCATCTGTGGAGCACCATCATCTTGCTGTGCCTAATCCTGCTGAGTTGCATCATCATCATGCTAAGCCGAGGCTACTCTCTGTAACTATACCAAGGGATCCAATCCCCCAAGAATCTACCTAGCTACATCAAGTTGTGCTTGTCTCTGAGCTCTTTGATGTCTATGAGCTCTATCATGTCTATCTGCTCTAGGTTGTCTATCAACTGCATCATCCTGCGCTCTAGCTAGTCTATCTCTAGCATCCCCATGATCATGACCCCATCTCAGCTATCCTCTACCTAGTGCAACCTAAGGATGTCTACATCCTTGTCCTCTCTGATGTCTATCATCCCTATCACCATCATGACATCCAGGAATAGGCTCAACTGGATCAGTGAAACAAGGAAACCTGTTGTGAGCCCACCAATCTGCATACTCATGTGACATCCATGCATCTGTAATACCTGTCAGTATCTCCCATCTGCAAATAGTCATACCTGCAATCTGATCTAATGCAAATTGATAATCAATACATGGACCCCATAGAGAGATCTCTACCTGTACTCGAGCATATAGTGCATTTCCCTGAGGCATATCTTGTGTCCAACCATACTATCTCAAAACTCTATCAAAGTAGAAGTGCTCAATAGTAGTGGTAGTACGCCCAATCATCCAGCGAGGGGCGAACATGTATGGTAACTCATCCTCATCCTCTCTCCATCTATCACAACCGAGGAAGGGACATCATGTAACCTGATCAAGATCATCAATTTGATGTCTCCAGTAATCCAAGTGACCCAAGTGGTGCTAAATCACCATACCAGTGTACAGGAAAGCATAAGGAAATCCCCGATGTCGAACCCTATCAGAAATGGGCCTAGTAATGGGAAGATGCTCCCATATCCACAACTGAAGAACAATGGCACCCGCTGATAATGAGGCACTCCCCCGATACACCACCTCATGTAAATCATGATATAACTGCGCCAGAATGTAGGAACCCCAATCAAACTATCGAGGATGAGCCAGTAAATCCTACATGATCCTACCCCAACCAACTGAAAAACCATGACCTCGCCAGTCGAGAAGTAGTAAACCACCAATCATTGCACCTAAAACTACTGGTAATGTAGGAAAAGATGCAAACTGAGGCCATGTAATAGTATCCCCATCTCCTATAGTGTTGTCCCCGAATACTCGTCAGTAGACAGAAGAATCATAAATAGAATCATAATATACTATCTCTCCTCTGCATAGGATCCGAAGCAATCTATACACGTCCTCAGGTGTGATAGTCATCTCTCCATACGGTAAGTGGAATGTGTTGTGGTCAGAGTGCCATCGCTCTGTCACTGCAGTCAGTAACCCATGGTTTAGCTAAAACTGTGGGAGGTCAAGCAAAAATCTCAATCCACATCGCTCGATAACATGGAATTCAGCTGCTGTGAGTCCCTAACTCAAGTCAATAACCCAAGAGGCAACTGACCGGATGTATAAGGTAGGACTGTGATCCTATTGGTAAAGTAAAAGGAATCATATCAGTACATTGTATCAAGGAATTATCTCAAGTCAATCTTCTCAAAATCTCAAGTCATTACACCACGTACCATCATTCATTTCTTTGTATCTTGAGAACGAAGTGGCAATATCAAAATCATATCGATTTTCACACTGATTGATTTATCCTATTAATCACTATCCTAAATGGGATTGATAAATCATATTCCAAAGTACCACTATCCAGATATCCTAAACCAATTGTTTTGTTGACAATAATAGACCTACACTTATTATCCGAATATATCATCAAGAGCTATCAATTTTTAATCAAACGTAATCAAGTACACGTGTGAAAAGTACAAAAATTTTCCAAATAGTTAGTAGGTGTGATTTTTATCATGCCAAGCGACATTTAACCTAGGGCAATAGTACAAACATGCCAAGCGATATTATTTTGCTGGCAGGCGACAGTTTGCTGCTAGGTGATAGTGAATTAGGCTATGCGATAGTGAATGCTAGCCTAGGTGATAGCAAATACGTTAGGGTTCTTGTAAGCGACAACCTATTGAAAAAGGGGCAAATTAACCTACCACTAGGCGAGAGTTGTTCTAGTGCTAGGCGAGAGTAAAAGATTCCTAAGCGAGGATAAAATACATGGAGGTGGGAGTTAAAATCACGGAGGTGACAATAAAATACCCTAAGCGATAGTAAAATCATTCCTAGGCGAGAGTTCTTAAATTCAAGGCAACGACGAAACATGAAATTGCAATAAATGATCATAAATGCACCATAAATGCTCAATCAAGGTTTATAACAACTTATCAAAGCTCCATACTCAGGCGGCCTCACATATCTCTGGCACCTCTTGAATCTATGCTCCCAAATTAGCACAACCATCTCGAAAATCACTAGAGGATCAGAGCAAAATCACCAAGATGAAAAGTAAAAATGAATGGTAAAACAAGGTTTCTCAACCTATTTAAGGTATTTTGACCTAATTTGGGAGGTGAAACTAGCTGTGGACCTATCTTAACTAAAAACAAAACCGGGGCATAATCATACATCATGACATCTCAACAAATAGTCAAAAATGAAAACATATTCAATAAATCAAACATCAAATCAATTTTTTTTCAAAATCAAGAAATTAATATGTTTTAATTTCTGAGGGGGGCATAAGGGTATCAAATCGAAGTTGCGATCAAACATCATGAAATCAATGGGGCATCATAAATTTTTTTATCAAGAGGCAGCAATCAATCACATCAAGAATCAGCAATCAGGATTTAAAGGATCTTTGAACCAATGTTCTTCGCACATTGATTCAAAGAGGGGCATTTGTAGACACGTAAAATTGGACAAGTACTTTTCAAAATGCAATAAAATCAATAAATGGATCAAAAATCAATAAAAAGGACATAATTAAATAAAGTTGAACAAAATCAATTAAAATAAAGGAATTATTAAATAATGATGTTAAATGGTTAAATTGAAGCTTAAAAGGGACAAAAATAATATATAATTGATTTTAATCAATTAATTGTATAGTTGTTTAATCAAAAATCAAAATGAACCTATTACCCTTCCATGGCTAAATTTAATTAATTAATTGAATTAATATTCCTATTTTCTTTCAACAAAGTGATCAACCAATGAGAATTGAGAACAAAAGGACATAAATCACTCAAACATTTAAATTGTCCAAAGATTTGAAACCATTTAAAGGCTTGTCCCCTCATTTGTCCCCCCATTTATGGACAATGCAAAGTTTTTGACTCAACCAAGGGATAACCATGATTACTTCACTCCACCCCCTACCCTTGGGAAATTACTATAAGTATGAGGCATTTTGGAGAGCATTTCCATCTTGGAATTTCATTTGCATAGCATTGTTACTATAGGCAATTGAGATCATTTCTAAGAGCAATTTGAGCATTTTTAAGCATTTAGTATCATAATTTCATCAATCTTGAGCTCTAGAATCATCATAGAAGCATGGCCTAAGCATTGTAGCAACATCATTTCTCATTTTAGAGGTGTCACTAGTGAGGATTATAGCTAAGAGCTTCACTTACCACTTCTATCTAGAGATCCATGGGATAATATAGATTATAATTTCAATTCTAGTTAAATTTGCATTGTATTTGATTAGATTGATGTTAGTAGATCTTAATTTCATGCAGGTGAGTAACTTCATCACACAATTCTCTTTCATCTACTTCATGTATAGAACCTCTTTAGATGAATAATATTGATAGGTTCTTATAGCTCTTCTCCATCACAATCTGCTAACTTATAAGTGTCGGTCCCAAAACATGAAGTGATCACAAAAGGTCCTAACTAGTTTGCTTCCCATTTTCCTTTCTTTTCTCTTTCCGCTTGATTCTTGGGATTCTCTCGCAAAACTAGGTCACCTATTTGAAATGTTCTTGACTTGATGTGTTTGTTATAAGTCCTTGACATTCTATTTTGATATACTTTTAAGTGATCAAATGCTTGTTGTCGTTTCTCATCTAGTAGTTCTAGTTCATGCAATCTAGAAACTCTATAATCCTCTTCATTTATTAAACCATGTAAAGATACCCTTAAGGATGGAAGTTCTACCTCCAAAGGTAAAACCACTTTTGTTCCAAAGACTAAGGAAAATGGTGTAGCTCCTATTGGCATTCTAATGCCAGTCCTGTAAGCCCATAAGGTAGGGTTTATTTTGATATGCCAATCTCTGCCTGAATTGTCCACCATTCTCTTCAATATCTTTAGGATGTTTTTATTCATTGCTTCGGCTTGTCCATTACCTTGGGGGTAATATATTGATGAAGAGTGATGTATCATATGGAACTTTGTGCACAACACTTTTAGGCCTTTATTTTTGAAGTGCTTTGCATTATCCGTTATGATGGCATGAGGTATGCCATATCTACAAATTATGTGGTTTAGGATAAACAAAGATATCTACTTTCCTATTACAGTTGATAAGGGTACAACTTCCACCCATTTGGTAAAGTACTATGTTTCCATGGTAATAAATTTATGACCATTTAAGGATGGTGGATAAATCATTCCTATTAAATCTAGACCCCATTGATAAAATGACCAAGGTGTTGTCATAGGATGAAGCTCTTGTGCGGGCACATGTATCAAATTTCCATGAAATTGACACTTTTGACAAGTCTTAGCAAAGTAACAAGCATCTTTCTCCATTGTAGGCCAAAAATATCCTATCCTAAGAAGTTTCTTAGCTAGGGTTAATCAATTCGAATGTGACCCAAAAATTCCCTCATGGATTTCTCGCAAGGCTACGTCTAGTTCCTCTTTATCTAGACATATAAGGAGCATTCTGTCTAGACTCTTACTATACAATGTTTCAGATATTAAGGTATAACGAGAGGCTTGGCAGATAAAGCTTTTCTTGTGGTTCCTGGTTTGGTCCATGGGTAGGATTTGATCTTTTAAGTAGGTGTAAATAGGTCCATACCAAGGTGAATCATGTGTTGTTAGCAAACAAATGGTATGAGGATGGGTAGGGTCAAATGCAGGTTGTTCCACTTCTTCTACCATGAATTCATATCTAGCGCTTTGATCTGGTATTTGTAGAAGTGATGCCAAAGTTTCCATAGCATCCGCTACTTTGTTCTTTTCTCTTGGCACTTGCTCACATGTAATAAGAGTGAAGTACTTATTAAGGTTTTCCACCATGTTCTTATAAGGCACCATCTTGTCATCTTTCATCTGATATTCATCATTAATTTGATTAATGACTAATTGTGAATCTCCATAAACATTTTGTTCTGTCACCTTCCATTCTAATGCCAACTTGATTCCAATGACCAAGGCTTCATATTCTGCTATGTTATTGGTGCATGGAAATAGCAATTTATATGACTTTGGAATTGTAGATCCTTGAGGAGTAATCAAGAGTATGCCTACTCCTGATCCATGTTGGGTGTATGAACCATCAAAATCTAGTTGCCATGTCTTTGCCTCTACATTCACAATCTCAGAATCTGGGAATTCTACTTGAATTGGATGATCATCTTGTAGTGGTGATTCTGCTAATTGGTCAGCAATGACTTGTCCTTTGATAGATTTGCGGTCTACATACTCAATGACAAATTCACTCAACACCATGACCCATTTAGCTAGCCTTCCATTTAATGTTATTTTGCTAAGTAGATACTTCAAAGGATCGATCTTTGCAATGAGTCTTATCTTATGAGATAACATATAGTGGCACAATTTTTGGGAAGCAAAAACCATGGCCAAACATGCCCTTTTGATGAAGGTATAGTTCAACACATATTTGACCAAAGTTCTACTTATATAATATATAGCTTTTTCTTTTCCTAATTCATCTTCTTGTGCCAAAAGTGCCCCCAATGAATGCTTGGTCGCTAAAATATATAGGATGAAGGGTTTGCCTCTAATTGGTGACATCAAATTTGGAGGGCTCATGAGGTATTTCTTCAACATGTTGAAAGCTTCTTCACACTTCTCATCCCATTTGAAAATTGTATCTTTATGGAGAAGTTGGGTGAAGTTATCACATTTTTCTGCCAATTGGGATATAAATCTCCTGATGGATTGAATACTTCCTTGTAGTGACCTAATTTGCATTATGTTTTGAGGTGCTTCCATCTCCATGATGGCTTTGATTTAGCAGGATCTACCTCTATTCCTTTTGCCGATACAATGTAGCCTAGTAGTTTTCCTGATTGGTCCCCAAATGCACACTTTTTTGGATTGAGCCTTACTTTGAATTGCTCTAATCTGACAAAAAATTTCTCTAGAATTGGTAGATGATCCTCCCTTGAATGATATTTTTCTAATATGTCATCTACATAATCTTCCATGAACTTATGCATCATATCATGGAATATTGTTGTCATGGCCCTTTGATATGTTGCCCTGACATTCTTTAGACCAAAGGGCATAACATTCCAATAGAATGTTCCCCGTGTGCATGTAAATGTTGTTTTATCTTGATCCTCAAGTGCTATCTTGATCTAGTTATAGCCACTAAATCCATCCATAAGTGAAAACATGGAATGTCCCGTTGTTAAATCTACAATGGCGTCTATGCTTGGAAGAGGAAAATCATCTTTAGGACATGCCAAATTTAGATCCCTAAAATCCATGCAAATCCTAATGGACTTATCTACTTTTGAAACTGGCACAATGTTTGAAATCCATTGGGTATAATCAATGGCCCTAATAAATCCCACTTTTAGCAATTTCTCCAACTCCACTTTTACTAGCAAGGCTATATGTGGATGCATTTTCCTTAGCTTATGTTTGATTGGTTTGGCTCCTTCTTTGATGTTCAAGTGATGCATAATTAGACTTGTGTCCAATCCCAGCATATCATCATATGACCATGTGAAGTTAATTTTTTTTTCCTTGAAAAATTTTATGAATTCTTTTCTCTCTTCACTAGATAAGGATGTCGCTAGGTATATGATCTTTGGCTCGGTTACTGACCCAATATTTATCTTTTCTATAGGCTCGATCAAAATTGGAGATCTCTCTTCATAATGTTTAGGTAAAGCATCCAAACTTCCTTCCTTAGGTGCCTCAATTGGGTTTTCACCTTCGGAAACATCCTTTATTTCTTTTTCTTTTGGATCTAATGCTAGCACAACGTGGTTTTCAACACTAGATTCTTTTCCTTTTTTACTTTTTTTGTTTTTTTCATTTTTAGGTGAATTGAAATTTTGGATACTCCCCTTTATCATTTCCTCCTAATATTCCATAGTAGAATAAGGTTAAACTGCATTGAGGTATTGGGACACCACATTTTCATTCAAAAAGGTTGGTAGGATGGTTGGTTCAATGGAATCCCATTCGATTAATTCCAGGTGTATGAGAGTTAAAGGATCAACACTTTGGTTTGGTTCGATGAGATTTAGGGATAAGACCTCATTTGACGGTTCGTACATTGTATCATTCAAGTCTATGACATGTGCCTCTTCTAAATGTTCCAAAGAAGTAGGATCAAAGTCTTCCTCACTAGAATCCTCTAAGGTTTTTGTTGGATAAAATTCTCATGGGTTAAACCTAACATTTGATTCCTCCATAGTAGGTCTCCATGAAGGTACCTAGGGTTCTCCTACCCATTGATTTATTTCAATTTCTTGAATTTGAATATTTTCTAATACCACTTGATTTGAACTAGAGGTTTGATTTTGATTTGGTTCTACTATTTGCTCCTTTTCTTTGTAAGAAGTGTAGGGATGAATGACATCTACCTCCTTATATTGGCATGACTCACTTGACAATGAGTCCCATTCCCATTTATTCGAATCTTCATCACTATGGGATTCTAATTGCAATATCTGATCATATACTTTAGGTTAGTTTTTTTGTGTGTACCCTTGTTCTAAGTACCCTAATCCTATCTTTTCCTTGCTATCTCTCCATGTCATTTCAATTGGTTCAATAAGTCCTTCATTCCTTATGCCCAAAGGTCCTTGGCCTTTGTATCCCATCTTTTGCATTATTTGAAATCCTTTCCCATATTGATGTGTGGGAATGCTGATATTTTGGATACATTTTTCTTGGGCACTTGACTCCTTATCTTTATAAATCCAATTAAGAATTTCATTATCATCTTAATCTATGGATGAAGAAGTATTTTCTCTCACAAAATGATCATTATATCTATGGGGTAGATTGGATGGCTTTCCATATGACTTGGGGGATAATGGAAAATCCATCATGGATAAATAATATTCCCCTACTCGTGTTTGCTTGATTTTACATCGTTTATCAAAATTTCTCAATATTTGGTCCATCTTTTGGTAATGATCATCTTTGGTGTAGATTTGGATGGCTTTATCTTTGTCTTATTTCTGCTTCTAATGTGTATTCTCCTCACTAACCTTTTCCTTTCCCTTTGTCGATGTAGCTAGGTTAGTGGGTCTTTGGATGTCTTCAACAATAATTTCACTTTCCATAATTTCCTTTCCTTTTAATAATGGAATGTCCTTGAAACTTTTCCCTTGCTCTATTTGTTTGGGTATAGACCCTTCTGCATTATGCGGGACTAAAGATTCATTGATGGGCTTCATGTTGTTACAATATTGGAATGGGTTTGAGTCCCCACTTACCATAATCTCTTGACCTAGATAAGGAAATTTTAAACATTGGTGGTAAGTAGAAGGCGCGGCCTGCATTTCATGAATCCATGACCTCGCTAATAAGATATTGTAGGTCAACTTTAGGTCTAAAACTTGGCATATGGTCTCTTTTTGCATGGGACCAACTCTGATGGGAAGTACTATGAATCCTTTAGACACTCTTTCTTTTTCATCATAGGCTTTGATGGTTATTTTATTCTTTGGGTCAATAGCCTCCTCGAAAAATCATAGGGCTTTTACCAAGTTTAGGGTACAAATATTTAGGCTGGCTCCTCCATCGATAAGCACTCTTTTCACTCTATGTTTGTGAATAAGGACTTCTATATGCAAAGGTAAATTCTACGGGTGGGTTAGTGACATGTCATCTTGTTCAAAAAATGATAAGCAATGAGATGTCCCACCATATTTTGAAACCTATCCGCGTCTAGGTTTAGATGCACATTGGTTTCTACTAAAGTTGTCTCTAGAATTTCCTTATGAGTAGGTGATAATTTGAGCAATTCTAGGATTGAAATTTGAGCGGGAGTTCTTGGTAATTGATCAACCAAGTTATATTGATTTGAAGATGATGATGTGCTTTGGTTGGTTAAAACAATTCTTGAAGCATTTGTGGGTAAATTGATTTTAGAAGCTTGCCCCCTAGTGACAACATTAGATGATGCTTCTCTTGGTTTCTCCTTTACCATGATAACATTTATGGTATTATCCTCTTCACTTAGAGTATTGATTATGTTATCATAGGTATGAGCAAAGTTCACTTTCTCATTACCTCTTTTCTGATTTTGGTTGGCATTAGATGACTCGCCCTTTTCATGGTTTAGAAAGGGGTTCTTGAAGGCCGTATGATCCTCATTGTTTTGAGGCCCTTCAATTTTGATAGTTCCATCATCTATTAGGTCTTGCACTAAGTGTTTTAACTTCATGCATTCATTGGTTTTGTGACCCTTATTTCGATGATACTCACAATGGTGAGAATCATTCCACCAATTAGGTTTAATTTGAGGTTCATAAGGTCTCAAATCAGGTAATGTGATAATCTTATTAGCAACCAAGGTTCTTAATGCATTCTCCAAGGGTTCACCTAAAAAGGTGAATTTTCTCTTTTGATATGTGGAGAAAAAGGGTTTGGGCTTATTCCCATTGGAATTATTAAAAGGATTTTTATTAAAATTGTTGTTGGGATTGTTGGAATTATTGGGATTAAAGGGAGCTTTATTTGTCTAATTTACATTATTTGAAGAGTTAGCTCCACTTGATAAGTTAAAAGGGGTTGCCTTCAAATTGTGGGCCTTCACAACTCCATCGCTCACAAGATTTTTGTTATTATTCTTT
Organism: Chamaecyparis obtusa; assembly: GCA_027943335.1. Lineage (NCBI taxonomy): Eukaryota > Viridiplantae > Streptophyta > Pinopsida > Cupressales > Cupressaceae > Chamaecyparis > Chamaecyparis obtusa. The sequence goes on along the minus strand of BSBK01000682.1, from coordinate 3,739,862 downwards.
AACCATAGCTTAGGTTTATCATTGTGATTGTTGGCCCCTCGATTATTAACATAATTAGATACATAATGGTTATTGTTGTTGTTGGTATTGGATTTATTGTCTTTGAACAATTTTATCTCTCCTCTCTTTACCAATACGTCTTCAATCTTGATCCCATTTTCGATAAGTTTTTCAAATGTTGGGGGACATTGAAGTTGTAATCAATAATTCATCTCCATGGTCAAATTGTTTGTAAAAATTTCCATTTTCTCTTTCTCGGGGATACTTCGTGGATACCTTGCAAAAATGGTCCTCCACCTATGTAGGAATCCTAAGAAGGATTCACCATCTTTCTGTTTGTCACACAATTTGAGCATTGTGATTTCATGCTCGATATTATAGGAGTAGTGGGTTACAAACTTAGAGGCTAATTCCTCAAAAGTCTTTATTCCTTGTGGGAGCTTAGAAAACCATTCCATGGTGGGACCTCCCAAGCTCCTAGGAAAAAGTCTCATTAAGTACGTAGTGTTGTGCATGAACTCAATGCTTAAGGCACAAAACTCCCTTAAATGATCCTGTGGGTCTATTTTACCAATATACTTATCATATTTAGGAAAAATGGTATTGACAGGAAAAGGTGCCATGACCAAGCTTTTGTCGAATGGAAAAGGACACAAAGCTTCAATAGAAAAGGACTTAGGTTCGACCGCCTTTTTCATGGAATTAATTTGTTCTTGGAATGTTTTTAATTTTTTGGTCATAGCATTCATGGGGTTATCTTCTTCTTGATTATTCTTAAGTTTCTCTATATCATAGTCATGTGGGAGCTTTACCCCCGCTTGGGCTAGGTTTAGGAAAAATTTCTCCCTATCCCTAGCTATCAATTTCTCCATGACTTCAAGGAAATTTTTATCTTGGGCTGCTCTATCAAATTTTTCTTCAAGTGTTTCCTTAGGACCTTGATTAGCATTATTGGTGTTATTGGTGTTCCCTCCATGGTGATAATCATGAAATGCAGAATTTCGATCCATTGATTCAAGTCTTTCTTCAAATAAATTTGGGAGAATATCCCCTTGATCATGACCATTGAAAAGACTTTGGTATTCAAATTCATGGACTTCATTAGCAATGCAAGTGCTATCTCCTTGTAAAGATACCCTAAGTTTGTGGGACTATGTGGAAACTAGCATCCAACAAGGTTTGATTCAAATTGATCTTTTGATTTGATAATTGTTGATTTTAATTGAAGAGATTAAAAATGTAAGATGAGCTTTCAATGGATATCTCTTTCACTTGTTTTATGTATTTCCAAACACAACAATCATGCATACACTTGTTTCTTTTTACCCACTACACAATAAGTGTTTGATTTTGAAAGTACATTATCACGGGTTTTGCACAAAAAGACACTTCAAGCAATCTACCTAGCTCAAGATTGGTTTGTAAACATGGCTCTATAAGGTATTCTTTGCTAAGTTAACAAGGTTTTAATAAATATTCCGTTCAAAATGGATATTAAACTTTCATACTCCAAGTATATTAAGAGGCTTCCCACCACTGGTATGCCAGAGTTTTGCGCAATCCATGAGGACTACTCGAGGAAGTTAAAAAAATTAACACCCTTTTGTCACACACCCCATTAAGGATGTATTTATTTTGTTTTATAATGGGTTGGATTATCATGGCAAAGGTGAGTGTATCCCACTTTGGGTTGTCCCTCTCACCGGCCCTTTTAAGCAAAATCTCGGGACGCGAGCCCAACTAATGATCTAGCATGTTCATGTAAAAGCAAGAAAATGGAATGAAGAAATAGGTTGTGGGAGTTTGATTCACCAAAAAGGTGAAGAGCATATCCCTATCCACTTCTTAATCCCCAAGCACAATAAAAAAAGGTTCAATTTCCAACCCACTAACTAAAGGGATTTGAGTATTGCTACTCTCTTCCACAAACAAGGGGTTTATTTGATTATGTGCTTGATTTCCTTAACCTTTCTTCTTAATCAAAGATTTTAACACTTTTTGGATTTCATTCACTAATAAAAGTGAAGAGCATAGGCCTAATGTTAAACTTCCTCAAACAAAGATAGGCTATTTTTAATTACTAGATTTTGGAAAACACCAAAGCCATAATTTAAGTACAAAAATGACAAAGTTTTAAGGCTTACCTTTTCCTTGTAGCTAGCAAAAGGCTAGGGGCATTTTTGAGTGATTTTCATGTTTTAATGCTTACCTTGGTGATCGTTCCTTTCCAATGTGCTTTTCCTCCAAAAAGTTAGTCAACAAAACCAGGAACAATGAAGAAAACAAAATGAAATTGAAGAAACAAAGACAAAATTAAACTTTAGGCCTTATTTGTCAAATTTAAGAAAAACTTGATTAAGGTGAAAATATCCAATTTAATGAAACAAATTTTGCCTTATATGCTTCTATAACTTTGATGTAATGATCATATACTTGACTCTCCTACTGTGAATCCTCAAGAACTAGCTTAATGTGAGCAATGTTCTCCTTTTTAATCTTCCTTGTCAAAGCTTTGCCTTCTTGATTGAATCCACTCTCTGGTTTTTACTTTTCTATGATCAGTCATCCTGTAGAGACATAAAAATCATTTTCTGACAGTCAGATTATGAAAATTTTCAATTTAAGCAAAAGCGTTATGTATTGAAAGTGCTCTTTAAATGTTTAAAAGCACTAGAGATCAAATTAAAAGTGCTAAATAAAATAGTAAAAGCGCAGAAACAGAGAGTAAAAGCACTGAAATCTTACGTAAAGGCGTCAAAAAATGATCAAAAGCGCTGGATATCGAGTCAAAAGCATTGGCTAGTCAGGGAATAAGCGCTGTTAGAAATTAGACAGAAGTCGGAAAGAATCAAAAGCGTAGTTTCTCTATGAAAAGGCACACAACTTTGTCATGGAAGCACTGTAACAATGCTTAGAAGTGTTGTTCAACTACTCAAACATGTTGTTTAAATTCTCAGAAGTGCTATTTCACCTGCAAAATAGAGAGCTTAACATGCAAAAATTTGAACAAAAATGAAATTTACAGATTTTTAGAAAGTGAAACCTACTGCCCCATGGTGTGCGCCATTTTGTGTATTAGAAATTGTACTTTCATAGAATTAGTATTGTCAAATAAATCAAACAGAAACTAAGTTACCACAAATAGCAAGTCTATTTAGCAAATAAATGAGTAATTAAGCATTATATGGCTCTCTTACTAAGAGTGTTAATGGTGAAGCTCTTAGCAAACCTCCATTAATGACAGTCCTAGAATGAGAAATGAGTGATAAGATAAGCTAATTAATTCAATTCCAAATTGAAATGCTCAATTAACTTCTAAATTGCCTTTCTAGCTATAATTCTCAAGAGGTTAGATGCAATTCTTAGATTTGTGGATGAGTTATGAGTGAATTTAGCCTTTGCTTTTATAGGATTTGGCAAGGGTTAGGGGGTGTAGTAGAGTTGATCATGATTAGGCTTGATTTGAGTCTTTTGTTCCACCCTTTGAAGACAATTTAAATATTGTGTCCTCAAAGCTTGGGACAAGATGAGTGGACAAGATGCTCTTTCAATTTGAGTGATTGAGATTGAATTTGGCTTGATCCATGGGAGCTCTTTTCTTAAATCCTATTGGTTGAGGATTTTTCCTCCCATGTGGTGTTGAGAGAAATTAGGATTTAATCAATTTATTTTAATTCATTTATTTAGCCAAGTGTACCCCTTGAATGGGTTGAGTTCATTTAATCCCAAACTATACAATTAATTGAATTAATTGCACATTGATTTGATTTAACTTGATTAAAATGCTCTTGATTTTGATTTAAATTGAATTGAAGCTTGATTTTAATTTTGATTGGCTAAATACTTGTTTTGATTCAATTGCTTTGATTTTTTCCTTGATTTGCCTTGATTAATCACTTGAATGATCTTGTCCACTTTGAGGTAATTACACATACTTTTAGACAATTGCATCTACATGGTAAGGTATACTCCATTATTTAGATTTAATCTCTGCTACATGTCAGCATTCTTTCAATTACATTCAAGGTTGATTCCTATGCATGGGTTTGACTAAGGCAAATCCCTCCCCCCAACTTTCTTTCCCTTCTTTTTGTGTGCAGGAATAGGTTGCAAAGTTTAAGATCCAAATTTCAGGTGGTACATAAACAAGTGTAGATCCTTTATAGATTTCATCAGATTCAATGTCTCTAGGAAAAGTCAACTTTTTCGGACAAGGTCAACTTTGTTTGACATAGTATTTTGGTGATGAACTACAACTGATTTAGAACCTGAATGAAGAAGTTGTGATTAAAGATCATTGAGGAGTTGCTGATTAGATATGTAAGATGATTAAATCAATATTATGTTGTCATTGATGTCAACTAGCTTGACAGTACTTATCTTGCAAGTTACTATACCGAAACATCTAAAGAAAGGTGAAAGAGATGAAGAATAGAAGTATCTACATGAGGAAGATGTATATGTCAGATGAGGATAAGGAATACATCGAGTAACTTGTTGATGAGTCTATGACTTGATGATATTGACTTTATTATGTTGCATTCATCTATGATGAAGAATAGAGCTAAAAGACACAAAGCAGTGTTGTCGGTAAATGAAGCATTCTAGTATACACTAACGGAGTGTAGTGTATACCGAGTGCAGTGTTAATCGAGCTTGTGTTCACTGATGCATTTCTTTGTTAACCGAGCAGAATAGAAAGGAATTAAATGATTAGTTTAGCCAATAAATTGATGAGCTAGAAAGTGTATGAAATCTAGGTAACAGATAAGGTTTTTTATGAAGATTGACGGCTAACATAATTCAAGGAAGATCTAATGGAGTAGATTGAAATGTGTTACTAACACATCAGCCGAAGAAGGTTAAAGTGGCAAAATCAATGAATGAGATTAAGTGGCAAAATCTGATGGACAAAAAGAAAATGATTTACTCGTCTATATAAGAGACATTGGCTTCATTTTTGAAACGATGCTGGAAGAAGAAGATACTGCAAAATTATCATGTGAACAAGTTTTATGCATTTTGATCATACTGGTTAGTGAGAACTGAACTGTAGAACAATTACCGAGCTACAAAGAGTAATTACCAACGGATAGTAAGTTGATATAGTGTTGAATCTGAAGTGATATATTGATCAGAAAGATTTGTATGAGCTAAATATTGATTTGTAAACTGCAATTGAAGTTATATCAAGGTAGATCATCTACTGTTACATATTTAACCATTGTACACAGTCAAATCTCTTAACTGAGTGGACTAAGAAAGTCTTTTTATATTTCATTCATAGAATGAACATTGTTATCCTATCAACCTCAGAGTGACTATTGGTTGGATGATAACTTCTGGTCTAAAATCCTCTAACAAGGTCACACCTAACAGTGTGTTTGTAACCTTTAACAGGGTTGGGTCTTCACCGACCTCACTTCAGAAGAGTGAACATTTTTGGGTTGTTGGTCCCAGGTGGTTTTTCCCTTCACATGGTTTCCACTTTAAATCTCTTGTGTTATGTGTTGATTGTGATATTTGTTTGTTATCATACTTTGCATATTACATGTTAGATTTGATTGGTAACTACTATAAGTTTTAGACTGATAATCGGTAAAAGCACAGATAGTAAAAGTATTTTATGTTTACCGAGTAGTAAAAGTTGAAGAATTTGTTTTGGATTATACATTTTTTTTGGGACACTGGATAACTGATTCACCCCCCTCTTAGTTATTCTAACAATTGGTATCAGAGTTGTGGTTGCTTAGAATAGAGTTTTAAGGACTCTAGCACAAAGATCTGAAGATGTATAATAGGGAAGTGCCAAAGATGAACAAAGAGAACTTCGCAGTATGGAAAAGTCGGATGAAGTTGCACATATCTGGAATTGGGAATTCTACACTAGAACTAATGGAAAATGGCTACATTGAACTGACACCAGGTCCCCTAACACTTGATCAACTAAAAGACAGGCATGAACATGATATTACTATGATGGAATTTGTTGTTGCTTGTATCGATGCCGAATTTGAAGACATTAAGGGATGCACTACTGCTAAAGCCATGTGGGATAAACTGACTCTAATATATACTGGAGATTTGAATGTTAAAAGAGCCAGAGCAGAAAGCCTAAGAGGTTGATTTGACGATATGAAGATGAAAGAAGGTGAGAACATTGTGCAATACTCAAATGGACTAAAAGAGGTGGTACATGCTATTAGAGCATCAGATGGAATTATTGAGGATGAAATAGTGATAAGCAAGATTCTCATAACTTTACTGCTAGTTTATGCAATCAAGATCTCTACAATTCATGAAACAAGAGCTACATCCAACCTTACTCTTGACACGCTGATTGATAAGCTTACAACCTTTGAATTGAATAACTTTGACAACAGTGTTGTATCATCTATTGAATATGCTTTCATGTCTTCTTTAAATATTGGTAAATCTAGTAGCAGGAATAATAAGAATAATGATAGTGATAGTAATACCGATGATGAACTTGATGAGCTTGAAGCTCTTATGGCCAGAAGGTTACCCAAAGGTAAAGGAAGGTATAGAGGTAAGCTAACTTTGGCATGCTTTAATTGTAAAGAAGTTGGCCACATCACTGCTAGATGCCCGAATAAGAAAGATGATGATAGATCCAAAGACCAATCTGAAGGAAGCTATGGGAGAAGAGTCAACAGAGGCTACCAACACAAAAACAGAGATAACCAAGATAGCTATGAAAAAGGGAAAAAGGTATGTTACATAGCCAAAGATATTGAATTTGAATCTAATACTGATGATGATGTAGAAGTAGTATTTGTTGCTATGAAAGATGACTCAAAGGAAGAAGAGAAACATGAAGAAAAAACACTGATCTCTAAAGTAAGCAGAAATGATACATGGATCATAAACAGTGGCTGTACACATCATATGACTAGTGATGTAGAGAAATTTGACCTACTTGATGAATACGATGGAGGATCTATTAGGATCGAAAATGATGTACCCTATATGGTAAGAGGTAAAGGTTCACTGATGATTAATGATAGAATAAAATGTGAAAATGCATACTGGGTAGATGGACTAAACTACAATTTTTTAAGTGTGGCACAACTAAATAATTCAGGCCACCGACTTGCTTTTGAGAGAAAAAATATAAAAATCTCTAATGATGGAGGAAGACTTGTCGAAACTAGTACACAATCCAGAGGTAATCTATTCTATCTTGATATTGATCAGTCCTCTTGTTTATTAATGAAGGATGAAGATGCATGGTTGTGGCATAAAAGGTTATGCCATGTGAACTTTGATAAAATGATCAAGATTAGTAAGAAGAAAAGAGTTAGAGGGTTGCCTAACTTGTCAAAACCTGATCATGCTATGTGTCATGAATGTCAGAAAGGTAAGATGACTAAGTCTAGTTTTAAAAGCAAAGACTACTCAACAAAGAAGATACTTGAGTTGGTTCATACCGACCTATGTGGTCCTATGAGAACTTAGAGTTATTATGGTGATAGATACTTTATTTTATTTTTTTATGACTATACTAGATTGATGACGGTTATGTTCTTAAAAGAAAAATCTGAAGCATTTAAGATGTTTAAGTGGTATAAGGAAAAAGTAGAAAAAGAGACTGGAAAAGAATTAAAATGCTTAAGATCTGATAGAGGAGGTGAATTTATCTCTGATGAATTTAATAATTTCTGTAATGAGCATGGTATCAAAAGACAGGTCTCTACACCGAGAACACCTCAGTAGAATGGGATTGCTGAAAGAAGGAACATGTCAATAATTGACTGTGCAAGAACACTAATGCTACAAAAGAATATTTCTTAGACATATTGGAGGGAAGTTGTCAGTACAATTGTATATGTTCTTAACCGAGTACGACTAAAAAAGGACACCAACCAGACACCCTATGAGCTATGGTTTGGACACAAACCTACTGTAAGTTATTTCAGGATTTTTGGAAGCAAATGTTTTATTCTAAAAGATGAGAGAAATGGGAAATTTGATTCAAAAGGTGATGAAGGAATATTCTTAGGATTCTACTAAGAGTAAAGCATATAAATATCTGAATAAGGTTACAAATAAGATAATTGAAAGTAATAATGTCTGTGTTGATGAGTTTGATGAAAAGAACATAGAGGAAAGTAGAAAGGAACTAGAAGACTATGGTAGATTCACTTACATTGAACATCCTGATTATCTACCGAAGTCGCAACCTGTGATAACCAGTTAGCAGGAAAATAACCCCAAGGAACAGGGAAGGGAAACCGATGAACAAGATGGAGCTACCGAGCAAGCACATGAACTTGAGAAGGATGAACAAGAAAGAAGAAACTGAGTACTGGCTAGTTTTGTCAGGAGACATCATCTTGAGACACAAATCATTGGATACAGACAAGCTAGCATGTAGACAAGAAGCAAAGAAAGACAAGGTACATGTCTAGTTTGTGAATTTGAACCAAAAAATGTGAAAGTTGCATTAGAGAATGAAGAATGGGTTAATGCAATGAAAGAGGAAATAAAACAAATAGAGAAGAACAAAACCTAGTCCTTAGTACCCCAACCTAAAGATAATAATGTTATTGGTACTAAGTGGATATTCAAGAACAAACTAAATGAAAATGGTGAGGTGACAAGAAATAAAGCTAGATTGGTATGCAAGGGCTATGCACAGGAAGAAGGCATTGACTATGGTGAGACATTTGCACCTATTGCTAGATTGGAAGGAGTTAGAATGCTACTTGCATATGTTGCACACAAGAAATTTAAAGTTTATCAAATGGATGTGAAGTCAACATTTCTAAATGGTACACTTGAAGAAGAGGTCTACATAGAACAACCTGAAGGATTCATTGATCCAGAAAATAAAGACATGGTATGTAGACTACATAAAGCTTTATATGGTTTGAAGCAAGCACTAAGATCCTGGTATGAAAGGTTGCATACTTACTTGTTAAGTAACGGATTTGTTAGAACTAGTGAGAACAACAATTTGTACATGAAAGGTGATACTGATGACACTATTATTATTGCTGAGATATTTGTTGATGATATTATTTTTGGAGTTCAAGATCATGTATGTAAGTCTTTTGCTGATGAGATGAGAAAAGAGTTTGAAATGTCTATGTTCGGAGAGATTAAATTCTTTCTAGGACTACAAGTGATTCAGCAGAGTGATGGGATATTTATCTCACAATCTAAATACATAAAGGAAGTTTTGAAGACATTTGGCATGGAAGATGCTAAACCTGTGGGAACACCGATGGCTACTGGATGTAAATTGAAAAAGGAAGATGAAACTACAGAGGTAAACTAGACACTTTACCGATCCATGATTGGTAAGCTAATGTATGTAGTTCACAGTAGATCAAATATAGCACATGTTGTGGGAATTGTTGCTAGATTTTTTGCTAACCCTAGAGAATCACACATGATTGCTACTAAAAGAATCTTAAGATACCTGAAAAAGATAGAGGATTATGGATTATGGTATCCTAAGGAAGGTAAGTTTGAATTGAAGGTCTATACCGACGCTGATTGGGCTAGAAATGTGGATGACAAAAAAAATCACCACCAGAGGAGCATTCTTCTTTGGTGAAAGACTTGTAACCTAGACAAGTAAAAAGCAAGCTTGTATTTCTCAGTCTACAGTTGAAGTAGAGTATGTTGTTGCTGCTACTAATTGCTCAAACATTTCATATATTAAGCAAGTTTTGGAAGGAATGAATGAGGTAATCATTGACCCGGTGATTATATACTGTGACAACACCAGTGCTATTAACATTTCAAAGAATCCAGTGATGCACTCTAAGACAAAGCATATATCAATTAAGTATCACTACTTAAGAGAACAAGTGCAAGAGAAGCAAGTGAAGTTAGAATTTGTTACATCTAAAGAATAACTTACAGACATCTTTACAAAGCCTCTACCAAAGGACACATTTGAATACTTGAGGACTAGACTTGGGGTCCGTCCCCTATCTACCGATCACTAATGTGATCTAGATGTTGCATCAGCTTAACCTTATCAGAAGATCACACATGTTGATATAGTATAGTTCACACTTTGAATAATGTTCAAGGTTGTGATTAAGTTTGAAGAACTGAAACAGATTGGGATATCAGTATAACAGAGATATAGAGACTATATTGGACAACAGAGAGTTACTTAGCTACTACAGAGCTGATTATTTATTTGTTTCTTTAGAATTGTTGTCAAAGGAAGAGATAAATAATATGAAGAAAAGTTAAATATGCACCGATGTGAACTATCTAAGGGAGAGATAATTTGAAAGAAACAGAACATTGAAAGATCAGTTACAGAGAACAGGAGCAGGAACCTGAGAGCTGAAAAGATCATATCTACAGAATGATAAAGTTGTATTTTATAATGCTGTTTAGTAATGTAGTGATTAAACATATTAAGCTAGGGAGAGCTTGTACAACATTTGTTCATAGAGTTGTAGAATACATGTTTGGTATGGGTATGGTACATTTCATATTACTTGAGTTGCCATCAATGCCAAAGGGAGAGATTGATGAACTAAAACTGATTTAGAACCTGAATGAAGAATATGTGATTAAAGATCACTGAGGAGTTGCTGATTAGATATGTAAGATGATTAAATCAGTATTATATTGTCATTGGTGTCAACTAGCTTGACAGTACTTATCTTGTAAGTTACTATACTGAAACATCTGAAGAAAGGTGAAAGAGATGAAGAACAGAAGTATCTACATGAGGAAGATGTATATGTCAGATGAGGATAAGGAATACACCGAGTAACTTGTTGATGAGTCTATGACTTGATGATATTGACTTTATTATGTTGCATTCATCTATGATGAAGAATAGAGCTGAAAGACAAAAAGCAGTGTTGTCGATAAATGAAGCATTCTAGTATACACCGACAGAGTGTAGTGTATACCGAGCACAGTGTTAACTGAGCTTGTGTTCACTGACGCATTTCTTTGTTAACCGAGTAGAATAGAAAGGAATTAAATGATTAGTTTAGATGATAAATTGATGAGTTGGAAAGTGTATGAAATCTAGGTAACAGATAAGGTTTATTATGAAGATTGACAGCTAACATAATTCAAGGAAGATCTAATGGAGTAGATTGAAACATGTTACTGACACATCAGCCGAAGAAGGTTAAAGCGGCAAAATCAATGAATGAGATTAAGCAGCAAAATCTAATGGACAAAAAGAAAATGATTTACTTGTCTATATAAGAGACATTGGTTTCATTATTGAAATGATGCCAGAAGAAGAAGATACTGTAGAATTATCACATGAATAAGTTTTCATGCATTCTGATCATACTGGTTAGTGAGAACCAAACTGCAGAACAATTACCGAGCTACAGAGAGTAATTACCGATAGACATTAAGTTGATATAGTGTTGAATTTGAAGTGATATATTGATCAAAAAGATTTGTATGAGCTGAATATTGATTTGTAAACTGAAATTGAAGTTGTATCAAGGTAGATCATCTATTGTTACATATTTAACCATTGTACACAGTCAAATCTCTTAACCAAGTGGACTAAGAAAGTCTTTTTATGTTTCATTCATAGAGTGAACATTGTTATCCTATCAACCTCAGAGTGACTGTTGGTTGGATGATAACTTCTAGTCTAAAATCCTCTAACAAGGTCACACCTAACAGTGTGTTTGTAACCTTTAATAGGGTTGGGTCTTCACCGACCTCACTTCAAAAGAGTGAACATTTTTGGGTTGTCTGTCCCAGGTGGTTTTTCCCTTCACATGGTTTACACGTTAAATCTCTTGTGTTATGTGTTGATTGTGATATTTATTTGTTATCATACTTTGCATATTACATGTTAGATTTGATCGGTAACTACTATAAGTTTTAGACTGATAATTGGTAAAAGCACAGACAACAAAAGTATTTTATGTTTACCGAGTAGCAGAAGTTGAAGAATTTGTTTTAGATTATACATTTTGTTTTGGGACACTAGATAACTGATTCACCCCCCTCTCAGGTACATAAACAAGTGTAGATCCTTTACAGATTTCATTAGATTCAATGTCTCTAGGAAAAGTCAACTTTTTCAGACAAGGTCAACTTTGTTTGACATAGTATTTTGGATCTATAATTCTCAAAATTAGAAGTTACAAGTGTCAAAGTGCCAAATCCAAAACCGTTTTTTATTCTGACATTTATGTGACAGTCAAAACCAGATCTAAAGTGTCATTCCTCTTCTCCTAATTTCAAGGTGAGTTCATTACATTTAATTTTCTTAGTCATTCATCATATTTACATATCATTATCATTTATATCATAAGGAATCACAAAAAACCCACATTGTGTAGATCACAAATTTACACCCTTATTCCCTTGGTTGTGCTAATCAGATTCACTTTGTTGGGAGTTATGTATTCCAATGTATGAGGAACTTGGTGGTCTACTACTGATCACCATTTTACACATCACATATATCATCATATTTCTTGGTTGTGACATTATTGGAGAGATGTTGTAGGAATGTTTAGTGAGTTGATTGGATCGGTGAGGCTACTATGTTGTAGATTTAATGATGCAAAGTTGCATGTGTTGAAGAATGTGTGTACTTGATCTATGTCAACTTTATAGAGGTTCATAGTATGATTTGAGTTAGTTGTGGATGATTTATTAGAGACTGGTATTTTGATGTTCTGGAAGTGTTCGGGAAGAGACAATATGATAGTATTTGGATCGGTGTGGATTGGCGTGACAATCTTTCAAGATGTGAAGGCTATATCATGTTTATGACTTTGAATTATGTCCTTGACATGATTGGTTCATCGATTTGAGGATTGAAAGCTACGTTTTTGGAGTGATAGAGTTTAGTGATTATTGTTCTTAATATAACATTCTTGGTCGACATGGCTAGTGTAACATGTTACAATGGATCACGATGTGATTTATGGAGTTGTTGCATCTTAGAGGATGTTGTTATGGATCATTTCTATGTCTTAGCCAACATTAAATGGATCACATAATATATTGAGCTATAATGGATTAATATTTTGTAATTAGGTTTGTGACCAACCTTGTACAAATAATTTGATGAAATGTATAAAATAATGTAATCATTTGTAAGTGAAAAGGTGTGGGTATGTGAAAACATGATTTATTGATGATTGTGTGAAGAGGTATGAGTGGAATTCACAATTGAGGTAGAGATTTATTGTACTTCATTACAATTGTATTGGCATGTTCGAGATGTTATCAGTCAGTTCAGAAATAGTGGATTGTTGTGCACAAATTGGATCATTGTCCAAGTTAATCTTTAAGGTGGTGAGCCTTACCTTATTTTAATTGAGAAGTGAGCTCTAGGTAGCATGCTTGAATGCACGTGCATTCCCCTTGTATTACCTTTAACAGCGTATTGCACTTTTAATAGAGTACATCATCTTGTAGGTTTGATCCCCACCATATTTTGTTCCCTAATTGGGTTTCCACGTCAAAAATATTGGTGTTAATGTATTCATGTGGTGTTGTAATTATGTGATTTCATGTTTAATATTAATATCTATGGTTTAAAGGTTTAATTCTGCTAAGTGGTTAAAGATTGTGTGGTTAGGACATAACTGATTCACCCCCTCTCTTAGTTGTGTGGTACTTCTATATTTCTATCAATTGGTATCAAAGCCAGTCCATCTTTGAAAAGTATAATATCTTGAGGTAATCCAAGATGTTAGCTCTTGGGAAGGAAAGTCCAAGGTTCGATGGAACAAACTATGAATTTGGGAAAGGACAAATGGAGACACATTTGAGATTCCTTGGTAATGAGTATTGGGAGATTACAAAGAAAAACTACAATCCTTTTGTAGATGTTGTCAATGATAGCCTTGATGAAAAGAAGGAATTTGATGTCAACATTAGAGCCAAGGAAGCCTTGTTAAGTGCTTTAACATATTTAGAATATTCTAATGTCATGGAATTGGAGACATCAAATAAAATCTAGGAGAAACTAAGGATTCTACATGAAGGAGATCCTTAGGTGAAGATGACGAAGTTGTAGACACTTAAGGGAAAGTTTGAAGCTACGAAGATGAGTAAAGATGAGAACATTACATCTTACATGCAAAAGGTAAAAAATATTATTTTTAAAATGAGAAGTGTCAATGGAACAATTGATGAAGATGAAGTTGTGGCTAAGGTTTTGATATCCTTACCTCCTTATTACAAACACAAGGTTGCATATATAGAAGATATTTGAACTGTGACTAAGGTGAAAAAATATATATTTTTAATTGAGGAAAAAACAAGTTTTGAAGGGGCCCCGAAACCCTTTACAAGCTAGAAAAAAAGATAAGCATTACAAGATCAACAAAGGCAAACATATGCCACAAAGCCCAGGTAGACCCAAAGAACAACCTAAAAGATAATCAGATCAACATAAAAAATTACCAGCAAAAAAAAAAAAGAAACAACCTCCAGCAGATAGCAAAAAGGAACAACTAGCCCAAGAGCTTAGTCCAGTAACTTCAGGGAGTCCTCAGCCACCTCTTGTAAAGTTTGGATCTTTTGAATAGAGTCTTTAAGATTCAACAACTCCTTGGGAAGGTAATCCATCTTCTTTTTCATACTGGCTTTGGTTCTTGTCCCTAGCCCAAAAGCTTGACCACCAGGTTCATCTTCCACCACAATAGCATTCTTTTCCTGATAATTCCCCTCCAACATTGAGTACAAGGCATTGAGATTTATTATATTCTCCTTTAGCCCTTCATTATTATGGGACATGACCTTGATCATTTCCTCATTACTTTGCACTCTGGTATTGATGGTAAGAAGCTTCTCGTCGATCACATTCAAAATTTTCTCTTCCAGCATCTCATTATTGACACCCTCAATCAAGAAAAGTTTACCACTGCTATTATCTACATCCTTTTCATTCCTCATGTTGTCCACAATCTCCTCCAAAGTATCAAATTTAGCATCAAGTTGTCTATACTTGAGGCTCAACTCTTTAATTTCATGGAACACCCATTTGTCTAGATTGAAGGTCAGCATTGCCCTATTCCTCGCAGCTTGGAGAAATCCCATGGTAGCATCCTTTTTATAATTGAAATCATCTTCCTCCAGGGAAGTAACCTTAACTTTACTTTGGGAGTTCCTATTCTTGTCATTCTTGACACCATTTCCATTAGTTTGAACATCAGGCTCTCTATTAAAATGATCATTCACCACAAAATTAACAATAGTCACAACCACATTAGTTGGTGTATCATTGATCACAGTGCTCTGGTTATTGGTAATATCCTAGGTGTTCTCAAATTTATCATCCCTCTTCATATCATGGTAAGTTGGTAAAAAATACATGTTACTTGGTAAGTTATCTTCCTTTTAGTTAAGTGAATTTGGTGATTCCCTTCCTAAAGTTGAGACCACATTCAAATATATTGTATCTAAGAACAAGAAGAGGCATGTCCCTAGAGAAAGTTCATCAAAGTATGCTTAAGGAGATAGAAGAGATTGAAGAAGAAGAAAGGAAGCTTGAGGAACTTGAAGCCCTAATTTATAGGAGAGTACCTAAGGGATTTGGAAAGTATGAAGACAAATTATACTTGAAATGTTTTTCTTGCAATAAAATTGGCCATTTTGCATCTAGATATCCTAAGAGAGTTTTAAGGAAAAACCTAGGAAGTATCAACCTAAATATTAGAAGAAATATTATTTTGTTGCTAATGATGGTGTGACTGATGAAGAATCTTAAAAGGATGGTGACAATGATGAGGAATTTGGATTCATTACTATAGAAGAAGAAGATCTAAGCCGTATAAATGAGAGAGATTTGGTTGCACATGTTGAGGAGAAGATTCAATGGGTTATTGAAAGTGGGTGTTCACATCATATGACTAGAGATAAAATAAAATTTGTGGAATTGCAAAGGTATAGTAGTGGTGTAGTCAGATTTGGTGATGACACTCCTTGTTGGATCTGTGGTAGAGGATCCATCACTCTTGATGGTAAGACTAATACTAATATTGATCTATATGTTTAAGGACTTAAACATAACATTTTGAGTGTTGGAAAACTAGTTCAGGGGATGAGATTGCATCTGGTACAAAGACTAAAGGTAACATCTTTCATTTGATTAGTACTGAAAGAAGGTGTTTGATTTCTCACATTAATGCTAGCTTGTTAAGGAATAAGAGGTTGTGTCATGTTAACTTTGATAACATTGTGAAGACAAGTGCTACTAATGATGTGAGAGATCTAGCAAAATTGACTAATGCAATGTGTAAGGGATTCTTGATGTGTAAGAAAATTAGATCTACTTTCAAGAGCAAACCTTTTACTTCAAAGGGACTATTAGATCTTGTGCATACATATTTATGTGGACCATGTAGAACTACAAGTTATCATGGAGATAGATATTTCATATTATTTGTTGATGACTATTCAAGGATGATGTGGGTGAATTTCTTGAGAGGAAAAATTGAAGCCTTTAACAAGTTTAACATCTTTAAAGCTATGGTTGAGAATGAAACATGTTTAAAGATTAAATAGCTAAGATTAGATAGAGGTGGTGAATTCACATCTGGTGATTTCTATGTTTTTTGTGAAGAACATGGAATAAAGAGATAAACATCTACTCAGAGGACTCCATAATAGAATGGTATTTCAGAAAGAAGGAACATATCAATCCTAGATACTACTAATACCATGATTATTGAAGGTGATATTTCACATATCTATTGGAGAGAAGCAATTTTGATAGTAGTTTATACATTAAACCGAGTACAAATAAAAATTGGAACCGGTAAGACTCCTTATGAGATTTGGTATGGTAACATTACTACTGTGAAATATTTTAGAATTTTTGGAAGAAAATTTTATATCAAGAGAGATGAAGACTTAGGGAAGTTTTATCCTATAAGTGATGAAGGTATCTTTCTTGGTTATTCTACCAAGAGTAAGGCATACAAGTGCATTAGTAAGAGGTTGAGGAAGATAGTTGAAAGTGCTAATGTGAGAGTTGATGAATATTGTGCTTATGATTCACATGATGAAGATGTCAATTGAAATCAAAGAACACAAACTCAATCACATAATCCATTTCAGATTGCCCCTAGAGTTCAAGATGATCAAGACGACCGAACCAATGTTGAAGAAGATACTCAAGAATTAGGTATTCATCCAAATCCAAAGACTCTAAGTTATGTAAGGCTAAATCATTTTGAAAATCATATCATAGGTGATAAGGAAAAACATGTTTATACTAGAAGAATCTTAGCATAGGTTAGAAATGAGATTTGTTTTATTTCTAAAGTTGAACCTAAAGATGTACAGGAGGCATGCAAAGATGAAGGTTGGGTAAAAGATGTGGAAGGAGAACTAGATCAGATTCATAAGAACAACACATGGTTCTTAGTTCCCAAACATAAGGACAGAATGTGACTTCTACTAAATTGGTTTTTAGAAATAAATTGAATGAGGATGGTGAAGTTGTGAGGAACAAAGCCAAACTTGTTTGAAAAGGATGTATGGAAGGTATTGATTATAATGAAAAAAATTCTCTTGTTGCTATAATTGAAGTAGTTAGATTATTTCTTTCTTATGATACTTACACGAAATTCAAAGTATATTAGATGGATGTTAAATCTATATTTTTGAATAGTTATTTGGAAGAATAAGTGTATGTAGAGAAACCAGATAGTTTCTCTTTGACAGATCAAGATAATATGGTATGCAAGTTAAAGAAAACTTTGTATAGATTGAAACATGCCCCTAGAGCATGGTATGCAAGGTTAGATAAATATCTCTTGAAACCTGGATTCAACAAAGGTACCATGGATTGCAATTTTATTTCAAGATTAACCAAGATAACATTTTGATCATTGAAGTATTTGTTGGTGATATCATTTTTGGAGGCAATGAACAATTGAGTAAAGAGTTTTCTAAAGAAATGCAAAGTGAATTTGAGATGTCTATGATAGGTGAGATGAAATGTTTTCTTTGTTTGCAAGTTGAACAATGTGGAAAAATAATTTTCATTTCTCATTCCAAGTATGTGAAGGAATTGTTGAAGAAATTTGGAATGGAAGACTCTAGACTAGTTTGAACTCCTATGGTGTCTATTTGTAAATTAAATTTTTTTGATGATACTCCTAGCGCAAATCATACAAGATATAGGTATATGATTGGTGGTTTAGTGTACTTGACACAAACAAGACCTGACATTATGAGTGCATTATGTATGGCAACTAGATTTCAAGAAGAACCGAAGGAATTTCATATTATTTTAGTGAAGAGGATATTCAAATATTTGAAAGGAACAATTGATCATGGCTTATGGTATCCTAAGGATAATGATTTTACATTGTGTGCTTTTACTAATGCTAACTGGGTAGGAAATGTGGATGACATGAAAATTACTAGCGGAGGTGCATTCTTCTTGGGAAAGAGGTTGATTTCATGGGTAAGTAAGAAACAAAATTGTATATCTCAGTCTATTGTTGAGGTAGAATGTGTTGTTGCTGCTATGAATTGTACACAAGTGGTATGGATGAAGCAAATTTTGAAAGACATAAGGGTAATTATTAATGATCTGATGCGGAGGAATTCATCACACTCGACAAATCTGCATACACTTCATTATCTTCTCTTAAATATGCATCTCAGTAACCTAAATATACATATTGTACTGTCTTTCTTCATAGACACACTGATTAGAGGCTCAAAAATCTTCAATACTCTAGTAACAATAATAATAATAATGTCAATCTTTAATAAAATATTTCATTGACATTGCAGAACCATAACTCACCCACATTCGATTCACATCTCTCTAATCTTTCCAATAGTCAAACACTGACTCCTTCAATATAATGCATGTCTACGGCTCCTTCCATGGACCGAGATTGAAGCCACCATCTAGTTTGTCACCATACACACATGCACATGTTTATATAAGTTCACCACCTTCTCCATTTTATAGGCTGAACAGTACATGATCAATATGTTATGTTGGTTGTTGCAAATACAAATGGCTTGGCAACATATCTTCCTCAGGTCTCCATTAGGTGACAGCCAAAACACCATTCCATAGATTCTTTGCAGGAACAACCAACTTCAATAACTCCCTAACATCAATATTTGACTTCTTCATAAGCTTGTGTAACGGTTTCTTGGAAACCGTTATAGACCTAAATCCATTCAAGAATTTAACAATCAGTTTTAAATCGATTCCCTATCAAACAAAACTATTTCCACAATCTGCATTATTGATAGCGTTAGCTAACAACTCAAGAACTTGATACATGAGACCCAAGATAAATCGTATGAATCTCTGGTTACTCAAAACACTAGGATCCTGATACAATACCCAAATGAATAACTCACAACATTTATATTAAACCTATCGACTTGCTATTCCATGATGAAATGAAATGGGTTTCAATAATTCTATGTATCAGTTTTATGACAACCATAAATAGATTTAAACAAAGACCATGGATCCCGATATCCCTATAAAGCAAATCAAAGTTGACTTGGATCAACATAAACTTTGCCAAATAACCAAAACCAATTTGTATAAAAAAAAACATTAACAACTTAGATGAAGGCAATGACTCAATAGAATTCATGAACACCATTGATTGAACATAATATATTAAAATTTGTATGCATACAAAATATGAATGGCTCTCTGGCTGAAGGCCAAAGAGCCCGATTCCTTTTCCACTCTTTTTCACTAACTATCGTAGCCTTTTTTTTCTCTCTCTACTATTCGATTACATAATGCAGTCTATTTAAAGACAATTCTTGATGGTTACAAACCGCTCATCTACCCCATGTCCATTCATATTCCTATTCGACCATTTTGATTACACATGTCATAAGATGTCTTTTCTGAATACATTACAAACCAACTTAATAAGTGAACCATTTATTGACATGGTTCCATGAACTTTTAAAATGACGTAATACATAGACATTTCTTGACATGACTTAAATAATATAAAATTTGAAGCTGGAGGTGCCCCTGCACCATGATCCTATTACTATTTATTGTGATAATTCAAGCTCCATCAATATCTCTAAGAATACAATGCTACATTCAAAGACATAGCATATATCTACCAAGTATCACTTCTTGAGAGACAAGGTAGATGAGAAGGAAGTCAAGATGGAATATGTATCTATTAAAGAGAAGAATGCATATATATTCATGAAGCCCTTGCCAAATGATACTTTTGAGTATATCCAAGGTAAGCTTGGGGTGGTGACCCTTCCTAATTTGAACTAATATGCTTTGATTTGTATTAGTGAAACATGTACTTAATAGAGATATTATTTTTGCTTGGATTTATGTAGGGTTGCTACTCTTGAGGGTGAGTAGTGGTTAGTGGTTAGAGAGACCCGTGGTAGATGATCAATACATATTACTCAGGTATGAGATCAATTTTTGTGATGCATTGTTGGATATTTATGTTGCAAACATGTGTGATCTTTGTCATTGATGTCAAAGGTGGAGAGATGAGCATGTGAAAAATAAGGTATATGTATATGGGGGAGAGAAGTCATGTATTTGAATATAAGGGAGAGTAGTTATGATGGAGAGAAGAGTATGTATCTAAGGGGGAGACACTATTTCCCTAGATAAGAAGATCTATGGTTTAAAGGTTTAATTTTTCTAAGTGGTTAAAGAATGTGTGGTTAGGAAACAACTGATTCACCCCCCCCCCCTCAATTGTGTGGTGTTGTTATATTTCTATCAATAGCTTATCTCTAATGTCTTTTTGAAAATTAGAAATAAAAAAATGTTGAACCTCTATATTAGTCACATGATAAGAAATTTGAGCATGCAAATGTTTAAATCTGCCATCACCTCCCCTTAAAACTTTTCTTACAATGAACCAAATTAGTTAAAGAAATTTGAGTATCAATATTATTTTGAAAATGTTGAATGAAATTATTAGCAAGTTTTTTAAATGAATCAATAGGATAAGGAGGCAAAGAAAAAAGCCATTGTAAGGTCTCATCTCTAAATGTCATAGTGAACAATTCATCCATAAGTCTCTGATCATTAGAGAAGTCACTACACATGGTTTGAAATGTTTTCACATGAGTTAGAGGATAACCTTTCCTATTATATGTCTCTAAGTGAGGCATTTCCATGTATTGAGGGATAATGACATGAATGATATCTTGGGACAAGGGGATAGCACTACCACAATTGGGAATGTTGAACTTGGATTGGGTTATGGAGGCAAGTTGTTGCTACAAGAAGGAAACACTTTGTGCAAGGTTATTAATCGCAACTTTGATGGATATGTTGGTATTGGACACATGTGAAAGTGATAGATGTGGAGTGTTAAGAGATATAGATAAATGTGGTACATTATGGTATGTAGATATAGATAAAGATTGTCAAATACATGGAACACTTCTAGGAGGAAGGGTGAAAGGACAAGGAATACTGATGCAGGAGCATCTCGGGTCCTTGGCAATCCTGTGTCACCAAAAATATTTTGAAGTTTGTCTGTGTTGCTCGGTTCTTGCTTTGATCGAGTTGGTCAATTTCCTTTGGTTACCGAGTATGGCCAGTTATCTCCTGGGTGGTCAGTTGTTTCACTAGTGCTCGACGATGCTTGTTTATTGCTCAGTCATCCTTTCTTACTGAGCAGTTTATTTTGAGTTTCTTTTGAGGCTGACTTGTGCATTGATTATGGGTCATAGATTTAATGCTGGTATCCATCATTGGGATGCATGTGGTCCTAGATCTGACCATTCCTTCCATTGATTATGAATCTGAAGGTCGACTCAGTTCAGTAGCCTCTTGTATAAGTATAGTTGTTTGGTTAGAGTTTAGGAGTCAGTTTTGGGTAGAAGATAGAAGACAGTAGAATCAAGTTTGTTGGAATATCCTCACATGTTTAAGGACTTCTATATTTCGTTGTAATATTTGGCCGTAACTGGGAAGGCCTTACTGCCTGACATGTATGACTCAATTTGAATGAAGTTAATATTCCAACTTTCTCTCTCTCACTGTGTTGTAGTTGCTTCCGCGAGTTGTTGAGTAGGCTGGATCTATAGGGTGTGCCATCCTTTGGCCCCTAAGGTCCCCGCCCTTCTGTTAGGTGGTATCAGAGCGAGGTGAGATCTGGATCTAGGTCTGTAGATCTAGGTTTGTAGGTTCCTCCTTGCGAAGCCCTAGTTGAATTATTGTGGGGTAGCAAATTGTGATCTGACCTGCAATTGTAGAGGGTTCTCAAGATGGTTCATGGGAGGTGAGAAGCTGGTCCAAGATTGGCAGGCATGTTGAGACAACTTGCTACTAGATTGGAAGTTGTTGAAACAACCTAGAGAAGAGGCAGCCATCTTGAAGATGTTAGTGATGATGAAATTGAAGAAGAACAAGAAAATGCAGAACCTGCACCTGTGATGGATCAGGGTGAGGAAAGATTCCTGAAGGCCTTGATAAGTTTGAAGTCAACACCACATTTCAATCCTCCTGAATATAGTGGAAAATTGGATTCTGATGAATTGATAGACTGGATCACTGAAATGGAAAAGTAATTTGAGTATGAAAACATATCTGAGGAAAAGAAGGTGAAAATTGCAAGCACAAAGTTGAAAGGGCATGCATCCTTGTGGTGGGAACATCTACAATTGGATCAGAAAAAAAAAGGCAAAGACAAAATCAAGGTATGGAATAAAATGGTGAATAAATTGAAAGGAAAGTTCTTACCTTGTGATTATCAAATTATCCTAGTTAGGCGAATGCAAAGTCTGAAGCAGAAAGATAGCTCGGTAAAAGAGTATACTGAGGAATTATATAGATTGGATATTAGATCTGAACATGATGAAGATGATGTGGAAAGAATTGCTACGTACCTGAATGGTTTGAGAGTTTCCATCCAAGAGGAAATCAGTTTGGTCAAATTGGAGAACATCGAAGAGGCTTATCAATTTGCATTAAAGGCCAAGTTGAAATTGAACAAAAGACATGAACAGAGACAAAGAGGTCAAGGTGGTAGATTCCTTAGAGGAAGAGGTAGATCTTATGGTGAAAATGGTAGATCTGAACCAGAAAAGACAACTCTGGATAAAGGCAAGATTGAGTGGAAAGGTGAAAGTTCATCTAGAGGTAGAGGCAATAACTACCGAGGTGGTTATAGAAGAGGTAATTTCTGAGGAACTTGTTATAATTGTGGAGAAGGACATAGATCTTTTGAATGTATACATGCTAGTAAGAAGGCTGGTAGCAGTAGAAATGCTTTGGTGCAAGAGGAGTCACCGAATGAACTTGAGAAGGAAAATAACTTGATGGTAAGAAGAGCACTATGGAATGCAAGCAAAAAGGAAGATCCGGCAAGGAAAAGTTTGTTCAAGACTAGATGTAGCATTTCTGACAAAGTGTGGAAGGTAATCATTGACAGTGGTATCTCAAAGAATCTAGCATCTGAGGAGATGGTCACAAAGTTGCAGTTGGAAAGGTTGGAACATCCGAAGCCCTATCAGATTTCATGGATCAAAGATGAGAATACACTCTTGGTAAGTGAACAATGTTATGTGAATTTGAAAATTGGAAAGTACTATGATAAGGTGTTGTGTGATATCATGCCTATGGATTGTTGTCATATTTTGTTGGGTAGACCTTGGCAGTATGATAGACATGCTATATATAATGGGAGATTGCATAAGTATACTATTATGGCTGATGGAAGGAAACAAATCATGTTACCCTTGATGGAAGAACCTGTTAGTAATGTTTTCACATCTATGAAAGTTTGTTTGATGGAAGGAAGAAAGTTTGTTAAGGATTTAAAGAAGAATGATGTATGTTTTGTTGTGATTCCTAACAAACCAAGTAAGAAAATAGAGGATAAAGTTCCTGAGGAGATTGATAAGTTACTCACTGAGTATAGTGATATCATTTTTGATAATGTACCTAATGGTTTGCCGCCGAAAAGGAGTATTGATAATTGCATGGATCTAATCCCTGAAGCTAGTTTACTGAACAAGGCACCTCATCGGTTGACACCTACCGAGAATCAAGAATTGAACCGACAGATTCAAGAATTGTTGGATAAAGGTTTGATCAGAGAAAGTTTGAGTCCTTGTGCAGTACCTACGATATTGGCACCTAATAAGAATGGAGAATGGTGAATGTGTACTGATTCCAGAGCAATCAATAAGATAACAGTGAAGTATAGGTTTCCTATACCGAGAGTGGATGACATAATGGACAGTTTGACTGGAGAAAAGTATTTTACAAAGATTGATTTGAAAAGTGGGCATCATCAGATCAGAATCAGAGAAGGTGATGAGTGGAAGACTGCTTTCAAGACAAAAGAAGGTTTGTATGAGTGGTTGGTTATGCCTTTTGGTTTAACTAATTGTTGGTTAACAATTTGTCCTCCTGTTAGATTTATAATCTATGACTCTTCTTAGCACCCAAGGTGAGAGAACAAAAGGATGTCACCAACAAATGGGTCAGTGTATGTTTACAATCACTGCCCTCTGAATTAGTAGGTACAACTCCCCGATTGTATTTGATCTTCAATGAATTTGTTTTTATTAATCATCAGATACTCTAAGCAATGAAATTGTAACCAAACTACTTGTAGACACAAGTAATTCAGGCAAGGATAAGATGGAGATAATCTACAACCCTTAGTAGAATGCTGATTATAGATCATCACATGATTTAAACACCTAAACTAATTCTATTCTACCCTTTTATGAAATGCAAATTTTACTTGATGAATAGAATCAGACCTATATAATGAAAGGTAAATGGAATCACCAATACTGCAACCACTTAGCATGAAATAGAATTCAGGAAGAAATTACAGTCTCAGAATATAAGTGTACTTTCCATTCAAAGATTCAACTGAAATAAAGAGTGAACAGAGGAAGAATTACAAATGAAAGACCAACTGGAATTGATCACACCACAATTTCTGACATGAAATGACATTCAATAAGAAAAAGCAGTTTCACTTATAACTGTTCTTTCCATTCATCATGCAAATAAACTATGAAAATGGAACAACAAACAGGAATTCAGCTTTGTAAATAGAATCACACTGCTTCATTGACAAGTTTGCCGACCTTTGTATTTACTTTTGCAACAACATTTATAGAGGTTACATCATATGGCCTTCATGAGAATATGAAGTGTTTCAAATTCCAGAATTTGGAAAGACTGGAGACAGATGTTTTGATGTTACAATAAAATGAGCCAAAATGACTTTGTCTCTTCCTCTGATTTGCCTTCGAGAAGGTGAAATGAATAGACTTCTACAAATCAACATGAACTTGAAGATACTATATGAACAGTTGCATGCCTGGATCCATGAAAATATTCAATAAGACACTATGCTTGACATATCTGAACTGTTACTCTTCCCTTGATCGTGATTGAGAAACCTGATCCACTGTTGAAAAATCCATCTCGCAATACCGCAAATGACAGACTGTATCACTTTCAAACGTTCTTTGCGGAAATCACAGGTGCGGAACCCGTAACAGTGGAGTAGCAAGTCTCCCATTTTCCTCCCGTCAAATTTGAGTACATGAGTAACTTAGAGCACATGTTAAATAAAAGTTGAAACAATAATATTTTAGTCATTCTCCATTTGATGTGCACTGGACTGTAGCTGATGACACATGGCACAATCTCGCTTTGCCGCAAAGAATCTTCCACAACATAGTAGCAAAGCGGAAACCGTTGATTAAGCATCTTAGAAATGCTATAACCGCAAACAAATCCTCTCGGACCCACCAAGCCACCTGTCTTCATCCCGCCAAGAATCTTTGATGACTTACGTTGTCACATGATCGCATGGTATTATTTTAATTCTTACGATCATGCGACTGCTTTATTATTGGTGCACGTGGACCCCAGCTCGGGTGTCAAAGAATCTTCCGTGGCTTTGAGGAATAGCGGCAACCATTTATCATTGCATATAGACCCTATGGACCCACCACCACGTGGCTTCATCTCGAAAAAGTCATAACTGTAGTCAAATGCTTTCGGACCCACCATCGGAAGATCAACGGCCATCGCTTCTTCGCATAGACCTCCAAGATTCTTTGTGAACATATGCCCTTCGTAGGATGTAGGATCTTTCCCTGCTCAGCTTATGTTGTCGGATTTGCGCTGTTGGCGTATGTGGGTCCCAGAAAAGCACCTTCTATTTAGTCTCTGCTATCTTCTCTCTCCTACTTGGGCTTTATTATCGCATCTACGCTGTTGGCGTAAGTGGGTCCCAACAGAGCGTATTCACCGGCCCGAGTTCCCATTGTCACATGATCACATAGCAATATTTTAATTCATGCGATCATGCAACCGCTCTATGATTGGTGCACGTGGAGCGATCCCGCTAACTCACAAAGAATCTCCTGTACCATATTGGCAAAGTGGCGACCATCCATTAAGCATCTTATAACCACGGACAAACTTTTCTTGGCCCCACCTGACATGTGGACGAATCTCGCAAGTTCGCAAAAGCATTTGGCAGGGGTCGCAATTTTGCGAGGACCATCGGATGCATTCCTTTATTCCACCATAGGTAAGTCCGTTGACTCGGGTCCCACCTAGTCCTCCATTGTCGTATGATCGCAAGAGTGTTATTTTATTCATGCGATCATGTGACCGCTTTATCATTGGCGCATGAAATAATATTTAATACTATCCTCGTCGGGCTCGGACTTATCACTTTTCATTATCGCGTCTGCACTGTTAGCATACGTGGGTCCCAGTAGAGTGCATTCACCTGCCCAAACTCCATTGTCGCATGATCACATGGCATTATTTTATTCCATGCGATCATGTGACCGCTCTATGATTGGTGCACGTGGATTCCCAGCCTGGCACATTTCAACATAAAATCGTACACCGTTTTCACTCTTAGGATCATGGAGACTTAAGGAATCAATTTATACATTCATTTCATGGAGAACATCAGTTTCTACTGTTACTTGAAAATACATTAGATCGATGAGTGTTCGGCTTTGCAACATCAGTAGTTCGAACTTATTATTAAGTCCTTCATAACAGCATAACACTATTCTTAGATCCCAGGAGATTCCAATGAAAACTCCATGTCATCTTCAGATTGCTGCAGACAGTATTAAGGTTTGTTTGAAACATATTCAAAACATTGAGATACAATAGGCATGATAAAATCCTTTGTAAACACTGCAATATGACATAGTTCGAACTAGTCAATCAATCTGTCAACAATATCTTTGCACCTGTCCAATCCATAGATTTATCTAATCACATCAAAGACTGATCACATTTAGCCTTGATCAAAAAAAACTTCACAAGAGCTCAAATGCCATTTAATAGCTGACTGTATATAGTTCGATTACCAACTAAGATGCATTCCTTTGAAGTATCTTTTATACTTTGAACCTATGCATTGTGATGTCATATAAGATGCAACCATACATTCTTTGGTAATTCTTTCGAAACATATCTTGAGATCTCTTTGACTTACAGATTTTAGTATAGCCCCAATGTATTCAACTGCAAACTTTACTTTTCTATAATCAATGTACTCATTAAGAATAAGAGGAGTTCATCAATTGAATGCATACACTATCATAAGAAGTATAATTCTGAATGTTTCAATGCCAACTCTGTTATTACATCAGTCACATGAAGACCTTCCTCTGATCCCTTGTAAATGCCTGAAGATCATGATCCATAATTGTCATTCCATCTGAGAAAGAGCATCAACAGGAGCATATAATCTTTGCCGTGTTGGGATCTACAACCTACCCAATATAATGAGACTTTGAAAACATCCCACCCGGTTAAAACATGAAAGCAATTTGGAGGGAAACCCAGCAAAGATTTCCTATCCTAGAGGAAATCTAGACCTAGACATTACATGACCCGACCCGACCTGTAACATCAAGACTACCACATTAACATCATGGAAACAGGACAAGAAGTGGGGCAACACTAATGCACTGAGTACTTTTATGAGGTTGATGAATGAAGTTTTGAAGAAATTCTTGGGAAAGTTTATGATTGTATATCTTGATGATATTTTGATATTCAGTAAGACCAGAGAAGAACATTTGTTGCATGTTAGACAAGTTTTACAGAGATTGAAAGAAGAAAAGTTGTTGATAAATCTGAAAAAGTGTTCATTCATGAAAGAGGAGATTGTATATTTGGGATTTGTAATTTCAGCTGATGGTTTGAAGATGGATCCTGAAAAGGTTGAAGCTATTCTAAATTGGCCTACACCTATGAATTCTAGTGAGGTAAGATCATTTCATGGTTTGGAAAGTTTTTATCGAAAGCTCATAAGAAATTTCAGTTCAATTTGTAATGCTATGATTGAGACTATGAGAGGAGATAAAAGAGAATTCAAATGGACACATGGAGCTGATAAAAGTTTTGAGACTCTAAAGCAGAAGGTTGCTGAATTGCATGTTTTGGCATTGCCTGATTTCAATAAGGTATTTCAAGTGGAATGTGGTGCAAGTGGTAGTGCAATTGGAGCTGTGTTGAGTCAAGAAGGTAAACCTATTGCTTTCTTTAGTGAAAAGTTGAATGATGCTAGAAGGAAATATTCTGTGTATGATCAAGAATTCTCTGCTATTGTTCAAGCACTGAAGAAATGGAGACATTATTTGATACTAAGTGAATTTGTGTTGTATACTGATCATAAGGCTTTACAATACTTGGGTAGTCAGAATAAGTTGAATCAAAGACATATGAAATGGGTTGAGTACTTGCAGAGTTATACATTTGTGATAAAACATAAAAGTGGAGTCACTAACCGAGTTGCTGATGCATTGAGTAGAAGAAGATCTTTGATGACTGAGATGAAAATTGAAGTTCTTGGTTTTGATGAGATGAGAGATTTGTATGAAACTGATCCTGATTTTTCTGAGCCATGGAGAAAGTGCAGAGCACCTATTTAAGATCAACCGAGTACACAATGGGAAGAATATTTCATTCAAGAAGGTATGTTGTTTAAAGGTATTCAGTTGTGTATACTGAGAGGACAAATGAGAACCAATTTGATGAAGGAGAAACATAGTAGTGGTTTGGCTGGACATTTTGGTATTGATAAGACATTGAATTTTCTTAAGGAGAAATACTTTTGGCCATAGTTGTATAAAGATGTTTAAAAATTTGTGAAAAGTTGTTGAATTTGTCAAGTAGCGAAAGGAGTAAGTCAAAATATAGGATTGCATACACCGATTGTTGTACCTGAGAAACCTTGGACTAACATCAGTATGGATTTTGTTCTTGGCTTACCGAAGATAGTAAGAGGTAATGATTCTATATTTTTTGTGGTAGATTGATTTTCAAAGATGACACATTTTATACCTTGTAGAAAGACATTAGATGCAGTACATGTAGCAGATCTTTTCTTTAAGGAAATTTTTGGATTGCATGGATTATCGAGGAGTATTATCTCTGATCGAGACAATAAATTTGTTGGATACTTTTGGAAGACCCTTTGGAGAAAGTTTGGCACTGATTTGAAATATAGTTTTACATTTCACCCACAAACCGATGGGCAGATAGAGGTTGTAAACAGAAGTTTGGGAAATCTTTTGAGATGTTTAGTTGGAGACACACCTAGTAATTAGGATTCTGTGTTAGCACAAGCAAAGTTTTCATACAATAATTCAGTGAATAGGAGTACTGGAAAAAGACCATTTGAGATTGTGAATGGCATACAGCTGAGAGGTATATCTGATTTGAGAGACATTATTGATGAAAGCAAGAGAAGTGCTGAAGGAGTAAAATTTGCTGAGTACATGAAGACATTGCATGAAGATGTGAAAATCAAGCTAGAAGAGAGTAATTAGAAATACAAAGACAGAGCTGATAGATCAAGGAGACATAAGACTTTTGATGTTGGTGATGAAGTGATAGTTCATTTGAAGAAAGGTTGATTCCCTGTTGGAACATATGGGAAGTTGAAAATGAAGAAGTTTGGACCTTGCAAGATTTTGAAGAAATTTGACAGTGGAAATTCATATGAGATTGAGTTACCTGATGACATGGACATATCACTAATTTTCAACTTTACTAATTTGTATGAGTATCATGAACCTGATGAAGACATGATAGTATCGATGGAATATCCTAAGAAGCTGAATGAAGAAGTTGAGTAGATTTTGGAGCAAAGAATTGGCAAGAGTACAAGAGGTAAACAGTATATGGAATATCTGGTAAAGTGGAAAAATAGACCGATTGAAGACAGTTCATGGATTTCACAATCTAAGTTGGATGTAGCTCGGATCATACCTGCTGAATGATTCAGAGAATCATTTCTAAATAACCCCAGGTGTCTGATACAGGAGCATCTTGGGTCCTTGGCAATCCTGTGTCACCAAAAAGATTTTGAAGTTTGTCTGTGTTGCTCGGTTCCTGCTTTGACCGAGTTGGTCGATAGTTGGTCAGTTTCCTTTGGTTACCGAGTATGGTCGGTTATCTCCTAGGTGGTCAATTGTTTCACTCGTGCTCGGTGATGCTTGTCTGTTGCTCGGTCATCCTTGCTTACCAAGTAGTTTATTTTGAGGTTCTTTTGAGGCTGACTTATGCATTGATTATGGGTCACAGATTTAATGCTGGTATCCATCATTGGGACATGTGTGGTCCCAGATCTGACCGTTCCTTCTGTTGATTGTGGATCTGAAGGCCGACTCAGTTCAATAGCCTCTTGTATAAGTATAGTTGAGTTAGAGTTTAGGAGTCAATTTTTGGTAGAAGATAGAAGACAATAGAATCAAGTTTGTTGGTAGATCTTCGCATGTTTGAGGACTTCTGTATTTCATTGTAATATCTAGCCGTAACCAGGAAGGCCTTATAGTTTGGCATGTATGACTCATTTTGAATGAAGTTAATATTCCAATGATCCTGCTTTCTCTCTCTCACTGTGTTGTTGTTGCTTCCGCGAGTTGTTGAGTAGGCTGGATCTATAGGGTGCGCCATCCTTTGGCCCCTAAGGTCCCTACCCTTGCATCAAATACTTTCAAGACTGACATGTCTAGGATTGGAATTTAGAATAGATGTAGCCATGATACATGGAGTATATGTAGGAACATTATGTAAGGATGTTGGAATATGAATATAATTCTCAACATGGTTATTAGCATTGGAAAGATTAAAATCTTGAGCACAACTTTTTATAGTATTGAGATTGTCATCAATAAGATGGGATATACCATGCAAGAAATCAATACCATGTTCATTATTGTAAATTAATTTCCACAATACTTCTACTAAAATCAATACCATGTTCATTATTGTAAATTAATTTCCACAATACTTCTACTAAAGGGATTGCCTCGCTATTAGAATGATCCTCACCTAACCATAGCTTAGTATTTTTAAAATCATGGGAAATTTTTTGTACTTGGGTTAGAGATGCTCTTAATGACTCATCCTCATCATGAGAAGAATGTGAAGAAATATTCTCAACAATAGTAGGTATATCATTATTAGACATATTGGTATCATCTATATTCCTATGGAATACATTAGAGGACTCAAGATAAACACCCTTAAAGAAACCCATAAGTCTACAAATTCTTCTCATATATATTTTACTTGTAATATTCAAGGTTATGAAACTCAGGCACAAAGAAATGAACAAAAAGATGTCTAAATAATGCAAACTAGTAAGCAATTGATCATTTAAACATCTTATGAAGTAAATGTAAATAAAATCTAAAATAGAAAGACAAAGATTGTGCAAAGAATGACTTAATGTATCATAATGATTACACATACAAGCTAAGGAAATGCATGAAGTAAAATCTAATCATTCAAAATGTAATGCAAATATGATCTAAACATCTAATCAGAGTGAAAATGTAAGAGCTTTGGATTCACCAAAATGTAATGAAAGGGAAAGGGGTAGATGGATTATAAAATGGGATGAGGATGTTGAACACTAAGATGGTTAATCAAACTAGGAATCTCACGTCCCAAATTCCATATATATCTCTCTCTCTCACGTTACATTAGGAAGGAGAAAGTACCTACTAGGATCAAGGGAACTCAAGCGATGAATGAGTGTGTGTGATAATAATGGATTGGTTGATACAATTTGGAATGAAGAAATGGGGTAAATAGGATGATATAAGATGAAATGGAGAAAATTTATTTATACAAATAAAAAATAGAATGATATGCAAATTCAGGGACTAGGTCTGAGAAACAAAGAAAACCACTGACCTACACTCAAAGCTTCAAGCCAATTTTCCCTTCAGGGGTGACCTGGAGTGTAGGGGCAATTGGACTTGCCCCTACTTGTGAAAGTCACCCTTGCTTTGTCAAAATTTGATGAGGAAGCCAATGATCTAAAGCAAACTCTTATGCTTTCCTAAATCCAAATCCAAAATTCCACCACCTAGCATCTACACACGTAAAATGGGGAAAATGTTGGAAGAAAGGGGTTTGCCTCAGTCAAACCCCTATTTAGGAATCAACCTTGAAATTAAATTAAAATTGTACAAAGTAAAAAGTATGTTGTCAGTAGTAGAGACTTGATAATATGTTATACTTTCGTAAGTGCTAAATTGCTTATGAAGATTTTTGAAATTTATCTTGATATAGTCTTGACCTTGGATCTAGGATAGGAAGAACATGAATGCCTTCACACATGCTGAGATCTAGACATTACTCCATATCTTCCATGCTTGAATTGAACTTGATCGCTCCTTGAATGCTTGATTGCTTGAAGTGGATTGTAATGTAACCTCTCCAATGCAAACTTGTCCATATGGATACCAAAATGAGGGAGGTAGTCATGTATTTATACTTCTCCTAGCCACTTTGAGGCTCAAAAGGCAAAGGAGGCCGATACAGATTTGAAATCATGGCTAAAATCAACATACCAACCTCAAATTCAAATTTGGGCCCAAGTTAGCATGTAAGGGGTGCTTCCCAATGTAGGGGCAACTTGGGTCACCCTATACGTTTGGAGTCACCCTATACATCTAGAGTCTCCCTTTACGAGGTGAAAAAGGCTCTAATTTTAATTGGGGGTTAAATCTTAATATGAGGATTCTAAAATAATGTGTGAAATCAAGATGTGATCAAACATAACGTGCATTTAAGCCTTGTACACTAAAATAGGGCCTAACTAAGGACCAAAATTGTAACTACTTACAATTTAGGATGATACATGTCTACATGTTGGCTATAATCACAGTCTATTTGATTAGGAATATGAGTTTTGACAATGTCCTTAAGGGTTTGTTGAATATTCCACCATTCATCATCTTTAAAAAG
The DNA here is from genome assembly GCA_027943335.1 of Chamaecyparis obtusa. NCBI lineage: Eukaryota > Viridiplantae > Streptophyta > Pinopsida > Cupressales > Cupressaceae > Chamaecyparis > Chamaecyparis obtusa. The sequence goes on along the minus strand of BSBK01000682.1, from coordinate 3,706,615 downwards.
ATTTTCATAAAATCATTTGAAAACATTACATATATCAAAAGGAGTAGATTGGAGAGTATCAAACAGATCACTTATTACATCAATTTTTTCCTTTTAATGTTTGTAATTAATATAATTTAAAAAACATTTAGTGCCTTTATTTCCTTCTTTTATCTAGTGGACTCTAGATATGATTTTAGCACCCCATCCTTTGTAATTTTCAATTTTATGCAATTGAGCTTCTGTAGCAACAATATAAGTCTGAATTTTAATATTGCTAACAACATCATTAAGGAGTTTTCTTGCTAGGACAAGCTTTGGTTAGAGAAGATTTTTCCTTATATTTACGTTACCAAGCCTTTTCTTTTGCTAAATGACTGTAGGAAGTTAGTGCATTGAAAAATAGCAACGCACCACCAATAAATCCACAATTCCCCTTCATCTAGTTTAGAAAAAGAATTCCAAATCCCCATACGAGTTGCAAAATAAGTTGGATTCTTTAAGTGATAAAAAAATAATTTGAAAGGGAGGGAATGGTCAATGCTTGAAGCTTGAGACAAACTCGTATTAGTGATTATGGGAAATAATCAAAAAGTGCAGTAGAAAAATCCACTTGAACATTCTGTCCTTAGTATCATAAACCAAAAGTAATATGGGGAATATATAAAATCTATCTAACTTAGTCAATTTTCTTTCCTCGGTCATTTTATAATTAGACTAAGCAAACCAATTTTTAGAGTGATTAGAAAATTCATCATAAATAGGATCTACCATTTCCAAAGAGTTTTGACAAAATAACCAACAACCAAATTCTTCACAATTGAAAATAAATTATTTGAACTAAGTGCAATCCTAAGATATTCAACCATATTAAAATCCTCCCTCTTTATCCAATCTACATTAGAAAAAAAATAAAACATCCAATTCCATAATAATTTGATCATCACTTAAATAAACAACATATAAATCTATATTGCTCACCCCACTACTTTCTATGTCAAGCTTAATTCATTATACACGAACTTATAAGCAGCTAATGTTTCCCCACATTCCCATATCTACCAATAAAATGAAATAAAATAAAAAACACACACTAACCAAAAACCACTCATGTTGTACGATATTGTTGTTACAGTAAACGACAGTGGTGTAGGGAACTGGGTGGTGACATAAATGAATACATTCCCTTAATTCAATCAGGTACAGGTAACAAGTGATTAGGTAATGGATTAAAAATATTCAAACGGTCCTCTTCCCAAAACAAAGGAACAGAAGAAATTAGTAAGAAAATCGGGAAATCAGACTTATGGCTAAGTTCAACAACAACAATTGGAAAAAAATGAATTAGGCTTGAGAAATGCGAAGGGGAGGAGGGAATGCCTGCCTCACATGGCAGAGGTCAGGCATAAAGGCTTAGGCTTAGCCTAAGTTTTTTGTGAATGGAGGTATGTGCATACACATGCTTTACCCAAACAACTTTTTTTTCCGGTTGCTATATGTTTCTAAAGATCTTATCATCATGAAACGTGCTGTCTCTTAAAATTTGTATTAAGATTGTCACTACCCAAATGCATTTTAAGGAGGGAATTAGATTAAATAGGAGCTGTGGACTTCACAGATCTGAGATCATTGTTCGGTTTTCTTTTGGTTTATACAAATGCTTAATTGTTGATTATTGGATGGAAGAAGGCCATCGTTTCTAACAGAGCCCACCTGTCGCCCCCTTCTCCTCTCTTCTCTCCCTCTCTCTACCTTTACATATAGATTTTTATATACCATGAATAAGAAACTGTGGAGTTTGATTACAGCATTTACAGTTCATGAGAAGTAGTGTACGAAATTCAGATTAGTGGGGTAGGTAGAGTCAGTCTAGTTTTCTTATTGCAGGTTTCGAACAGCCCACTTCTCATTTGTGGGGGGTTTACTGGAATTTGGGATGGCTCAAAGATCTATAATCTGGTGCAACAGAACATCAGTTTTCGTAGATGGTTTCTAATAGCAAGCGAATGCTTGAGATAATCTTGGAGGCAGTTTGTGAGATATTTGTGCACCCAGAACATAGGGAGGATGAAATGAATCATTATTCTTGATTCTGCAATCCTGTATCCAAATACCCATTTAGAATTGATAAAGTTTTGAGTTTTCTTTCACTTGTTCCATTTAATTCTAATAGAGATGTTTGATGAGTAGAGGCCCAATGGCTGTTACGCCATGAGAGATCACGTAACCTCTCACCGTTAAAAGCTCACTTACCACGGTAGTCTGTTTTGAATGGATTTTGCTGTAGCTCAGATGAATTGGAATGGATTTGCTTTAATCGGGGCCATACCTTTATTTTATTTTATTTTAAGTATTTCGGTGTTAAGTTTAATCACAGAGCCACATACAAATCCAACACCGGGGTTATAAATGAAGAAGACACAGGTAAAATGAGGTTTTTCAGATTTCCATCTAAGCAGCACAACAGGGAGGCAAATGAAAAGGCAAACGTGAAGGAGACTTTTTTGATTCCCAAAAAGGAATCTTTTTCACCTAATCCACATGTTTTTCTAATTTTTAAGCTCCCTGGATTTGGGCATTGAGATTTCCTTTTGCCGAATGGGCTTTACAGGTATGGACCTGAAAGAACTGGATTTATAGCCATTCATATTTACCTGTGACGCACATATATAAAAGAGCAGTAAATAAGACTAGACGATAGATATTGGGTCAAAGCTGAATATTAGCTGTGGGCTATGGTGATGGGCCTTTTCAGGAAAATGTCAAAAACTATGTCTCTGCTTTGTGTGACAACGATCAGATATAATCGTTTCCTTAGGGATAGAGAGAGAAACGATTTTGTTTAGTCGTAAGATGAGGACATACAAAAACTCATCGACCTCTAGAAATCAGGAGGTAAAAATGGCAGAAGCTTAACTAGTAGGTTAGATGAAGATTTGAGCATGATATGGATGCATGGCCAGAGGTCGGTTTTGGGCAGATAATTATTGCTTACGACCCTTATCAAGGAGGTTTCAGTTTTTGAATATTGTTTAAATGAATTGAGCAGGAGGTAAAGTACAGTGCAATGTCCCGGTGTAATACAGAGAAGTGCTTTAACATTTGCATAACAATAGAATTGGTCCTTGAGCAACCTATAAAAAGGCAGATGAGATTGTTATACACAATAGGTATAGAGCCAGAGTTGTGAGGAAAACAAATCTTGCCTAGCTGATGTCAGAGAGATCCACCATATCACTAGCAGTTCTATTGTATATTTCCAAGGACGGGAGAGGAAAAAGTTCTAAACAACAGTTACTCTCATTGATTTTGGTAAGATTTCATAGGACAACGATGGCTCAAATGGGACAAGCATAATATTATGGAAATGTTTGCTACTTGAAACATATAAAATAAGAAAACAGATATCCAATTAACTTGTCAACTTTGCAGAGAAATCCTCTCTGCCCTTGTGGAATTGAAATGACACAACCGTCCAGTGAGACACGGTTCAACTCGTAGATAATTAAGAAAAGTTCAGCTTAGTTTTTCTTTTTCCATATAATGAAATCTCAGCTTATTGACCTTTGAGAGTTTAAGTTCAAATATCTTCCCCAAACATCTCCAGCATCCTTGGTAAGCATTTTATGACTTTAGTTCCTACTCAGCCTTATGTCATCTTGCAGTTATCTATAGTATTACTATTATTACATAGGTAGATTACAGAATTGGGAAACAAGTAAAATAAAGAACACTACTTATTCGAAACACAAAATTCATAACATATTTTGGCCGAAATACTTCGAGTTTGTATCCATGGATTATTAATTCTATTGTAGGAGACATGTCTTCTTTCTCCTTGGATGATATCATAATTCACACAAAGAGTTTGGTTCTATAGTTATTTCTTTAGGTGATTAAGATATTGCTGGAGTGTCTTTCGATTTTCTATCTCCGATGAGAATTGCCATTTTCTTTACCAGTTCTATAATATGTCTTTTATTCATATTCCCTGAAGATGCAAGTTGCTGGTATATACAAGTTTGGTGCAATGATAAAATGAAGAATGTGTCAAATTTCAAAGAATGTCCTGTCACTTATGGTATATGCTTATTACGGTTACCACTTCATTTGTCGTTCATTTTCCAACTTGTTTGTAGTAAAGCATGTCCTTTGGTTGTATACCTACTACTCGAGTAGTGATATTGTTTGGGTTATTAAATCTTTAAAGTCTTGCATTGCAATAGAATGCAACTGTGCCGTGTCTAATAAATAGCTCATACCTCTAAGTGAACCTAAGATCACTCTGCTTCCGTACATTATACATCAGTTTTAATGAAAAGCTACCATCCAGGTGGTGATGTTATTTCTCATTATGAATTCTCAATCTAATTACTCATCTTTCCCAATAATGCTTTTCCATGTGTCAATTCCCAAATAAAAGCTTCTTTGTCTGAGTTTCTTATTCAAGCTAAACCAAGAGAGGCATTTGGAGAAACACTTACAATTTTCTTAGCATGCAGAATTATGTGAAAGTTAATACTGATGTTTGCACAAAGCCAATTTTCAAAGGGAATTTTTCCAACAGGATAATAAGCAATCCCATGATCTCTCAAAGTAAACTTGGAGCAATGATACTTCTACCATGCCTTTTTGTTGGAGTGCAGAATTTTGGCAGATAAACATCCATAAACAAAGATTTAAATGAAAATTTAGCAAAGCCATATAAAGAATTTGCAAATTATAATGCTTTAAGCTGACTTCTCTGTGTATTTGATAAGAATAGGAAGTTGGTTTCATTAATACAAATTTGGCTATGTTGGCATTATGTGAGTTGGCTGTAAGCACCCCAGTACCCAAGCCACTTTTTTGTTTTTATTTTGAAAGCTGCAAAAGCCGGGGTTAAGGAAGTGTTACATCGTCATTAAATCTATACAAAGTTTAACTTCATCCATTGCATTCACCAAGAATAAATTCTCTTGTCGTTAAAGTACTTTAAGTTAACGATCTGTCTTAAACTTGTTTAGGACAGCAGACTGCTAACTTATTTTCTCAAATCATATTGCAAGATAATTTAAAGATAAAAGATCTTTTATAGAATAAAATTTACTGACGTACATGTTCAACAGTTGTGACAACTGTGCATATCTTTTTCCAAGTTTACTCTTCTACTCAATTAATAACCTTTGTACCTCAGTTTAATGTCAAGAGTGTTCCTCCTACATGAGATCCCGTTGGCACTGCTGAACCCATTAACAGACACACTGCAAATAAGATACTAAGACACAACAAACAACTAAGCTGTTAGATGGGATCAGCAAAGTTGATCTGATCATGGGATCCTTTATGAGGAATAAGAGATATCCTTTGAACATTTCTTGGTGTCTATACATTAATAAAATGTAAGTTAGTTGATACCTCATTTTGAACATTTCCTAAGCTCTCATATGTCAATATTTATGACTATAACAGCTAATCATTCTGACAGTTGCAATCTGATAAGGTCAGTTTTTATCCATTTTAAAAAACTTATCTTGAATTTTTTTGTGTTCAATTAGAACGGTGTTCAGTATGCCACAATGGAACCATCTGACAAAGAATCAACATGACACAGAGAAACCAATTACACAGTGGGTCCTCCTACCACAGAGAAATCGATATGACTGATTTCTTTCTATGAGAACTTGTCATTGTATCAACAATACTTGTGGAACCCTAATTCCCAATACAAAACTGTTGTGTCCTATCTTTACAATAGTTAATACTCCTGGAACAAAAATCTGCTAAGCACTTAGGGTTTCATCACAGTCAACCCTCAACAGAGTTCCCACTATTTCTCTTAACCATAATCCTTTGTATTCAACTTCCAGATTTGGTCTGAGGAATGGAAATATCTCTCAAACAAGATTTGGCCTTAATGGCACACTAAACACAGTTTTTAGATAGAAATATGAAATACACAATCACAGTTACTGTCATCTCAAAGTTCTGTCACTTCTGAGTAAACTCTTAAGTCATTTCACGTCCAGGGTTGACCCTTATATAACAAAATCAAACCCTACTTAAAAAGAACGCAACCATAGAAAAATGATTTACACAGGTATCTATTCATTTTCAAAATAACTGAAGAATAGGTAAAAGACATTTAACCAAATTTTTAAAACGTATAACATGAATCCTATCAAGCGCAAACCACAGAAAGATTCCACTTGTTCAGCCTCAGCTTCAAACTAGTCTCAGAGAGGTTCCGTCTTAGGCTGAACCCCATTAGATGCTTGGAAGACTCAAAATGAAAGAGAGCACTATCTCACACAGAAGTGTCCTCTTTTCATCCTGCATCAAAAAGATTCTCAAATACAAAACCCTTCTTGGAAATTTCTTCTCAATATACCCAACCAAGCCCTAAAAATATCCACAATGACAATACTATAAAAATTCTAGAAATTCCCATACATCTGCTGTGAATTCCCACTCACAGATAGATTAACAATGTTTTTTGCATGCTCGACATGGATTTGCTATGACTAAATTCCCAAACCTCAAAATGAAAAAACAAAAATAAAACTTTAACCTCATATTGACTTCTGAATTTAAAACTCCAGTTAAGACAGTACACCGTGAGTGGTAATTCTTGTAAATCTTGCATTAAAAAGAGTACCTTACCCATTGCTTCTTGCACGGTAAGGCCAACCGTAACAAGTTACTGTAGCCCATGGATATGGGTTTCTGTCCTCGTCCATTCACTCAGGTCCTTTGAATAGATTTAAATCTTTTGAGTTAAGATAGGTCCATAGGCCCCAGGTCCAAACAAATAGAAAAAAATAGGCTGGTCCGAATATACCACTAATACATGAAAATACAAAAACAACTCTGACATATTCTCACAAAAAATACTTAAACATGCTAACATATTAATGCACCTCAATACTCCAACACTCAACCACATATGACAAGGATCAAGCTCAACACAAGAAGTGATCCCGTTGGTTACTTGTGATTGAATGGGAGTTGGATCATGGTAGTGGAAGCCATGGTCCATTGTATCCTCAACATTCGTCCACTGCCAACCTTAATTTTGTTCCAAGATGCCCTGTAACAATACAACTTCATGAATAGTTTCCATCTAGAGAACTCAAAGCAAACATAAAGATGAAAGATTTGTATAACTAATATAATTACTGTTTATTAACAGAATAATTGTACCATTACTTTAACATTTAACTCATTTCCAATCACAACTGAAACCATATCAGAAAACAATATGGTTTAACATCAGGATCATAGCCTTTGCATATGTTTTGCATTGTTGCTTACAGCCAAAATATGCACACCACAGAGTTGGAGTATGGGTGGTACATGCACATCCTTTGTCACATGCACTATTCTACTACACCTATTAATTCGATGTTCATTTGAGGCAACATACAACATAGTATATACAACTCCTTACACCGAGCTGTAATGTAATTTAGTCTATTTATGGCCAGATTCTATGTTTTCTTACTCTGCCTTGAGCCAGTTGTGGCCACAAACAGAGGACCTCCTCCTTGCATTAATGCAAACAGTTCAAATCTACGAGTTCAGTGGCCGAGTAGGGGTTCAAAACTGGCAAGCTCAATTACCCTGCAGAGATTTGAACTTTGGTGACAACAAGTAACAACTACATTGAGTTTTAGCATTGATGGTAATACATACTGTTACATTTGTATTATCTGGTTTCTGCATTTCTGTACTCTGTTTTGAATTCCATGATCTATTGAGTTGCTATTCAGTTATGCAGTTATCTTTAAACTATAATTAGTCTTATGATTTTTTTAACATTTGCAACACAACTATGTTCTGACAAATCTCTAGTGTTTTCTATTGTATATTGCTGGGGTTTGGATAAGTATGTTATGGATTTGTTACCAGTGTGATTACTGTTATGTGTTATCGGCACTCTTTCATCTTCGGTTATTAGTGTTATTATGTATTTCTTATTCATCTAGTGTAATGGCCAAGTCCATGTAGTAGGCAGCTAGATGGTGCTGAGTTCAAATCTTCTACAATTAAAAAAAAAGAAGTATTCCTTATTCATATTGGGAGTTGGAGGTTATTGCAGCGTGCTTCTTTCTTATGTCGGGTGACTCATGTTCATGGTCCGCGTGGCTTTTGTGTGTGTTGTGGACTGGAGAAGTCATCGGTCCTCCTTCCTTCAGCAGTTATGAGTGTCACTTTGTCTTCATTTGGCCATACGGATTTGTGATGACATGGCGAGGGTATTCATCATGTATGAGTTTGGCTCACAATATGGCTAGTGCAGAAACGTCCGACTCTTTATATTCGTCGGTTCATTAACGTGGGTCGGTTGGTGTTCAACAATATAAGTCTATTCAGTTTTGTTCATTTAGAGTCCGTTTGGTTGCTGGAATTAAATAACGCTGGAATTGTCGAATTCCAGTATTTGACAATTTTGGAAGTTTTAAATCCGGAAAATGGTTGGAACTGTTTGGTTCACCTGGAATTCATAATGAGAAGATGGAAAATGTTGTTTGCATATGGATTTGAAAATATTATAAATTTTTCTTTACCCCCAATTCCCATTTAAGTGGAATTGATTTTCCAATTCCACCTATTTAGATGGAAGATTCAAATGCTGGTTTTGGGGGTAAATGGGAATTAACAAATCCCTATTCCAGTTTCATGTTTTCAACACAAACATCAAAAATGTCAATTCTGGGATTTGGCAATCCCAATTCCAGTCTAATTCCAGCAAACAAATGGGCCTTAGTGTATCGTTTTTATCATTCTAAGTTTTTTTTCAACGGAGATTTCTGAGCACGAAGGGGGCTGTTTTTCTCCTGTCTGAAGAATAATTTTCTACTGCTATAAGTGTGTTATTTTGATACAGTATTATACTGTATATAGTCTGTGAACAGAAGCTTATGCGAGAGACATTTCTTATTGAATTTTGTATATGTAAGATACTTGAAGGATATTATATTCTGTATTAGCATTGCTAAGTGATCGAACTTTGTATAAGGATGAAGGATTGATTGTTAAGCGTTAACAATCAGAAAGTTGAGATCTCCGTGTTCTGTTTTGCATACAATAATGGATTTTTCTTGGTGTCGCTGGGTTTTTCCCTCGAGTAGGAGGGTTTTCCCAGGATAAATAACCATGTCATCTGTTCGTATGCTTTTCTGATTTTCTGTATATTGCATTTATACTATTCTGGCTCAAAACATTAACACTAACTGTTTCCTCTTCTTGACTAGTCACTAAACTAGACAATGGAAATTGTAAATTCACAAAACATTTGTATTTATAGAAGACAATGATCTGTATAAGGATTAGAAGACACATTTGTGCTGGACGCAGGCATATAAATGAGAAAAAAAAGGGAAATTGGAGATTTCCTAGCCATATTGTGAAACAGAAGGTTTTGCCAGGCAGTGTTTCAAAACCACCACAGTGGTCTCATATTGGAGTGATGGTTTTGTACTATAGTAGCAGTATTGTTAGTGCATGAAGTAGCAGTTTCACCTCATGTCAAGAAATGATTTGTTATGCCCAAAATTTCTTCAATTTTCATTCCTTTCCAACTTCTGATGACTTCTAAGATTCCTGTCAGGTTTGAGCAAGCATATTTGTCCATTGTAAACACCCAGATGCTAACAGAGAAGCAATTAGAAGTGAATTCCAAAAGAATTAAAGGTTCCAAGCAAATAATAGACTGTAATAGGAAAAATCATAGCTGGAAGAGTTTGTGTAAGAGAGCTGTGTGCGATCTTACGTATTGATATTTATTATTAGTTGATTTAGGTTGGTTGTGTGCCCAAGAGGCCTAAGATATTATTGGGCATTGAAGATGATGGATAAGGTGTTGTACATTACTTTTGCTGAAATTGTCTCTTGGAATTCGGATTCTCTAGACTCTAGAGTAAAAATCCTTGTGTCTTATTTTGTGATGGTTGTTTTCTAAGTTGCCGATATGGGTACAAGTGTGGGTACAAATACGGAATCAGGTACGTGGGTATGGCAAATTTTTTTCCTTGATTAACGGTACGGGTATAGGCTATGTTCAACTTCAACCTTCAAAACCAGGCTGGAGAAAACAAATGGTGAGAATGCAAGTTTTATGTTGAAGAAATGAGGTGAAATGACTTAAAGGAGGAAGGGTAAGGCGAAATTAGGGTTGGACATTTTTTAATCATTTTTAAAAAAAAACTTGTGGGACCCTTTTTTGGGTGCTCATGGTGCTGCATACGCCCTGGTTTGCTTGGGTGCGGCCCGAGTTTGCATAGGGTTCTGCTCAGGCACCTAGGCCAAATCTTGGATGAACCTAGGGTTGAGTCTGAACCGGACCCAAACCATAATTGTACTTGGCCTCTACTCTAGCCTCCCAAGGATAAATCTAGTAACGTAGGTTTTCTCTTATTTTCTTTAAAGTTCAGAATGAACTGCTTGCCTCAATAAGAACAATCCATATTTCCTTCAATTAGATGTCTGTTGATGACTTTTGTGTGGGTAAGACAAAGAAGGCAAGTGCTACAAGAGCCAAAAGTTAAAACAAAGCTTGCAAAGCAAATTGATCATTGTGATGTGAATGGTCATATGGATGAGAACTGTGGGAAGCTACTGGCATGTCCCTCTATTTGAAAACCTTGGCGATATCCTCATCTTGTTTTGTAGAATCTCTAAAAGACGAAATAATAAAATTCAATTAGAACTTTAACGTAAAGGGATGAGAACAATATAATTAATGTATTATATAATTCATAATAATATATTAATTAATATAATATTGAATATATAATAATCAAAATATAAAAGTTGATATATCGAATATTAATATTATTATAATATAATATAATAATATATGTATTAATATATTACATTTTATATTATATATAATAATAATCTAAAATATATATTAATCAAATATTTCATAAGATAAATCTAAATATAATAATCAAACACTTATTAATAAGATAGAGTATCGAAACTAAAGGACCTCTACTCCTAAAGATGCCACTTTGCTATAAGGATTAAAGAACATGCAATTACTTAAAAAGTAATGGTCCGAAAAGATACATCCAATAAGGGTGATGTAAAGCTCCCTGATGGCGTTAGCCGTATTTCTTCCCAAGCTCATAGCTACGAGTCAGATTCGAAGATATTGTTTAAGAAAAAAACAAATAATCAGTCTACGAACTGTGTTTAAGAGAAGACATATAATCATTAGCAAAGTGTGTGTCCCATTGTCTACCAAGAGATGCGAACCCTTCACTTAGTTGAGTATATAAGGATATTGAATACCAGTCAGCAAGGGATCACAGGGAATAGGAAGGAAAGAAAAGGCAGAAACATTCAACGCATGATCCGAACATATAGTACCTAATGAGGGATGAAGGAATTCAACAACACTAGCGGCAGAGTATATCGTCTGGTTGAGTCTCGACATCTCTTAATAAGGAATGATACTGGTATATTCAGACCCACTGCGAATAGTCTATTACAGTCCAGTGAATTCCAAATTGTTGTACGAGTGTTGATTTATATTGCACACGATCACCATAAGAGTTCACACTGTTCCAGCACAGCCTTCAGAGGAGTAGACGAGTATTGTCATTTGCATGGAGTAAAATATTACTTTTCCAAGATGCCTAGTGTCAATCAATGGGTGAGGGTGATCGGCGCATATAACCACTTGGCTATGAAAATGTTAAGAGGTTACAATAATAGAGGAATGATCAGTCCGGGTCTTATGGTAGCCTTGTGAGCATGAACTTGCGTTCGATGATATCAAAGATTGCTGTTGCTACACATTTTCTGTGCAATACATGATTGTTAAGATTTGAATCCAAGTTATTAATAATAGTGAGACATACACAGCAACAAAGGCTCGCTCCTTACAGTGTCTATAAGGAGCATGATATTTGTTAACATAATACGAGTAAAAAAAGATGAGTTAATCACTGAGTCACTAGTCTGAGAAAGGAGCAGCATGGGATTATTATATAGGAATGTAACAGTTTCATGAAGTACACCAGAAATTAATTACTTAGTCTCTATGAACGTTATATTGGGATAACCAATAGCAATCAAGGGGAATTTAAGGCACAATAAGGATCTTAGAGTGTAATCTACATGAGGAATGGTGGAAATGAATCCATAGTTACAGAATAAAGTATATTTGAGATATATCATTATTCCCATCAACGTATTAGAGACAACAAGATATGGTCTTACCTCGAAAAAATAAGCTATTCATTGCATCTTATAATACTTCCATAGATTATAGAAATACAAATGGTTTGGATTGGACTTTCTAAGAATAATTAATGGTAAAACATAAGTTATCTCAACTACCATTTGTAGATATTTACAAGGACATTATGCTATAAGTGAAGTCATTAACTAGAAAGAATCTTTTATAATAAAAAAATTAAGAAGTCAGTCCTGAAACCTCAAAGGACCGTTGAGGGGACATTACAGCTACATCTAGAAAAGTGCTCATATCAGAAAGGTAAAAAGTTTTAAAAAACCAACATCCCTAATGTAATTAACATAGAAACAGAAATGGTTGTAGTTCAAAGGTTGATTCCAAAATTTATTGCACTCACTACAATGAAGGTTAGTTTTACTCATATGACACAAAAGTAAAAGAGGCAATCAAAATTATTTAGCATTAAGTTTCAAGTTAAGAATGTGAAATTCTTATTCCTGAGCTAACCTCATTTCACAAGAATTAGTCAAAAATATTGTTTATCAACATCCAAAGCCTTGTGCTTTGGGTTGCATCAATCAACTAAATCCTAGTTATCATTACTCATTATTGTAGTGCCAAAATGTAATTTGACATTTAGTGCACTCATTCCATTTCGAAGTTATTCTAGTTGTTGGGATTTTCATTCTTTGAATTGAATTCATAAGGAAATTATTGTAGCAGAACAACTTCCTACGCTAATCTTAAGAGTAGGTTCATGTAAAACTTTATCAGATTTTTGCAACAGTTATAGAAACATAACATAAATAACATGCATACCGCAACACAGTGATTTACACGGGGAAAACCCTTTTGGGAGAAAAGCCCCATACTACAAAGGTGCTCAATATATTATTCAGAAATCAATACAAGATTACAATATGATAAGTAGGATTTTTAACCTTGGAGGAAACTCCATGGTTAAGCGTGCTTGAGTTGGAGCAATACTGGGATGGGTGACCTCCCGAGAAGGCCCTATGCATCACCCCTGTGGGCATCACCTAGATGCAATGAGTGCTAAGTGTTCCATTCATTCTCATGAGAGATGGGTTCTTGTGAACCACCACTAATGAAACATGGGTCAATGAGGTTGACTCAAAAACTACACAGTTGAATCTTGATAGCAATAATATCATAAATCACCCCTGTGGGCATCACCTAGATGCAATGAGTGCTAAGTGTTCCATTCATTCTCATGAGAGATGGGTTCTTGTGAACCACCACTAATGAAACATGGGTCAATGAGGTTGACTCAAAAACTACACAGTTGAATCTTGATAGCAATAATATCATAAATTACAATACTTGCAGAGCAAGCTTCTCATTGGATTATCACCAAGACCTAGAGGCAACTCAACAGCGTCAGACTCTCAGAATACGTCACAATGCCTCTCATGCACCTAATAAATAGGAGATACAAAACATGAAAAAGTCAAACAATATTACAAAACCATGGGCTAAAACCACCCAAAAATGGCACACAAAGTATCCATTGTTGGACCTATGACCTAATGATAAACAGTCAGGATTCACAATGACAAATTATATATGAAATTTTGTTTGGGGGTGCTTCCCCCGAAAACCCCCGCTAGGGTGCACTACCACTTGGACCCCTAGCTGTTCACGTGACTTGGGTTGGCAAGGGGTGAGCCCCTTGCAACCCCCTAGTTAGGGGCGACACACCCAAACCCTGGTGGTCAAGGGTGTTGCCCACGAACCTCTGATAGTCAGGGGCAAGCCACCAAATCCACGTCGCTCATTGACAAATTATATATGAAATTTTGTTTTGGGGGTGTTGCCCTTGAAAACCCCTGCCGGGGCGCACTATCCCCTGGACCCCTAGCCAGTCACGGGACTTGGGATGGCAAGGGGGGAGCCCCTTGCAACCCCAAGTCAAGGGCGATGCCCCCCACCCTTGGTGGTCGGGGGTGCTGCCCACGAACCTTTGGTAGTCAGGGGCAAGCCACTGAATCCACATCGTTCATGTATCAACAATAGCCTTTTAATTATTGCAAGGTTGAGACACCATTTTCCTGGTAGACTCTACTACAATTCGACATCAAGGGGAATGAATGTCATATATGTGCATATACCAATGCTTGTGATATGCCATGTTGATGTTAGCACCAATTTCAATAAGTTACATTAGAGTACAACTTGTATTCAATAGCAGTTCTACTGTACTAAATCTCACAAACCAATCATCAGATAACACAGGGTTTATAAGCATTGGATAATAATATTATTCACAAGTTTAGGACCACCTTAGTTTTCAGGTTCCAAAACATTCTAAATAAATTGAGTCAAAATTTGTTTTTACTTCCACTTGAATACCCCAAACAAAATAAAATAATCTAATTGTTCTTTTCCATACACTATTTGGAGTTCATATGATGTGCTAATGAGACCCTCAATAAAGGGTGCTCAACAATTGGGTCCTTTACCCCATATGGATTTCCCTATTCTTCAATGAGGAAGTGTCTAGTTGGTTGATACTTATTGAGCTGGTCCTTCCTATTCTCTGGGCATTCCATATCTTCAAAATTCTTATTTTGCTACTTGTTTGCCACTTGATCATTTTCTAGAATGATGTTTTCTTAGATGTGGGACCTTGAGGTACCTTATGTTTTCAAAGACTTTGCTTGTGACCGATAGGGATTTTACTTTGTAATCATGCTTTAATTTTTTTTAAAATAATGGCTTCAACTAATATTGTTGGATCGTTTATGAATCTCAAATGTGGGTTCTTAAGGACCTCATTTCTGTTGTCTCACTTGATTTTGAATGTTACCTATTTGCCTTTTTACTGGCAATTATGTAAAAACTTATAATTTACCACTTAAGGGCTGTATTTCCTTATCTAAGTATGTGATGCTTGCCTTTTGGTTTCCACTTTTATTTGAAGGCTTTTCTGACATTCAGGTTGTGATCTTCTTATAAGAGTAGACTTTACTTAACAAGAAAACCATTAACTACATTTTCAAGACAACAGAGAACGCCATAGTCAGGACTTAGACTGGGAAGGACACCGTAATTCAACATAGAGGAAGAGGATGCCATAATCTGACAGCACATAATCTTTCATGACAGCATATAACTATTTAATATATCATAATAATATATGCTTAGTATATTTATTATTAACTTTGACAACATTGTCAACAGCTGTTAAATTTGGCCAAAACCTAATTAAATATTCAAGCTGCTCTATATCAAGTCTCCCAATATTTAATTAGTTTATGATTGAGTGGAGCAAATTGTGTGACATCGGCCTATGTTTATTTGAATTTATTTCATAGTTACAGGTCAACTAGCAACCTTAGTTAAACATTATTTATTGAACTAACAAATCCCCTAGTCCATTGTGCACTTTCCAGCTTAACAAAGAAGGAAAGACGCAGAAAATCAGTGCCCAGAGGCGAGTAGTTATTTTGACAGGAAGCAGCATTGATTTTAATATGTTGTGAATATATCGACTGCATCTTTCCTGCTATAGATATATTCTTTTTTGTGTTGACTAACTCAAACTGACAATATGCCATTGATTTGACTTGCTGCAGAAGCTTTGACTGTTTTCTCAGGAAATTAATTTTCCAGCTTTGATTTAAAGTATAATTGACAGCTTTTAGCTGACTTTTGTTGTTATGTTTACTCTTCTTAGTTAGATGTTATGATTTGAGTGCTCTACTTCTTGGCTTGACTATCTATTAAAGTGTTGGTTAACAGATTTGTCACTACAAATTCTATTTAAAATGACTCCGAGTCACCCATTTTGTAGTGGCAAATGAACCAATATTTTTAGAAGATATTTTTTTAAAACAACTAATACAACTTTTCTCTGAAATTTAGTTGTGCAATTCCCTCTTATCACAAAATTTGGGTTTTCAGGTTTTGCTTTCAAGCAGAAAGTAGAAAAGATGAAGATTTAATTACAAAAACGTAAACAAAGGTTTCTAAAATAAGCTACAACTTATAATTTCTTCATGTAAATAGAAACAAACTCAAAGGTCTGTTCTTTTTCAACTATAGAGTGTAACATGCAAACAAGAATAAGTTTTCAGATGATGTCAGGCTCATAGACCAATAAAGATCATCCTCCAATTAAATCTAGATTACATAAACTTCAAGATTGAAACAGGATATAAATTATTATGAAAAAATGAACACTTAAAATAGCTATGAAAGCAACAATATAAGGAATAATAACATCATAAATCTATTGTTAGCACGTAGGCTCACAACAAATTCCTTTATTTCAAATGTCTAAAATTGTAAATCACACAAACTTTCAATTTTTGTACTTAAAAATTTAAAATATATCCAGTCTTTAACCACTTTTCATTAAAATTAAATGACGATAAAAAATGATTTCTTCATTTACAATCTATTGCATATATATGGCCTTTTAGTTGTAACTGATTCTTTTAATCAGAAGTTAAATAAAAAGGTTAAGAAGTTTTCTCAATATATTGTAAACTTAAAACACTCATATTTTTACTAGTTCATAAAAATCAAGGTTGCTAGGAGGCCAGTACTTGTACTAGTATGGGAGATTGGTATTGTTACCAATATGTTTGTTTTTGATAAATAGGACGAGGGTATTTGAAGTCGACATTATATATATATATATAGTAAATTATTTTTCTTTCATATCTCATTGTACTTGTGACTACATAATTATAGATCTTGGAGCCCCGTCACAGGTCTTAAATGGTAACTTCATGCTCTCAACATGTTATAACAAACGACTTTCAACCCATGTTTTATTGTTCCTTGCTTATGTTTCAAAACTTGAACTAGACACCGAATCTTGTGGGGATGTTCACATTCAACATGAGCCAAAAAAATGATCATATAGTAGGAATAGTCTAATCTATTTCATTTTTAATCTTTCACTTGCAGCCCATTGACATTTGCTCACATATTCATTAAGCTTGCAAAATAGTGACCAGGACTAAACCTAATGTTAGGGCTATGACACATTTCAAGTTTCTGTATTTTTGTCGCATGTACAACTATCTTGTTGCTTATGGGTCATTTTATTATAAATTGTAATGTCTTCAAACATCGCGCAATCAAAGTTACACTTGCTCTTTGAGTCCTGAGTGTAAAAAAGACCCATGTGTGATAGTAAAATATAATTTGTGTGACTATAGAATGTATTTTGCATTTTCTTTGAGCAATGAAATGTTTGAATCCTTGCATGACATTTTGTAATTGTGTTCTTTTGTTTTTTATTTGCGGTATGTAAGGAAATGCGAGTGGGACATCTTTGCCCCGTTTTTGGTATGAGAAATGTGTCCTGGTCCTTGAGATGTGTCCCAGGGGGTTGAAGATACATCTTGCAACCATGATAAAAGTAAATATAGAAATAAATCAAGTGCTAGGCTCTAGGGGCACAATGTTACCTTCTCTACCTTCTTTGTCCTTTGTTGAAGATGATCTTTGAACTAGAGATTATTGCTCTTGGGTAAAGAATTTGGCCGTATAGGTACAGACTACTTTGATAGCTGGAGCAACCTTGGAATGATTACATTGTTTTTCTTGAGCCTCCATATAGTCTTGTTCCCTTGGGTATTCTCTAGTTTTCTTTGAAATATTAGGAGTTGTACGACACAATGAATGATAGTAATATTCATATTACTAACCTTCTTCATAGCTTCCACATCAAAAACTTGTTTGTTAAAGAATTTCTTGATCATCACTTTGAAATTTTCTTTCACTGTCTAAGCAACAACAACTAGAGAATTATCTTTTGTTTATATATTTGGGTTGATAGATAAAAGTCAATTTATTAATTGATTGCAATCTTTCAATAGCTTGGTCTTCTCTTGAATATTTTGCTTCATGGTATTTTCCATTCTATGCTTTTTATGCATAGGAGGCATTGATTCTCGGTGGCATTTGGGAACACTTGCTCTGTGTTGAGTATATCATTACTCATTTCAATAATCTCCTTAAGATTTTTATCACTCTTGATCCATAGGGACTCCTTTTGTTTGGACAAATTAATTTCATTTTGGATTTCCTTCCTGCTAGGGTCAATTTCCTCATTTGTCTTCTTTTCTTCTTCAATATAATTTAACCCTATGTTTTTTGTGTCATATGATTGATATTTACAAATCTTCTCAATTACCTCCTACCACTATCTGAACTAGGGTCAAAAGAACTATCTATTGTGTTCAATGGTTTGGCAGATGTGTCAACAATAGATTTAACTTTTAAGGCAAGCAGTCAAAGCTCTCATTTGTCGCTTGAGTTGGTCTTTACACTATTTATCCTTTTCTACTTTTACAACCAATCTAGTAGATGAGACTTGAAAGCTATAAATTATCTCCATTATGGGAGGAAGGACTATGATTAATCTGAGTGATATTGAAATATTTTCAATAACCTTGTTTTTATATTTCTTTGCAAAAAGGTGGGCTTACTCTATATGCATGTTGTCAGAATGGAATCCTTCATCATTTTGGTGATAGTTTTGGCCCTTTTTGTTTGAGGCAATTTTTGAAGCAGACTTGAAACAACATCAAATATGGGAATGACCAATTGAGTTACCTTCCTTTTTCTTGACAAGGTTTTCTATAACCAAGAAGGGGGACTAGATGGAGTGCCAGTAACGTTTGGGGAGAATCGTAATGGCCACATGGGTGGAGATTGGAGTTAATGTGGTGGTGAGGAAATTGCTGATAAAAGAGACAGAGAGGATGAAGAAGTACTCACTTGAGAATGGGAGGAAGTAATATCAATAGCTTCTTCTTCTTCCTCCTCCTGAATGGCCTCCAACTTCTTTCTTTCTTCGCCTTTCCCTTAGAATCATGTTAGTGTAATCCTTGAATGATTTCTTTGGGATTTCTTACATTAGAGGATCCTTGTCATCATTTCCTCCCTTGCTAGTAGTTTGAGAGCCGGTAGAAGATGAAGGAAGAATTATTTTTGTTTGCTTCTCTTTTTCTTTTGTAGTATCTTTCTTCTTTGAGCAAAATTTATGTTTGACTTTTTGGTAGTTTTCTTCATCACCCATTCCTTTGACACTTGAAGAACTATTGCCATTCTCTCGAAAGCTTTCAATTCTTTGATACCCCAATTGATGGATAGTTGTAGTTGCATTTGAATATGGTTGAATTGAATGGGATCAACCAAGTTTGGTACATTATCCTCAATACCTTGGATATCTCAATTTAACTTGACATTTCTGATTTGCTACAGTGGTAGCTTCATCCAATCCCTTTATTCGAATTCATATTCATTTTCGCAATAAGCTCAACAGTCTTCAACCTCAAAGGAGATGACGAAACCCTAACCCAAGCTGTAGATTATTTTTGACATAATCGTTGCTATCGAATGGAACCTCTTAACATGGAAATTGATGGTGAATTTCACCAAGGATGTTTCAATATTCAATGCATTGGATGATTATCTACATTGATTATGAGCCAATTTGATGGGAAAAGGAATTCTCGTATTTTTTTCTCACCTTGCGTCTTTTTTTAACCTTGCCAATTTGTTTGCAGACTTGAATAAGGGAAATTTTTTAAATTTGTCAAATTACTTTCGTAATTTGTAATGGAATTTGTTAAAGCCTTCAATTAACGTAATTGAATCTTTGGACATAGATAAGATAACTCCCATATGTATTTATCAATTGTGTAGCTTTTGAAGATATTTTTACACACATCGCCTTGGATGTCCCTGACAACATGCATTGTGAATGCATCATTCACTCTCTTGAAACTTTTGTAACTATGATTTGGCTGGGGTTGTGGGTAATGGTCATAAATTTGAGTCACATCACCAAAATTGCCTTTGGTGATCAATCCTAACTTGGATCTCATATTGGCTCTGGTATAAAATAGGTATGAAGACACATGATAAAAGAATTTATTTACTTGAAATTGAATGGATTGCCTATGGAGTTTGTCACTAATTATATCACTCAATTCAATAAACTTCTCCTGTGACAATGATAATAATGAATAAATACATCCATTCTTTAAAGTTATAAGCATTTTCATTACCTATTAATCTACGTAGAAGCATGATGATGCTATAAATGTCTTCCTTGAAATAAGATTTGTGTATGTTTTTAGGCAAATGTGACTTCCCCTTAATAGGAATTGCCAACCAGCACCTCGCAATAGTATTGCGGCATGCACTTTTCTTCTCCATGTAATGCTGCTATGCCATTGTAGTATGAATGTTGGCAAAAACCTCTCTTTGAGGTCACGTGAGAGTTACACCCATGGACTCTCCATCTAGTTTGACTTTAAGTCTACTATTTGTTGTCCTTATTTATCTGATCTCAAGAATGTAATGCTTTATACACTCCAAAACAAGATCTATGCATTGTACGATCACATAAAAAACTTGCTGCTTATAGGAGCCCACTACTTACCACCTTTTATGCAATCTGGGACCTATTTTCTTCCTTCATTTTATTGTAGAAACTTTTGAGGTTCACATGCCCTAACTTCATGTCTCCAATTTCCAACAATGTGCTTTCCAAAATAGATAAATTCTTGTATCCCACATATTTATATTTCATGTTTAGTAAAGCAAATTTGTAAAGGAAGCAAATGATATTCTTTAGCACAATATCAAGCGAATTTGGGGGCATTTTGTTCTTCGGCTAAAATAATCGTAGGGAATAAATTTTAATGAGACCAACTCTACAAAAGAAAATTCTTTCCTTTGTGAATCACGACAACAAAGGATGATTTGTGTGCCTTTTGAATTTGAGAAAACTACCATGTATCACCTTTGAAATATCTTCTATATAGTGGTTGATTTGTACTCTATAATATGCTCTCGCAATTTGCCATCTAGTCTTGATTAACTTGTGAAAGTGCCTTCCTTTTTGTTATGCATTGCCTTATATTAATCTACATTTAATGTCCTCATGTTTTGTGAGAGTATTAATGGTGCCTTGTAATGTTGGCGTGTGTGAAGTCTTGCCACATTTATAACTCTTGGTTCATTTTAGAATAAATACCTCTCTAACTTATTTGTTGAAGATTTGAGGGGTTATTGAAAGTTTATCAACTTCCCACAATGATTTTGAAGCTAGGCTAAAAGGCTGACATAGAGGATTTGCCTTCATCACATATCTTTATAATCTTTGAAATTGCCTTATATATCTTTGTTGAGCTGCCCACAAAGTCTTTGCCCTAGCTTTTACAATGTTTGTAAATAACTCATTGGATTTTGATGGGGTTGTGAGAACCTAGTCGAGAGCTGACATAGATTTGGAAACCAACAAGAAGTGTCCAAACTCCTTCACAAAGCATTTTCCTTTATCTTTCCAACATGAGGATGATTCATAAATATCCTTTTGTGCTCTGACAATGGTTCTAAAATATTAAAAGCTCCCAATGATCGTTAAGCGACCCTTTATTGTCGTTTCTTTGGAGTTTCTAAATGGTAATTTGGGTTTCAACAAGATTGCCACAACCTTGTCGAAAATTAACAAAGGTTTTGAACCACGATTTGAAATATCCTTGTTGTGAGGTTTTCACACTATCGCCCCATTGCAAATGGGGACCCCCTCTTTTCACTTAGTTGTCCTAGGTAGTCTTATTTATTGGCAATTTTCAAGCTTCTAAGTCTAAGAGATGAGTTTGAGCAACTTTGGCTTATTAGGGGGTCAAGTCAGTTAGGGATATGAGTGAGAATTGGGCCAAGCTAGTCAAGGATGTAGAATTGAAGTCGAGATTTGTGATGAAATGAATTAGAATTTTTGGAAAATTCTTTCCACTATTAAATTCATCTTAGAAAGTCAGGAAAAGTTATGGAAAAGAACACTGATGAAAGCTTGCTGATTACTAAAATTTGGCCGAGTCTGAAAATTTTTAGGATCTCCCAAAATCTAGAATCTCCATTATAATTCCCATGAATTTGAAACTGCTCTCAAACATCTTGACAGTATATACATAAAATATAACTAAATTTATAAGAACTTATACTTAAATGTTATGTTTTATGTTTTGCATTGCCCACTTGACCCTCTCATTTCTGCCCTGCCATATTTGCTTTCAAATTCCACGCCGTCATATGGCCCTTAAAATCCTATCTTGCTACTTGAGTTTCCAAATTCCGAGTTGACTCATCAAGCCTTGATTTCCAAGTTCAAGTTGCCACATGAAGTTTCCATTTTTGACTTGACACATGGGTGAATTCAGAGTTTAACTTGCTATATAGGGTTGTTGGCATAACTGATGCAGAGCTTGATTGAGTGTTAATTGGTATAGGCTTGATGACAGGAAGATCAGTTATTGTGTTGTCATTGATGTCAACTGAGTACTGTGTTGGTTGACAGTGAGTTGATAAGTGTTTGAGTTGCTAAATCCAATGTGCGGTGAATATGTGAAGGAATTGGAGTGTGCGATCAAGAAGACTCAGTGATGTTTCTTGTTGTTGTATGTATGACCGCAATGGCTGGAAATAAGTATGTAGAGAGTTATGATTGATTGAAGTACAACATGGCAGACAGAAGAACAGACAATGAATGATTTTATTGTTCTATCAAATCAGTATGGATCCAAGTGTTGTGGTCATGATATATTTATCTTGACTAGGATATGTTATTGATACTTTGATCGCTACAGAATTGGAGTACTGCAAGGCATCATTTCAGTTGACAAAAGATCACTTTGTGCTAGATAGCAAAATGTTTGAACAGGTTTGAACAATTGATGTTAGGTCGGTGAGCGGTGATGATGCGGCCAGTTGCGGTAGATCTCTTTGTGATCCAGGTGGCATGGTGACGTGTCATAATAGATGTGTAATGCCGATTTGTTGTTTCAATGTTTGAGGTGATCAGATCTAGCATGTTTTGGAAACGTGTTGGGGAAGTCCAATAAAGTTTGACTGTTCTTGTTTCAAATCGATGTGCGATGAATCTTGTAGCCAACCTGAATTTGTAATTGAATATTCTAGATTGATAATATGTTTTAGGGTTCAAGGATCGAGTGGGAATAATTGTAATTCAAATGTAATACATTTTGTAAGGTGGCTAAGGCCTTAATGAACATTTAATGTATTTATATGTAAATCAGTGAATTATGCAAGTGTAGATTGTGGATGCGAAGGTGTGGTCGAGTGAAGAGCGAAGATTGTCTGCAAGAGAAGCAGTGTTTGTGCTTAATTGGATTTGAAAAAGTAGAGAAGTGCTACACCCAGATCATTGTACTTGTTGAATCCTAATAGGTTTTGCAAGAAAATCCCGTAACCGGGTAGATCTTTACATGTCTGAAATTGTAAATCCTTTAACCATGTGGCTCTTTAATTAGGGTTTGAAATCCTTTAACAAGGTTACTCCTAATAGGGTAAAGCTCCTAATAGTGCTAGAGGTAAATCCCTTAACCGGGTGACTCCTAACAGGGTTTTCTCCTAACTGGGCATTTGCAAAGCTCCTAATAGGGCTATGCCTTTAACATGGCGCATTTCAGAAGAGTGCAAATTATTAGTGGGTGCTAATTCCCACTGTGGTTTTTCCCTTTGACCAAGGGTTTCCACGATAAAAATCTTGGTGTTCTTGTGTTGCATGTTTGGATGGTTTCATTTGTTTCATTGTTTATTGCTGCACAAGTTATATGTTGATGAATGTTATTGAAAGGTTGATGAAAAGTTTGGATTTGGTAGATTACTGATTCACTCCCCCTCTCAGTAATCTTGGACCTTATAATACTAACAATTCGTATCATAGCTCTTGGTCCTCTTTGTGGTAAGATTAACAGCTTGAGGAAAAGATCCAATGATGAAGAAAGAAGGTCCTAAGTTCACAAGAGATAACTACACAATATGGAGTGACCAAATGAAGATCTATCTAAAAGGTATGAGGCCACAATTCTAGAATCATGTTGTGACCAAATATGTTGTTCCTGCTGGGACTCTTACTGCAGATCAATTGAAGGAGCAACATGAGAATATGCAAGCATTGGAGGCTATAGTAAGTACTCTGTCTGACACTGAATATATTGATATACATGGTTTAGAGACTGCTCATGAGGTTTGGGAAAAGCTTAAACTAATCTATGGTGGAGACAAGCATGTGCAAAAAGCCAGGGTAGATAGTTTGAAGGGCAAATTTGATGACATGAAAATGGTTGAAGTAGAAAACATTGCTCAATATGGTCAAAGGATAAAAGAAGTTGTTGGTGCTATCAAGAGTGTTGGTGGTACCATTGAAGAAGATGTGGTAAGTAAAATGTTGAGGACTTTGCTACCTGCTTATGCCATTAGGGTTTTTGCAATTCATGAGTTGAGAACAATAGATAATGTCTCTATTGATGGTTTGATTTGGTAAGCTTATTGCTTTTGAGTTGACTAACTTTGATAATAGTATTCCTAGAGTTGAAGCAACTTTTAAGGCCTCTTTGTCATCAGCATTAGAGAAGAAGGGAAACCAGATAAGTCATGAATCTACCTGCATGTCAAGTTATTCCAGGGAATTTGAATCTATCTTAGATGAAGAGAAGAAGCAAGTGGAACTTGAAGCATTACTTGCAAGGAGACTACCTAGAGGTATCGGTAAGTACAAAGGCAAGTTACCTTTGAAGTGTTTCTCATGCAATAAGATTGGACATATTGCTACTAGGTGTCCTAATGGTGAGCATAAGGAAAAGTTCAGAAGATTCAAGGAAAAAGGAAAGAAACAATGTTATGTTGCAATAGATGGTGTAATTGATCAAGAGTCAAAAGATAATGAAGAAGAAGAGATAGTGTTTGTTGCAGTGAAAGGGGATACCTTAGAAGGAGAAAAGGCATTGGTTTCTCACATGGAACACAACAATGAGTGGATCATTGATAGTGGGTGCTCACATCACATGACCGGTGACAAAAGCAAGTTCATAAAGCTAGAAGAATTCGATGGTGGTGTGGTTAGGTTTGGTAACAACACACCCTGCTTGGTAAAATGAAAAGGTACAATTTCTTTGAATGGAAAAAGCAATGCTGATGATGTTTACTTTGTAGAAGGTCTGACACAATTGATTGAGTGTGGGTCAGTTGAATGACAAAGGTTATTGTCTAGAATTCAAAGGAGGTGTATGTAGGATACTTGGAAGCTTAGGAGATCTGTTTGCTACCGATAGACAGACTTAAGGTAATTTATTCCATCTGAACAATACTGTCAATAGTTGTTTGGTTGCCAGAGTTGAGGATAGTTGGCTGTGACATAGAAGGTTTTGTCATGTGAAGTTTGATAGTCTTGTCAAAATCAGTAAGTTGAATGCAGTTAGGGGATTGCCACAATTAGCTAAGCTGGACAGCACAATAGAAATTTGTTTTTATATTAATTATACTATTATTGTTATTATTATTATATTGATAATATAACTATATTATTACTTTGACTGTACAAAAATACTTTTCTTAAATAAATATCAATATTATGCCTCATGAGTGGAGGGGAAATGACATGATCAATCCTCAACACGACAATTTAAAGATATTTATTTCACATTCGAAGAGAGTTAGAAAACTTTCTGTTAATGTTATAGCTTCTGTTAGATTGATCGATTGAAATCGTCTTTGAATAAAACATAATTAAATGCATTTATTATATATATATTTGAGTTTATATATATATATATATATATATATAATAATGTATAAATTATTAAGTTAATCATTGACCTATACATGTTAATAGTCTTCACGATACTTACATCGTGTGGTAGTGAGAAAACGAATTACGGTATTGTAACACACAATATCATATGTGTTACGATACATAATATGTATCGTAACACATAATATTATGTGTTACAATACGCAACACACACTATTATATATGTTACGATAACTATTACGTATCGTAACAAGAATATAAACCTAAACTTAAACATTGCATTTAATACATTCAACGACAATTGTTATGAAACGGTCTGTGTCGCAGGATTAAAGGGTAGAGCATGTCTCATGCAGAGACATGCCTCTACATATGTAGAGACATGTCTCTACACAATACATGATCTCTAACAAGTATTTATATTCATTATGGATCTGTACTTGAAGACAAAAATAAATAGCAGTGACCTTCTAAGTGCAGACATATTCAGTATAATATAAATTTAGATATACATTCTTATAAAAAGAATATTTAATATATCATCTCTAATCTAGAATACTTAACATGGTATCAGAGCAGGTGTGAAATAAAAGATCAAGATCAAACTTTTATATTAAATCTACCTAAATATATCTTTGTGTGATAAAATTACTATATTCATCAAAATAGTGATCGAAGTTCAACTTGAGGACAGACTTGAAGGCGCCTCCAAATTTGTGGCTTGGAAATTTTGGATGTTACTAACATTGAAAGAGAATGAATTAATCACAATAGTGAAAGAGAAGGAACCTGAACAAAATTAGAAAGCGGAAAAGATTCAGTGGGAAAAGAACAATACGAAAGCAATTAAGTTACTAGTAGATGGAGTGAAGGATCATCTAGTGCCTTTAATTATCAGATTAGATTCAACATATGCCATGTTCAAAGCACTTGAAGAAATGTTCGAGATAAACAACTCTAGTAGAGTCCTTACTCTCAAAAATCAACTCAGTTAAATGAAGATGAACCAAGGAGAGACTATCACCTCATACTTTATGAGAATAACTGATTTGAGAAATCAACTCTCTACAATTGGTCATGATTATGATAGTAAGGAACTATCAATGATAGCTCTAAACAGACTACCTATCGGGAATCATTTATTCAAGGCATTAGTGCTCGACACCTAAACTCCCCAAATTTGAAAGACTGAAAACAGACTGCATTCAAGAAGAGTCAAGGTTGATATCAAGAGGGATCAGTGTAAATGCTCCTAAAGATGAGATTCAAATCCTTCACACTCAAACTCGCACAAGAGGAAAGAAGTTTAATAACAAAAGAAAAAGGGGTAAGAACACTAATGGGAAACAATCATCCAAGAAAACGAGAGACCTATCTAAAGTACAATGCTATAGATGTGATAAATATGGTCATCTTGCGATGAAGTGCCCTGATAGAACAAAATCCCAAGTTTCTTTTGCTGAGGTTAGAAATATGGATACAAATTCAGAGAAACTTGTATTTTACTTTGCCCTATCTAGTCAAGTTACAAACAACATGAACACTTGGGTGATAGATAGTGGGACCTCCAGACACATAACAGGATTCTGAGAACACCTAGATACTATTGAGGAAACTTCTGATGAAGAAGTAACTATTGGAGATGATGCAAACTATCCAGTAAAAGGAATTGGGTCTTGTACCGTTCAACTCAAATCTGGTATTTCACTTCAACTCACAGGAATACTATTTGTACTTGGGATCAAAATAAACTTAGTCTCTATTTCAGCTCTTGAAGACAAGGGATACAGGGTCACATTTATGGAAGGAAAAGTACTAGCTTGGCCCAAGAACACATTAATAATGCTCACACTATTGGTATAAGACAAGGAAGTCATTATAAACTATGTACTTCTCCTTCTCAAACCCTAATTCATGAGTCAACTAATGAGAATGAAATTTGGCATAGGAGACTAGGGCATTTCCACTTTCATGGTTTACCCTCTTTAGAGAAGATGGTCATTGGTCTACCAAAACTCAAAACTGAACATGTAGGGACTTGCAAAGGTTGTGCATTAGGGAAGAATACCAAAAGCACTTTTCACAATAGTGAAAATAAATCTAAAAATGTACTAGAACTTATTCATTCTGATTTATGTGGACCTATGTGTGTTCTCTCCATTGGAGGATTTCTGTATTACATTATCTTTGTAGATGACTACTCTAGGAAAACTTGGATATATTTTCTCAAGTGTAAAGAATCTGAAGAAATTCTCTTAAAGTTTATAGAATTTAGGGCTCTAGTAGAAAATTTATCTGGAATGAGTATTAAAACACTAAGAATAGACAATGGGAAGGAATACACTTCAAAAACTTTACAAAACTTTTGTAAAAATTCTGGGATTAAGAGGGAGTACACTGTTCCTTACAACCCTCAACAAAACGGAGTTGTGGAAAGAAAGAACAAAACTATTGTTGAATGTGCCAAAGCCATGATGCATGACCAAAACCTAGAAACTCACCTCTGGGCAAAAGCTTCTAGTATTGTCGTTTACATTCAAAATAGATGTCCTCTTTCTCATCTAGAAAACAAGACTCCTGAAGAAGTATTCACTAGAACTAAACCTAATATAAGCCATCTTAGGATATTTGGATGCCCAGTCTACATTCATATTCCTAAAGAGAAAAGAACCAAATTAGAACCTTCCAGGAAGAAAGGAATTCTAGTTGGATATAGTGAAACTTCCAAGGCATACAAAATTTACATTCCAGGACAAAGAAATATTGAACTAAGCAGAGATGTGATCTTCGAGGAAGATATTGCATTGAAAAGATCCAAAGATGAAAATGAAATGAATGATGATTTTCAAGAAGATCTCTCTCCTGATATTCAGAGGGAGATACAAGAGATCATTAAGGATAATGATTTAATTGATCACATGGATACCTCTGAAGAGACTAGAACAAACAAGAAAAGACCTCTATGGGCCAGGAAGATATGCAACCCCTTCAGGTACTTCCAGAGAAAGCAAAAGGCCTAACAGATTTTCTAGTTATGTTGCACTAATGAGTGAATTAATAAAATCAGAGCCTTCAAATGTTGAGGAAGCTCTTCAACACCTTACTTGTAAGGATGTCGTGATAGAAGAATACAATTCTATCATTAAGAATGATGTATGGGATATTGTACTCAGGCCCAAAAATAAATCAGTAGTCTCCTCCAAATGGTTATTCAAAATTAAACATGCAGCGGATGGAAGTATAGAAAAATGCAAGGCAAGGTTTGTTGCTAGAGGTTTCTCTCAGAAAGAAGGCATTGACTATGAAGAAACATTTGCTCCAGTTGCCAAGTATACCTCTGTTAGAATTGTAATTGCTATTGCTGTATCTAAGGTTGGAAAATCCATTAGATGGATGTGAACACTGCTTTTCTGAATGGAGTTATTGAAGAAGTATACCTAGAGCAACTTGAAGGATTTATAGTTCACAATAAATAGTCTCATGTCTATAGATTAAAGAAAGCATTATATGGTCTCAAACAAGCTCCTAGAGCTTGGTATGAGAGGATCGATCATTATCTATCAAAACTTCTCCAAAAATGATGCAGACCCAAATCTTTATTTCAAAGTATTAGATGGAGACATGTTGATTCTGATTCTCTAAGTTGATGATTTATTAATCACAAGGGAAGAGCACCTTGTCACCAAATGCAAACAAGACATAGCATCCGAATTTGATATGAAAGACTTAGGAATTCTTCATTATTTTCTCGGATTGGAAGTCTGGCGACAAGAAAATAACATATTTCTAAATCAAGGAAAGTATATTGTAGACATCCTCAAGAGATTCAGAATGATGGACTGCAAGCCTATGTCTAGTCCAATGGAGTCAAATTTACTCAATCTGAAAGAACCAGCTAATGACTCAAAGCCTGCAGATTCTACCATCTACAGACAGATAATCGGGTCTTTGATGTACTTAGTAAACACTAGGCCAGATATTTGCTATGCAGTAAATGCACTTAGTCAGTTCATGTGTGAACCAAAGCAAATACATCTAGTAGCAGCTAAGCACATCCTAAGATATCTTCGAGGCACAAGTTTGAGATATAAAGATGTGGACCTGACCTTGCATGGATACGCTGATTCAGATTGGGCCGGAAACATTGTGGATCGGAAAAGCACCTCTCGATGTTGCTTCAGTTTAGGATCAGCTACGATTTCTTCGTTCAGCAGAAGACAATCCTCAATAGCTCAAAGTTCCATTGAAGCAGAATATATTGCAGCATCTATGGGAGCACGAGAAGCAGTTTGGTTGAGAAAACTTCTAGTTGGACTATTTGGAAAACCACTAAAGCCCACCATTATTCATTGTGACAATCAGAGTTGCATTAAACTATCCTTGAATCCAATGTTTCATAACAGGTCCAAACATATTGAGATACTTTATCACTACATTAGAGACATGGTAGAGAAGAATGTGGTGGAGTTGAAATATGTTAGTACAGATGAACAAACAACAGATATACTCACCAAGCCTCTTGCAAAGACTAAGGTAGAGTACTTCAGAGGTAAACTTGGTATGATTGTAATTTTTGAGAATGAGTCTCAGTATCTTTGATCATTGTACTAATCAAATATTTCTTTGTTATCATGAGTGTTACTCCACGAATATATATGTGATTTGTGTGCATCATGAAGAAGTGACGACTTTTAATGATTGCACTTGTATATCTGACAGTTATTGGAAGGTGACGATCTTACAATAACTTGTCCTTATCATGATGGATATCATATTTTTGATATCTAAGCAGATCATGATGATGATGTCCCTCTAATAGGTGCACATCTTGAGTACTTGGTGAACATCATGAGACTTGATGTTAGTAGGCCATTACTTTGAGTACTTGGTGAATATCATGGATTTGATATTAGTAGGCCATTACTCCTGATATTATGAGATAATATCATTATAAACTTCCTGAGTACTTGGTGAACATTATGAGACTTGATGTTAGCAGGCCATTACTCTGAGTACATGGAAAATATCATGGATTTGATATTAGTAGGCCATTACTCCTGATATTATGAGATAATATCATTTTTTTCTAATATACATTGAGGTAATATTTTATTCTTATTGTGTATGAATCTTTTCATGATCATCCTCCCTAGCTAAGAGGGAGTGTTAATGTTATAGCTTCGGTTAGATTGATCGATTGAAATCGTCTCTGAATAAAACATAATTAGATGCATTTATTATATATATATATATATATATATATATATATATATATATATATATATATATATATGTTTGAGTTTATATATATATAATAATAATAATGTATAAATTATTAATTAAGTTATTCATTGACCGATACATATCATTAATAGTCTTCACGATACTTGCATCATCCGGCAGTGAGAAAATGGGTTACGGTATTGTAACACACAATATCATGTGTTACGATACATAATATGTATCATAACACATAATATTATGTGTTACAATATGTAACACACACTATTATTATATATGTTACGATACCTATTACGTATCGTAACAGGAATATAAGCCTAAATTTAAACACTGCATTTAATACATTCAGCGGCAATTGTTATGAAACGGTCTGTGTCACAGGATTAAAAAGTGGAGCATGTCTCATGCAGAGACATGTCTCTACATACGTAGAGACATGTCTCTACATGATACATGATCTCTAACATGTATTTATATTCATTATGGATCTGCACTTGAAGACACATAAATAAATAGCAGTGATCTTCTAAGTGCAGAGACATATTCAGTATAATATAAATTTAGATTTACATTCTTTTAAAAAGAATATTTAATATATCATCTCTGATCTAGAATACTTAACACTTTCTCAATAATAAACACAAATTTAAGAACCTAAACAAGACTCCAATACAAACATTTTCTGTCATAAACAAAGAGGTTGTGAAAGTATTGTGGATTTCAATGAGCTTTTGAAAACCTTGTTAGGAGACTTGACGATCTTGTGGCAACCTCTTTGGAAGCCAACATGGAAACCTCCCAATTTCGCTAGACTTTTCACCCAAAGGAAAACCCATGACTAGGAGATGAAATGATTGAAAGAGGGTAAGAACAATGACGAAAACTAGATTTAAGGCAACAAAAGAAATCTGTCGTTGCTTAGTTTGACTAATCAGTGCATGAGGGATGGTGGTTGTCATAGTAAATCATATTCAAGAAACAATCTCATGAGGGAGGGTGGTATGGTTTACTCAAAACTAAGTATGGTGATATGGTACGAGTCAACAATTCTCTTGGTATGTATCATGATCAAATATGAGCTAACATTCCTGTAGGTGGTAGCTTGATTGAATTGTGAGCTAGCACATGTTTGAATGGTGGGATGATTGAGCCAATAATACTGCTAATGGTGGCATGATAATATTTGAACTGAGAGTATTGTGGATGGTTACATGGTTGATATATGATTTTGAGACAATACTGTAGAGCGAGAATGTTTCATATAGTTGATTGTCCATAGACACGATTGTAGGATGAGCAAATTTTCTATAAGGTGTAGTTGCAAGACTAGAAAGTAAATGTTTTGAAAACATGTCAAATGGATAATCATATGCACATTATGCATTGTCTAAGGAAAAAGTTGTTGACTTCCTTGATCTATTCTTGAAGTATAAAAATGTTGATGGCTTATCTGGCTAGGATATGACATTTTCGGAAATCAATTTCTCTTTATAAGGTGCCTTTTGCTCTGCATAGTGCAATCTTTTTTGCATCTTGCAAATTTGAATTGTACTTTGTATTTATACTTGAATGTTTTATTCCTGAGTTAGTTTCTTATTAATTTTGTGATACACATTTTAGATGTTTAGTGGGAGGACTTCAACAACAATAATTTAAACATTTATTGCACACCATTCAAGTACTACTCCAAAAGTCAATGCTACTGCTTGTAGTTTTGAGCATTATTAAAGTTTGTTTGAGAACATATGCCTATTAAGTAAATGATTGCACCAAATGAACAAGTGATTTAATGATTTTGCACTAAATTGTTGATTTTGCACTTGGAAGTTTTGATGCTATTTTGTCGATGTACTTTGTCAAACATTAGATTGGATTGTTAATATAAAGGAGGCAACGTTTCATATGATTACTAGTTTCTTTGTAGACTTGGGTCTTATTTTTCCTATAGCTTATAATTGATGTAAGAAATCTTTGTATGGGTCTTTAGTTGTCAATTTTTTGTAAGTTTTGCCCTTTCTCGTCCCCTATATTCCCCTTGTGTTAAACATTGTGAAAATCCAAGAATTGTAAGTGGGATGTTTTGGGTCATTTCTCCAAGTCTGGGATAGTTTGTTGAACTTTTAGACTTTCAGGGTTTCCCTAACTGGAGTACCTTTTTTCATTCAACCCTGGAAACCCTGATCCTTTGTGCATCAAAGTTTTGGAGCTTCACTTGGGTATTTGGTTTTCCTTCCTCTGGAACCTCAAAACCTTGACCATTTGCCTTAATGTTCCATTTGGTGTTAAAGTTTTGGCCTTCCCTTTCCTCGAGTATCCATTATTTTGTATCTCCAATCTACAATCCCCAAAACTCTGAAACTTTTGCCCTTGATGTCCAAGTTTGATGTTGCAAAAACCATTTGAGACCTTTTTTTTCTCCCTCATTTGCTTCATAAGTAAAATTGGCTAATGAGATCTCTTCAAGTTTATGTTTTCAAAGATTCAGTCATTTGCATCCTGGCACCCCTTCTTCTTATTCTTATTCTCTCTTTCCTTGGTAGAGTTTTGGTCTTTCCTTCACTTGAATTCCTCATTTTCAATAGCACTTCATAATTAACTAGCTGACAATTCCAAGGGAATGGGTTGAGCGTTGTTAATGCTATAAATCAATTTGGATGGTGACATATCTATGACCCTTTTTGGTGTGATCCCATCTGCCCACAATGCATCATACAACTTTTTGTGCCAATCTCTTTGGTTGTCATCTACCACCTTGTTGACAATAATATCAAGATTTTAATTGTTGGATTTTTCCTGTCCATTGCCTTGAGGGTGCTGATCCGATGAGTGAGACAAGGTAACTCCATGTTCATAACAAAATACAGACATCTCAGCAAAAGAGGAATTTGTTGCATTATCAGTTACGAGATTTAGGAGCACTCCAAAGTGGACCAGAATGTTCTCCTTTATAAAATTGCACACCACTTTAAAAGTAGTCACTTCTACCCATGTGGTGAAATAGTCAGTTGCAGGAAGAATATGAGTATGCCCTGCACCAGAGTGATGACTGATGGGTCGAAAAGAATCCAGTCCTGATTGCTGATATGACTCTTTAATTACCACTAGCCTCAGGGGAAGTGCTGCCAATTGTGGCCTGCTAGCAACTTGCTTACATTTTTACAGTTTGCCATGCATTCACATGCATCTTTAAACATGCCAAGCCAATAGTAACATTGTCTCAATACTTTGAAGGCTGTGACCAAGGAAGAATATTGTCCACAACAGGCTTAATTATGAAACAATTCTAACAACTTCCTCTGTTGTTCTTTATTGACACATCTCAAAAATGCACATCTGAACCTTGTTTATGCAAAGTGTCCCGCTAGATAACCATTTTGGCTGCCTTAACCTTGAGATTTCTCCTTTCCTTGGCTGACAAATGTGGTGGACTCTCTCCATATGTTAAGAAGCAGGCTACATTGGAGAACCACTTGTCTTTCAAGATTACAAACATTGTGATGGGTATGTCACTTTCAACATTTGGCTCATTCTCAGCTATTAATTTGCAAAGTCCTCTACCTTTGACCAATTTTGTTGGTTTTATTTCAATGTTATATTCATAAACTTTTGCTACACAAGCTCTCCTCTTATTGCAGCCTATTTCTTGCTGAGTTAGTATGCTTTTTACTGCAGGGTCAGGCACGTACATAGTGGAATGAGAATGAAAAATATAAAATCTGAACTGTTCAACAACTTTTAGGACAGTGAAAGTGTGTCTCAATTCGAGAATACTTAAGCTCATGCTGTTTGAGAGGAGCACTCATAAAAACTATAGGGCTTCTACTCCCTGTTCATCAGCTTGTATTAGTATGTTAGACACGGTGTGTTCTGAGGCATAACAGTATACAATGAAACCCTTTTGAAAGTTAGGATGGACTAGAATTGGTGCACGTGCAATGGCTCAGAACATAACAGTATAGAATGAAATCCTTTTGAAAGTTAGAATGGACTAGCATTTGTGCATGGGCAATGGCTTTATTTACGTCTTGGAAAGCTTGCCTACCTGAACTACTCCACATAAATTGTTGTCTCTCCATTATCATCTGTGCCATATGATAATTTTTGAAAATTCAAGTGCAAACTTTCTTAAGTAATTCCTTATCCAAAAAAATACTTGACTTCAATTCTGGTTGAAGTTAGGGGCTGACTGTTGGATAGCCCTTACCCTTTCAGGATAAATTCTGATGCCTTCCTTTGAACAGTGTGTCCTAACAACTTACATTGTGTTACCCCAAAAATTGATTTCTTGGAATTTTGGGATGAATTGAAGAGCTTTAATTACTATCTCGTCTTTGTTGAATGTGAAATGGTGCATCTGCAATTGTTCCGTTGCATTTTCAACTTAGTTTGTGGATTGTTCTTTGTGAAACTCCTTGGCATAGTGTTACCTGTACTCGTATCCCTGCTTCTCCAGGTGACAATGGCTTTTGTTTTTGTTCAGTTTGTTGTTGAAAGGTGTAGCACATCAAAAATAAATGTCTTGATTTATCAACTAATTGCTGCAGATGTGGCATGCTTACTTTACTTTTAGTAGTCCATGTTTTGAGCTTTTGTTTAATCTAAACTTGTCCTTTTCCTTTCTTTTGAAACTGGATCACAGCAGTTAGTGGTACATCCATAAGTTCTTGACATCTAGTACCTTGAATATTTATTGCCGCCAGGAGACTGATAGCTCTGCTGCATTGATGCATGCTAAATTTCTAATTTCTTCATCACAGTGTGAAATCTGATTTATCTGACGTTGTTTTCCATCAAACCAGAGAAACTTGGGGGAGCTAATTGGTGAAAGTTAAGACCTATAATATGGAAGGAGATCAGCACATGGACCCTATCCAGCAATATCCTGTTTCACAAGGTCACGTTATATGTCAGTCTGCTAATCTACCTAAACCACAGGCTGAGTCATCATTAAATGATCAGCGGTTTTTGTTAATCTTTATCATGGGTACTTACTTTGGTCCAGATCTGAAAAATGAAGTGCCCAAAAAATCAGCCTTGCAAAGATTAGCAAACTCTCTTCCTCCATATACTCCTGATCAATTGGAAGCTTCATTCATGAAACTTTCGGAAGTCGAGAGCATATATTATTATATTCTTAGAAATGCAAAGCCAAGTTGTGCAGTGAAGCTTCTTTCCCTCTATAAGTTTTTTCAAGGTCATCTTCCTCCACCTCTAAAGGAGGTTATTGAGGATGATCGACAATTTACAAGTTTCTTTCCTCAGCACTTGCATAAGCAGATCAGACATAAGGGAAGATACAAAGTTTTTGAGGGCGTAGTTTTTATAGATGATCCAGATATTTCATACATAAAGACAGAAGATTTAGAAAGGTTCAAGTGGTTGACTGGTCTGAACGATTTGAAGATAGATAGAGAGGAGGCACGGAATTATCGTCATCCTTATGGGCCAAGGACAGACAGAGGTGAAGGCATGCAACTTCGAGTCAATGTTAATGCTGGGCAATACGCCTATATGCAAGATGGCAAGCCACTGGCTGTTGTTATGCCAGATGGTGTGCAGAACCATAAGACAAGGAAAAGAAGAAAGGAGACAATAGCGAAACCAAATATGCCAAGATCAGCTATGCCACCAAGGGGACAGAAGCTACCAATGAAATATCCAGACACTATGGGAAAAACCATATTAATGGTTTCTTCAGCTCCTAGTATAGATCAGTGGAATAATCCTGGAAATGATGCTAAGCCTTCGATTCTTTTTACAGGAACAGCAACAGCTCGTCAAGCTGGCCCATCAGTTGGTCTTGTTGATATTGGTACTTGTGAGGATGCTTACTTGTTCCGCATGGCTCTTCCAGGTGTCAAGAAAGATCAACGTATGTTCTCTCCCTTGTAATATCTTAGTCCTGACATAATACATTTACAGATATGGAAGCCATAAGAATAATGGAATAGAGACGGATGGATTTACATTTCTCCATGTTTGAACATAATGGCTTTATCGATTTCTCATATTAATTCTGTTTTGATATTTTTGACTGCAGGTGAATTTAGTTGTGAGGTTGAATCTGATGGGACGGTTGTAATTAGAGGCATCATCACAACAGGAGAACAGAAGGTTATCAAAAAGTCCCGTACATTTCACATGAAAACTCAATCATTGTGCCCTCCTGGCCCTTTCACAGTGTCTTTCCAGTTACCAGGTCCCGTAGAGCCCAGACAGTTTACAGGCAATTTTGGTTCTGATGGCATTCTAGATGGGATTGTGATGAAACAGATGGATAAAATGGGCTCTGCTTGTTTGGTTTTTGAATCTTGATTATTATTATTTATGAAGTTTCTTTTCACAGTAGTGATCGATCAACATGAAATGCACGAGCAAAAAGGGAAATGGGTTGTGGAAAATTTGATTCATGCGTTTCCCTCTCTTATTAACATATCAGACAGTGCATTTGTAAATTTAATATGGATCACTTGTAGCCTTATACATATTCATATTCAACTATAGACTCACATGATGCTTCATTTATATTGCAGCTATCTAATAAAAAGCAATTGTGTAGCCCTTGCCATAGAATGAGCCGCACTTTTGCCATCTAATGTTACCAATTGGCAGGATAAGCTAAAATCTTTGGAAGTTTGACATTTCACAGAGTCCACTTTTGGTCGGACACAGTTAAAAAAAAACATGATAATGCTCTTTGGTATTGAATTTCCCGCCCTGATTTTAAAAAATTTGAATTATTTACCAAACCCTGTAAGCGTTCTGAATTTCTAGTTGCTTTTGTACTTGTAAATTTTGTGCTTTCCAAAAAATTTAAGGTCAATATTTGCTTTTGAACTGAAACATGCTTCACAGGAGTGTGGCTTGTTCGAAATGTAGAAGCTAAAAGATGTTTAATTGCTTACTTCTGATGCAGAATGGTTTGCTTTTGCTTTTAATGTAATAAGGGCAACAATGAAAACATTATTCAATATTTCATGCATGGACAAAATGCGATAATGCTTCATACGTTCTCTTCAATGTAAGTTTGGCAAGTGTCCATGGCCCTGACATTCTGTTTTTATCTGAGAATTACAGTTGTTAGAGAACATATCTAATTATCCAAATTTGATTTAAAATTACATTATTATGCTAACCGATACTAAAATAATGCAAGTTCAAGACTATAATAAATTTAGTCAAGTCAGTGTGTTTCAGTCGATGAAATGACTGTTTCTTTCAGCCTTCTTGTGGCTGATTCGTATTTATGGTTAAGCTGGTGTATTCTTTTTCAGCTACAGGTTGGTAACTTCTATTCGTTGTAGAGTACTTTGTTCAATATAAAAAATTTCAGAAAGCGTTTGATGATTAGATTTGTTTAGCAACAATCTATGATATTAAAATTATAAATTAATTTAAAATTCTTAATCATGATGTTACTAGAAGGAGAATAATAAAAAATGACTTACAAAATCAAAGTTCTTACATAAACTCAAAAATAAAATGCATTTAACAAGGATGCTAGAAAATTTTGTTTGTTTGACTATACTAATGTGAGATGAAACTACAATTGTGTGGATGTTCGTGCAATCTTAATAGACAGAATTTAAAATAGCTAGGAAACAACATAAAATTTCAAAATATCTGAAAATAAAATCTACATCATTTGATCAACAAATCATGAGAGTTTAGGAAGGAAAATAAAGAAGAGTGAATGAAAAACCCACCATTAGTTGGGAGGATAATAGGGAAGTTTGATTATATTTTAATCTTTAATATGAAACTTAGATATATCTACAAGACATCTACTATCGACTGCAAGGGGAACTGAGATCCAATGTTAATACGTCTACCATGTACTGCAAGAAGAATCGAGATCTAATGTTGTCACTTTAATTCATAAGCAAAATTCAATCTAAAAATCGTAGATCAAATTACTTTTTCTCTACAAAATTGGAAGTTGTAAGGTGCAAAATGTACTAAATATCAAAGTTCAACTTTCATATTGGATATCATAAATAAAATTGAAATGGAGAATGTGTTAGAATGTAAATGCAAGGAAAATATTAACATGATTTAATATTTCATAAGAAAACATAAAGAAAGTAAAGTAAATCACATAGGCGAGCAAGTTTTACATTGATAAAATGAAAAGAAAAAAATTTGTGGAGACAATTCAAATGCACAAATAAATTATTATCACAAAGACAAGTAAATTTTTTCCTAAGATATTAAATTCATTTATAAGAGAGACTAAAGTGAGTAAATATTTCAGCACATGTAAATAAGTATCATGTTGCAAGTAAACATTTTCATGTAAGTGAAAGGTTATGAAGAAATTATTAAAAATATTTTTTAAATATTTTTTTTCATTAAGAGAAATTCTATTGACTGTTTTTCTTGAAATATTTCAATGGAAGAGTTCACATAGGCCGAAGATACATTATAAAATTTAAAAGTTGCAATTGGTAGCTATAGGGATAAATGTATCTCCAACAAGCTAGCATTTTTATAATCCAAATATCGGTCAAGTCATCTACAATTATTCTGTTTTCTCCTATTTTATTCCTCTCCTTCTCCACTTCTCTCTTCTCCCACTCTATATATATCTAAAGCATTATAAATGTAAACAGGGTGGATCATTTACAATTGGTCTCTCTTGTTATGGATTTCTTTGATGTTGGATTGTGTGTAAGATTGTGCTACTATTGATGAAGCATAAGATATTTATCCTCTTTCTTCTACCCATCAATTGTCTAGTCATAGGGGAGTCATAAAGTATGTGTCCAAATAGTTTATCCTTCAAATATATGTAGTTGTATTCTTTATTCAAATTATGCAATATATAAGGTTGTTACAACAAGTGTGGGCATGATATATTATATAATTGTTTTCATATTGGGCTATATCCACAAATACTTAATCTAAATTAGGTAGTTTATTTTATGTCTCATATTATATGATTAATACACTTGTCATTATCTTAGTTTATCCTAGGGTTTTATCCTTATATTTGTAAAAAAGGTTTCCTCATTATATTTTGTACTAGATTTCTAATTACTTCTTTTATGTGGAAGGTTGTTTTGGTTGTAGTGATCCTTTGATATTGTGGGCTTGATAAATATGATTAGCACTAGTGCTCATGCAATCATCATCATCAATGCTACACATTTGAGGGTTTAAAACCCTTCGTCATATTGAAAATTGCAGGCTAGTTTTTAAGTAGGTTTGTAGAGGGAAAAGACCTTAGTAATGTGGGAGCCCCTTGGATGTTGCTAGCCTTGTGGGAGGCTAAATCCTAGAGGGAGATACAAGCTAGACAACATCAATTGCATTGCTCAACCTACCACCTCAACTATTTACTCAACTTTTGTTTTACCATTGCCATCATCCTACAAAACTATCACCATTGCTTCCTTTATGATACACAATTTAGGCATCCTTAGTCAACCAAAGTTAGTGACACCACCTTGTGGCCACCCTAAAGTGTCAACTACATTTTTTTGTTGCATAAAAGGGGCATTATTTTGAAAGCCATAGCTTGGGCAAACAAAATTCTTTTTTTGTGAACAAATAAGTGTTGGAAAAATTGGTGTAAACACAATATATTACCTAAGTAGTTCCATTTTATGTATTATTCACTTTTACATACTTAAGCTTACTTAGATTATTTACTTTTGATGTCTCATATCATAGGATTGAGACAATTTCCATGTTCCTAGTTTATCGTAGGGTTTCATGCCTCCCTTTATCATGGGTTTTTTTATTATGTATTCTATCAATTTTATTTTCTATATCTAATGAATTCTCTAGCTGCATAGCATTACCATTTCTTCTCTCTTGTGTGGAAGGTTTTTTTGGTTGAAGGTGATTCTTAAGTTTTGTGGGGTTAATTGACAACTCATATTCGATATCAAAGTTTTTAGACCTATGATTCCCTCCCCTCTTATTAAAGAGTTTAGCCAAAAAAATTCATATTGTGCCAAATAGAGCTTGTGGTTGAGCTCAAAAGGCCCGACATATTATAAATCAATGTAAAGATTGACAGGCTTTAGTGCCATTTTTTTTGGATTTTTTGGGTTTTGTAAAATAATCATTAAAAATATAACTTTATAGTCACCATATGAACTAGCCACTATTAATATAACAAATTAACATATATTAG
Source organism: Chamaecyparis obtusa (assembly GCA_027943335.1). NCBI lineage: Eukaryota > Viridiplantae > Streptophyta > Pinopsida > Cupressales > Cupressaceae > Chamaecyparis > Chamaecyparis obtusa. The sequence goes on along the minus strand of BSBK01000682.1, from coordinate 3,665,452 downwards.
AGAATATTTTTCTTTTGCAAGTACTTACATAGCCTGGTATGATTTTAGAAACAAAATTAAAAGTTTGTTTGGGTATGATTTGCAACAATAATGTTAGTTGCTAACATCATAATGGCATTCACAAAATAATGTTTGGAAATATTTGTTTATCCTTGACCATATAAGCAAACATGGGTCATAGGGAGTAGTAGGTGGTTACAAGGGACCAACCCCCATCGATACCCAACTTTATAGGGGCTTGGACTATAAGACACAATGCCACCTCAAATCACCACTAACACTAAAACTTTTTTTTCTTCTCAAATGCCACCTATTTTTTCACCATCACTTACCTAGCCTAGGGACATTGCCCTATAGCCACTTGTGTAATTCTTGGTCCCTTGTATGCATAAAAGTAGTTTTATTCCTAGAGCCATAACTTGGCATGCACAATATTAGCTTTTCAAAAATAAATAGGCATTTGAAAGTTATGTTTATGTATTTTGCAACCATATGTATATTTTTTTTCCTATTTTTCTAAGGACCTATTATTTTAGTTATAAGTTACTTTGTTGTTTCTTCTTGTATTTTAATCATTTTAAAATATGGGATCATTTTTTATGCTACACGAGTTCCAATTTTACATGGTTTGGTCTTAAATCTATATACAAAGAGTTTATCATTATAAAAACATATCTTTTTTTAATTCCTCATTCTATAATAACCCCTGACAAAGGGAATTATAATTCATGACAAGATGACATCTTGAAACATCAAAGATGAATTTATCTCTTGCTACATCCCTATGGACATATCTCTATTACATGTACACCTAATTTGATGATAGCAAGGAGAAATAGAAATGATCATTTCCTTAGATTGATTGGTCACAATGCTATTGTTTTTATTATAAAAAATAACAAAACAAGGGTGTCGACCCTTACATAGATAGACCAAGATGATCATTTACAACAAGGTCAAGAATAGACCATTTAAAACATGCTAGCATAAATGTGAATAGCCCACATCAAGAGTGGGTAGACAACTCACCTACAATGTGGGGAGGAGAATTAGAAAGTTAAGCACAATTTTTCCTACAACTACGTACAACCGTCCAATCAATACTATCCTTGGGATCCCCACCACAAGGGGGAAAGAGTGATAGAATCCACATCGTGAGATTGTTAGCACAAGGGACAAAGTATTGAGAAGGTTGCACGTCATTGGTCAAAGATTAGAGCAGAGAAGGAGCAAAAAATAGAGAAGGATCCACAAGGCCAGAGAGCACCACACCAACAATAGGAGATGGGGTAGGATCCACATGGATAGAGAAGGCCAAATCTATAGTAGCATCCTCATCATGAGGATTATCAACATGTGAACCATCATTAGAGGAAGAATCAGAAGCCAAGAAATCAAATGATCATCATTAGCGTGCTTCCACCAAGTAGAAACATATTTATTATGTGAGAAAGAGCAATCAGTTGTCGGATGACCAATAGAGAAGCACGAGAAACATTGAAAGGGGAGACCTTCATAATCCATTATTTGGGACCATGGCCTATCCCCCACCATGAGAACCACATCCCAAGGAAGAGGTGCAGAGATATCAATGACAACCAAAATGTGTGCATAGGTAATGAAGCCCATGGTGGCGCCATGGTATCATCCAACTTTAAAAAATGGCCAAAAGAGTTGATGATGGCCTCAAAACAAGAATTATCCCTAAATAGTATAAAATATGGATGGGGTCCTAGAACAATGGTTTGCACATAAAAGAGACCCCAAAACCAATATTTTACACTTACATTTGAATTGTATTGATATGGAAAGTAAATGTAAATGACTAATGTTGAAATGAAGAGATAAAGGTACTTACCTCCGAAAAAGAACCTGCTGAAAACCCTATCAAACAATCTCAAATACTGTTGATTTCTATGATCTTGAATCGAAACTGCGAGATCTACAAAACCCAGAAATCTTTTCCAACTCTAAGGGAGGTCATCTTTGACCCTCATAAAAGGTCAAAGGCTACATTTTTATTCTGAAAGTCGACTTTGATTTTGTTCGCAAATCTCAGAAGTTCGCTGAAAAGGGTATCCAAATCCAAGCTCAGATTCGTAGTTCCGCACCTGTACCTATAATAAAAAGAGGGTTTTTATTGTTTGTTTGGAGGGTTTGCCTTGGTCAAACCCGGGTTTGGAATCAACCTTAATATTGAAATTGAAATGGAGAATGCTAGCAAGTAGTAGAAGTAGATCTAACAATGAAGCTATGATATTCAATAGATATGCAAATTGTATTTGAAATGTAATCAAGTATGTTAATACGAAAGCTTGAACTTAACATCAATAAAGGTAAATCAAACCTCCATGATTGTATGCTTGGAATCCACCTTGAGGGAGGAATGAATGGATCTTGAAGATGAACAAAAAGATCTTGAAGGAATATCACACCATCATGATGGCTAGATCTAGGGTTTGAATGATGAATCTTTCATGCTTGAACCAAATCCATTCAATGGCTTGAATGCTTGAATCCTTGATCTTCAATGGAGAACTTGGATGGAGAAGAGGACTTGAATGCTTGAATCCTTGATCTTCAATGGAGAACTTGGATGGAGAAGAGGACTTGAATGCTTGAATGGATGCTTTCTTGATCTTGCTTGATGAAATGCTTTCTTGATCTCCTTGCTTGAGAGTGCTTGAGCATGAAAACTTGATTGAGAGATGTTCTCACAAAACTTTATGGATAAAATGAGAGAGGAAGGCCTCCTTTTATAGTGATATAGGGCACAAACCTCTAGAGAAGGCCGACATTGGGGAATTAAATCCCAATTAACCTTAACCCCTAGAAATGGACCCATATTAAATGCAATTAAGGATTTACCATCTCAAAACCCGAAATGGCCGACCTGGAGGCGGGAAAATAAACCTTTTCGAAGCCCGACATCCCGAAACTTCCAGAATTTGAAAATTGGACCCAGGGTCAAAGTCGAGGTCAAATCCACCCTAGGTCAGGGGTGAGGTTGACTTTGACCCTGAAGTGACAGATTTCAAATTCTCAGGACCAAGTGCCAGAAAAAGGCTAGAAATGGGTGGAGAGAGAAGTAGAATAGGGGGAAAAAGCCAGATCCATGCAAAGAACAATTCAAGGCACTTGACATGACCCCAAACCACCTAATTGGAGGGCTAAATGCTCTTAACATGGAAGTGCTTCCATTTTAAGATGATACAATCCCAAAAATAAAGGGGAAGATTGGGAAGATGAACCCACACTAGATGCACACATAGTATTTTAGTAAGAGGGTTGAAGGAGACTATCCAAGGTTTAGCAAAAAGAGAGTGAGTCCCCCAACCCCACAACTTGCCATCACCAAATCTAGTTCCTTAGAAGACTAAAGAATAGCAATAAAAAACCCCTTAGCACAAAGGAAAAGATCAATGTTACAAGAGACCAATGGTCTCCAAGAATCTATCACCCAATGATAAAGGTTTGATAAAGAAAGCCAGAAACCAACAAATACTATTGGTAACACTATGTTCTATCTTATTTATTGAGTTCCCAAAGAAACTTTGGACTAAAATTTGGGAGATCTTTGAGGGTCACATGCTAGAATGATTTTAGAATAACTGAGAGGGGGAGGGGGGGTGAATTAGTTATCCTCAAGTCTAGATGCACCAACATAACTTTTTAAACTCTTCAAAAAACTTAGATCTAATCATTAATTCACTCGGTCTCTATAGAATATATCAACAACATAAAACTTGCAGTCCACTGTCCAAAAGTAATCAACTTGCAGAATATAAAACTTTCAACGACGTTCACATCAAATAACATTCACACAAGTATAACACCAGGATTTAACGTGGAAACCCAATATGGGAAAAACCACCAGTAACATGCTACTAATTTTCACTCTTATGAAATGAGCTATGTGAAAATCCAACCCTATTAAAGATTTACAATACACATTGTTAGGTGTGACCTTGTTAAAGGATTTAATCACCCTGTTAAGAGTGGCCTGGTTAGAGGGCTTTAGAACATTCCATTAGAATGTCACCTTGATTAAAGGGTTTACAAAATGACTATTAGGTCAACCTTGATTAAATGATTTTGACTGATACAATGGTTAGAAAGTAACAATAGGTTCTGATCTAAAGTATACAACTCATTTTGTAAATACAAATCCAATACGCTCAAATGTTGATTTACTGACTGACCTTCATTACCATCTCCATCTCTGATCTTCTCAGAAATCTCTTCAAGCAATCACCTCAACTCTATCTGGCTCTTCACAACTCTTCTTAGCCTTCTGCTTAGGTTCGCCAGTCAATAAAATCAACCTCTTTCCACATACACCATAACCTTACAATTAGGTCATCCTTATACCTCCTTGATTAGGTAGATTAATATTTTGTCACTTAATCTCTTTTGTAGATCTTAGGTTTAGGTCAAATTCATCGATTCTTTCCATCATTTTTTTCTCCTCCTTTTCCTTCTAGATACTTCTGCAAACTTCTCCTTGAATCCATAAGAAAATGGTTTACCATGCATTAAATGCTCTAGATCATTCATTATTAATGTCAACATGTTTTACATATCCCAAGAATTCAACTATGTCAGCTGGGATTCTCAATTCCTTTACAAACTGTAAATTACTGACACTCGATCAAAACTGTGTTCATTTACTCGGTTATCACTGGATAGCTTGGTCATCGCTAAAAATGTTCTTCTCAGAAAACACTATCTTCGCTTGGTTAATTGTTTGTTACTCGACAATTACTGATGCTCAGTCGACACTAAATTTGCTCGGCTTATACTGGTGCTCGATCGACACTAGCATCATTAAGCTTAAACTGAATTTCTTCTCTTTTGCTTGGTTAAGTCTATGCTTCAAATCTATTGACTTCTTTACTTAGTTTTAAGATAAACAACACATTACCTTGTCAATGTGCCAACTAATCAAGTACCCATTGAAGTATCACATAAATCAACCTTTCCTTAGGTCCTCTTGTTATCTCCTCTTTTCAAATCCTCTTCATCAATCAAGAGATATGGTACTCACTAGATAGCAACTTTCTTACCATTTAAGGTTTGACATCAATGACAATATAACAATTATTTCAATTGTAGTTTCCAACAATCTCCCTCTTTGGCATTGATGGCAACACAACATGCTCTACCATACAATCCAAAAAATATGTAATGAAACAACTTTAGTCAACTCCCTCTATGTATCAGATCTTCATTAATATCCTTATCTTCATTCAAATTCTCAGCCAAGTACCAACTCCCTCTTGGATATATTTCACTCTTTATCTATTCATCAATTTACTATGATAATTTTTCTTTTTGAATCTCTCTCTGTATCTCTCCTCAGTTGTACTAAATCTCTCCCTCAAGTTTACTCTTGACAACTCCTTCTGCATCCTTCCCTCTTTGAAAGAAATTCCAAAGACATTCATCTTCACCATGTAGACATCTTCATGTCAGTTCTTTGAATTCTATTACTCCCTCTGTCATCTTTCTTATGACTGATCAACATCTTTTGCTTTACTTTTCACAACTCTAGGCAACTCCTAAAGTGTGACCTTTGCATCAATTTGTCAAATATTCTGATTTATACCATTTGATGCAATGCTCCTATATGTTACTAGGTAGCCTCTGTTAGGGGAATCACCCCTAATTTACCTCTAAGATATTCATGAGAATCTTTGGGTAATGCCTTAGTGAATATATCTGCTAACTATTCCTTTGTATTCACATACTCCAATCTCACTTCTTTGTCTTGAACTAACTCTCTCAAGTAATGATACTTGATAGCAACATGCTTAGTCTTAGTGTGCATTACAAGATTCTTTGATATATTAATAACACTTTTGTTATCATAGAAAATAACAACTGGCTCAGTGATTTCCTCCTTCGTACCTTTTAACAATTGCTTAATCCACACTAAATTTGAACAATTCACTACTGTTGCTACATATTCAGCTCCTACTGTAGATTGGGAAATGTAGTTATGTTTCTTGCTTGTCCAAGAGACTAATCTCTTTCTTAGAAAGAATGCGCCACCACTTATACTCTTTCTGTCATCCACATTTCCTGGCCAATTTGCATCAGTGTAAACTTTTAGTTCAAACTTGTCATTCTTCTTGTAATACAATCCATAGTCCTCTGTTCCTTTTAGATATCTCAATATCCTTTTCACTGTCATCATGTGATTCTCCTTAGGATTTGCATAAAATCTTGCAACAATCCCAATTTCTAAGGCAATATTCGGTCTGCTATGGACAACATATTGTACCTTTCCAATCATAGACCTGTACAAGGTTTGATTCACTTTAGCTATATCATCAGTTTTTGATAGTTTTTATCCAGTATCCATGGGTGTAATTAATGGTTTAGAATATTCCATACCAAAAAATTTCACTATCTCCTTGACATACTTAGATTGTGTAATATAGATACCTTTCTTCATCTGATAAACTTGCAAACCAACAAATAATTTGATCTCACCAAACATAGACATTTCAAATTCAGTTTGCATTTCATTTGAAAATGTTTGACATAGGGAATCTTGTCCTCCAAATATAATATCATCAAAAAAGATTTCAGCTAACAATATCCCTTTACCTTTTTCAGTCTTCAATTACAAATTGTTGTTGTCATTTTTCTTTACAAATCCAATATTTATCAAATAATTGTGTAGTCTTTCATACCATGCTCTAGGGGCTTGTTTCAATCCATATAGTGCCTTATGTAGTTTACAAACCATGTTCCTTTTGCTTGGGTCGACAAATCCTTCTGGTTGTTCAATATATACTTCTTCCAATATTCTATTTAGAAATGTAGATTTGACATCCATTTGATACACTTTGAATTCTTTAAAAGCTGCATATGCAAGTACAGTTCTTACTCCTTCCAATCTTGCAACCGGGGCAAATGTCTCCCCATAGTTAATGCCTTCTTCCTGTACATATCCCTTGCATACCAATCTTGCTTTGTTCCTAGTGACTTATCCATGTTCATTTAGCTTATTTCTGAATACCTTGTTTGTTCCAATAACATTCTTGTCTTTTGGTCTCGGTAATAGTGTCCAGGTCTTATTCTTTTCTATTTGCTCTATTTATTCATTAATGGCTTGAATCCAATCTTCATTTTTTGAAGAATCTTTCACTGTCTTAGGCTTAAATTCACATAACAAGCATGTTTGATCTTTCAACTTACTTCTTGTCATGACTCCAGATTCTTTATCTCCAATGATTTGTTCTGGCTTATGATGTCTTCTCACATATTGTGCCAATGTAGGCTCATATCTCCTATCTACTTGTTCTTGATCTTGAGGTTCATATAGTAGATTTCTTGCCTCCTCACTTGATTGCTTGACAACATCCTCCTGATGCTTGACATTTTCTTGTTGTGACTCAGCAGGTTCATGTTGTTGCTCGACATCTTTTTTTTTGGTTTAGGTATATTAATAGCCTCTCCTTCTTCCATGTATAAAAAAGATCTATAATCTTCAGGTTCCTATTTGTACTCAACTTCATTCTTTTCTACATATTCATCAACTCTAACATTTTCACTTTCCACAACTTTGTTAGTGTTAGAATTCAAACACTTGTAAGCTTTTCTCTTAGTGGAATATCCTAAGAATATGCCTTCATCACTTTTAGCATCAAGTTTTCCACTCCTATTGTCCTTCAGTATATAACATTTTCTTCCAAATACTTTAAAGTATTTCACATTAGGTGCATAACCATACCATAATTCAAAAAGTGTAGCATTTGTACCTTTCTTGATTTGTACTTGGTTCAAGGTATAAACAACTGTACTTACAGCTTCTCTCTAGTATTTTTATGCAATATTCTTCTCTATCATCAATGTTCTAGCACAATCCATAATTGATCTATTTCTTCTCTTTGCTATACCATTCTGTGGAGGTGTCCTTGGTGCAGACATTTGTCTCTTTATTCCTCTATCATTGCAGAATATATTGAACTCATTTGATATGAAATCTCCTCCTTTGTCAGATCTCAAAATTTTTAAGCGTTTACCTATTTCTTTCTCAAATTCTGCCAAATACCACTTAAACAACTGAAAGGCATCAAATTTCTCTTTCAGAAACATCACAATCATCATTCTAGAATAGTCATCAACAAATAGAATGAAATATTTATCACCACAGTAACTTTGAACACCAAAAGGTCCACAAAGGTCAGTATGAACCAATTCCAAAATATTATTAGAAGTATATGTCTTTCTGTTGAAACTAAACTTTGTGATTTTTCCCAATTAACATTGTTTACACATCAGATTATCAGGTTTCTTCAATATTGGTAAACCTCTAACTTATTTCATCTTACTAATATTTACCAAATTATCAAAGTTCACATGACACAACCTTTTATGCCATAACCATACATCATCAAATTGTGCAAACAAACATGTTTCTTTAGATAGGTCTAGATAGAAAAAATTACCTCTTGTCCGTTCTCCATTTCCAATTAGTTCACTAGTGGCATCAAATATTTTAGCCTTCTTGTGATGAAATTCAACTCAGTAACCAGTACTGTTCAACTATGCAACACTCAAAAAATTATAGTTAAGACCTTCAACCCAATAAGCATTATCACATATGATCTTATCAGTTAATCTTATTGATCATTTTCCTTTCATAGGACATGGTGCATCATTACCAAACTTAACACTTCTACCTTTGTAATGATTTAGGATTTCAAACTTACTTTTATCACTAGTCATGTGATGTGAGAAACCACTATCAATAATCCATTTATCACCTTTACTCACATATGAAATAAGTGCAATTTTCTCATCTTCATCAGAATCATCTTTCATAGAAACATAAACAAATTCTATATTACAATCATCAAATTCACTAGTTTCATTGTCAGTTTCCTCTTCAGCAATATAACAAGATTTATTACCTTTGTCTTTGTAGTCTTTGTACCTTCTGGGATCTCTGTCATTTCTTTTGTCTTTATACTTGCTTTCCCTTCTTTCATCCTTTTCATTTCTATCAAGGCATGTTGCTGCAATATAGCCAACTTTGTTACATGAAAAATAGATTATAGGAAGTTTAGCTTTGAATTTTCCTTTACCTCTCGGTAGCCTTCTAGCCATAAGTTCCTTAAGATCATCTAGATCATCATTAGAAGTACCACTATCATTGCCATTGTTATTGTCACCGTTCACACATCTTTCTTTTCCTTTCTTAGACTTATGAAGAACCATTTGAGACTTGAATGTGGATTCAATGTTGTGAGTAGTAAAATTATCAAAGTTAGACAACTCAAAAGAAGTAAGCCTACCAACAAGACCTTCCAAAGTTAGGACATTACCAGGAGTACATCTTGATTCTTGTATTATAGAAACTCTAATAGCATAGATAGGAAGTAGGGTTCTCAACACTTTACTAATAACGGTTTCATCATCACTATTTCCATTAGCTCATCTAATAGCATTTACTACCTCTTTAACTCTTCCACAATATTGAACAATGTTTTCACCTTCTTGTATTTTCATTTCATCAAACTTACCTCTCAAAATTTCAAATTTGGCTCTTAGCACATTTGTGTCCCCACCATAGATAGCTTCTAGCATGTCCTACATTTTCTTTGTATTAGTAATGTCCTTTATGTCTTCAAATTCAGGATAGCTTAGGGTAGATGCAATTTCCAACATTGCTTGGTTGTGTTCTTATTTTTCCTTCATCTCCTCGGCTGTCACAAGTGCAACAACTGGTACATAAATATTTTCCACATAGTAATTCATTGAATCACTAATACCAGTTAGGTGCAATTTCATCAAGCTCTGCCATGCAGGGAAGTTCTCCTTGTTCAACTTTGGTACCTCCTTTTTGTATATCTTGATCATTAGCTTCAAGTACCTTTAAACTTTCTCCTTACAAGCACCAACTGCTCTGATACCAATTGTTAGAATGATTTTAGAATAACTGAGAGGGGGGGGGGGGACGTTGAATCAGTTATCCTCATGTATAGATATACCAATAGAATTTTTTAAACTCTTCAACAAACTTAGATCTAATCATTAATTCACTCGGTCTCTATAGAATATATCAGCAACATAAAACTTGTAGTCCATTGTCCAAAAGTAATCAACTTGCAGGATATAAAACTTTCAACAACATTCACATCAAATAACATTCACACAAGTATAACACCAGGATTTAATGTGGAAACCCAATATATGAAAAACCACTAGTAACATGCTACTAATTTTCACTCTTTTGAAGTGAGCTATGTGAAAAGCCAACCTTGTTAAAGGTTTACAATACACACTGTTAGGTGTGACTCTGTTACAAGATTTAATCACCCTGTTAAGAGTGGCCTGGTTGGAGGGCTTAAGAACATTCCATTAGAATGTCACCTTGATTAAAGGGTTTACAAAATGATTGTTAGGTCAACCTTGATTAAAGGATTTTGACTAATATAATGGTTAGAAAGTAACAGTAGAATTTGATCTAAAATATACAACTCACTTTGCAAATACAGATCCAATACGCTCAAATGTTGATTTACTGACTGACCTTCATTACCATCTCCATCTTTGATCTACTCGAAAATCTCTTCAAGCAATCACCTCAACTTTGCTCATCTCTTCACAACTCTTCTTAGCCTTCTGCTTAGGTTTTTCAATCAATAAAATCAACCTCTTTCCACACACACCATAACCTCATGATTAGGTCATCCTTATACCTTCTTGATCGAGTAGATTAATCTTGTGCCGCTTAATCTCTTTTGTAGATCTTAGGTTTAGGCCAGATTCATCGAATCCTTCCATCGTTTTGTTCTCCTCCTTTTCCTTCTAGATACTTCTCCAAACTTCTCCTTGATTCCATAAGAAAATGGTTTACCATGCATTAAATGTTCCTGATCATTCATTATTAATGTCAATAATGTCAATACATGTTACATATCTCAAGAATTTAACTATGTCGGCGGGGATCCTCAATTCCTTTACAAACTGCAAATTACTGACACTTGGTCAATACTGTGTTCATCTACTCGATCATCGCTAAAACTGTTCTTCTCGACAAACACTGTCTTCACTCAGTTCATTGTCTGTTACTCGGTAATTACTGATGCTCAGATGACACTAAATTTTCTTGGCTTATACTGGTGCTCGGTCAACACTAGCATCACTCAGCTTAAACTAAATTTCTTCTCTTTTTCTCGGTTAAGCCTATGCTTCAAATCTATTGACTTCTTTACTTAGTGTTAAATATAAACAACACATTACCTTGTCAATGTGCCAACTAATCAAGTACCCATTGAAGTATCACATAACTCAGCCTTTCCTTAGGTCTTCTTTTTATCTCCTCTTTTCAAATCCTCTTCATCAATCAAAAGATATGGTACTCACTAAATAGAAATTGTCTTACCAGTTAAGGTTTGACATCAATGGCAATATAAAAATTGTTTCAATTTTATTTTCCAACAAATACTATTGTTAACACTATGTTATATCTTATTTATTGAGTTCCCAAAGAAACTTTGGACTAAAATTTGGGAGATCTTTGAGGGTCACATATCCATTCCTAGATGGTCTCCAAGAATTTGTAACCCAATGATAAAGGTTTGTTAAAGAAGGCTAGAAACCAACAAATACTATTGTTAACACTATGTTCTATCTTATTTATTGAGTTCCCAAAGAAACTTTGGACTAAAATTTGGGAGATCTTTGAGGGTCACATATCCATTCCTAGATGGTCTCCAAGAATTTGTAACCCAATGATAAAGGTTTGTTAAAGAAGGCTAGAAACCAGCAAATACTATTGTTAACACTATGTTCTATCTTATTTATTGAGTTCCCAAAGAAACTTTGGACTAAAATTTGGGAGATCTTTGAGGGTCACATATCCATTCCTAGATGGTCTTGTAATGAAGAATCATATGCCCCTTTATTATTGTGATAATCTTTTGTATAATGATGATACATAAGGGATTCTTGATCATTTATTTGGTATTCATAGTTACAATGACGTTAAGGCCTCATTTGTTGCTACTCCTTCTACACTTGTATTGATTGGTAGTTGGAGTGAATGAGTTCTAATCTATATTCAAAGGCTTCATCATATTTATCTTCGAGTCAGAATCTTGAGTTCAACATTATTGTATTCTAGTAATAAAAATTCAATTATAGGTGTTCATATTTGGGCAAATTTGTGTGAACACACGATCAATAGATAGTCATTGTTTTTGTATGACACATAAAGATTACATAATCTTCATTATTTTATTTTTAAAATTATTTATTAAAATAGGCACATCATAGTTTTTTATATATGATAAACTAGGATGGACAATTGATTTAAATTAATTCTTTTTTGTGAGTCTCATCTTATAGATTTGATAAACACACTTGAGGACATTCATATCCTCTTTGATGATAGTCCTATTATAGTTATTGCTACACCATCATTTTATTTGGATTTTTTTCTCCATTAATTTATAAATGATCTTGGCTTGTTAGCTTTTGTACCATCCTAAATTGTAAGAAGCTATAATTAGATTCTCAATTAGACTCCATTTTAACATGTATGGGCTCCCACATTGATTTCAAGAACTTCATCCCTACATCACCTAAATTTACATATTCTTCTTTTAATTCTCAACTCCCAAAACAAATTTCACCACTTTTTGGCAAGAAAAGATTCCCTAGTTTTTTCCCCAAAATTCAAATCGAGGGCCTATCTCATTGGTTAAGAGGGGTTTACAAATTCTTGTCAACCTCCTCCAAATTTTGAGCCCCACAATATTGTGAGAAGTATATAAGAAAATTCTCATTTGGACATAAAAAATGAGGCAAGTTTGAATTCAAGAGCTCTTCTACTATTTTGCATCGAACCATTCTTAAGAAAGATCTCAAGCATTCTAAGGTGTTTTCAAGGAAATCTTCTCCACGGATCAAGATTCTTTCCCTCTTTGAAGGAAAGACAAAGGAGTCTGCCATCGAGGAATAAGATCATACTACAACTATCCATCTACATACATTCAAGCATCCAGATTCATTCAAGCATTTCAATCTTCAACTCTTAAAGTCATTCTTCTCTCTCTCCATCAAGCATTATAACAAACTACAACATCTGTTACACAAGATTTTGACTTTCACAATTTTCTTTTGGTTTTTTGTGTGAATTCAAAGTTATTACATCAACATACTTGATCACATTTAAAGAGTCATTTGCATTTCCATGGTATAATGCACTTCATTTTTTAGATCTAGCCTCTACTACACAACAACACACTTTCATTTATTTCATTTCATTTCAAGGTTAATGATTTTAAAATTAGGTTTTGATTGAGGCAAACCCCTGTTTACATAATAATTCCCTCTTTTTGTATGTGTAAGTACATGTGTCATTCACATTGGCTTGGATTTGGGAAATTAAGGACCTCACAAACATTGTACAACTGAGTTCAATCAAAAGTGCAAGGAACAAGTCGAGTAAGGCTGCGTCTTCCCAGGAACAGTTCAAGAAAGGTGACCTCTCCCCTCCAAACATGCATCAAATTGAAATCATGGGTTGGTAGAATCTTATGGTTTCTATTTATAGCATCTGTACGAAGATGTTTTTTTATTGTTAGTTTGTATGCACAAAAAGTCAATCATTTCCTCTATTTCATTTTAGTTCTTACATATCTATATTAATTTCTCATATTATTGAAGGAATATTGATACCCATTCAACACTTAGACGCTTCTAAGCTTGTTGGGTTATCTCTCCTTCCTAATGTATAGTGGGGAATAAGATTAATCCCCCCATCCTTTTTCTTACGATACATTTTTGGTACCCAACACATGACATTTCCATTTTGATTTGGTGTCTAGATTTCATACATTTCAGTCTTAGATCTGATTTGATTAGCTTTCATTTTCATCATGGAGTTTACTAAGTTATATTAGTGTGTGATATCTTGTGTTGTTGCCTTTCTTCTTACTTCTCTTTATCAATCATATGGAGTGGATACTATTTTATTTCATTTAATAGTGTCTGTATTCCTTCATAGTATTCTTGCATATGACATTATGAGAGTTTCAAATATCCTTCCTCCTTATAAAGCATGTTTCAATACTTTTATCAATATTTATTGTATTTTTCTCATTCAATTTTTAGAAAAATACATGCAATATTTTGACTACATGAGGGTCTTTGTTGAAAATAATGAACCTAAAGATTACATTGTCATAAATCACATTAATCCTTCTCCTACGGTGTTTATTAATCATTAAGATATAGATCATGCTCCTAATAATCCCATATTGGTGAGACCTAGATCATCTCCTCCTAAACCCACCTTAATGGATGACTCAAGGAAGCTAGTTTATTTACTTCTTTAGATGATATAAAAGATTCCTCTTTTAATGAAAATATTTTTCATAATATTGGTGTTAAGCATTTTCTTGATGATTTATCTAAAAAAATAACATTAAGTAGACATGGATATCTTGATAGAGTGTCTTCTTTCCCACCTAAAAAAGATGTGAATAGTGATAGGAATACTAATCTCCCTAAAGAGAACCATTCCATTCATATTCCTCCTTATACTACACACTTTTATAAACCTCATGATGAATGTCCCCCCTTTACATTAAAGGCTAATTACAATGTAGGTTATGACATTACTTCTTAACAAATTTATTGTGGACAAGGTCTTGGTATTAATGAAAAAGGTATGAAAGTATATATAGTTCCTCTTACACAAGCTACTAGATGTAGTTTATGATTTATACCTCAAGCCAACAATTTTCCTTCTTCTCCCGATCCTATTGATTCTTCTTCATTACAACAAAAACCTCATTCTCTCAATATTATTTTTCTAACACCATCTGTTGTTACACCTCCTTTTGATGATTGTTTGGATTTGGATAGGAGAACCTTTCAGAGTCTTAAATATGATAATAACATTCATTTTTCCCTAAGAATCATGATTTCTATTTCTTTCTTCATAGAAAAGTGATAAACATTCTCTTGTTGATTGTATTGAATTTAGATAATTTGTTCAAGATTTAGTAGATAGATTTCTTGTTTTCTTAACAACGGATCTTATAATTTTTCTTGATATTGAAAACATACCTTAGCACTCCTCTTTGTTATTATGTTGTTATCCATCACATAATCTTATTAGCTTACATCATGAGGGGCTCTTTGTTTTGCATGATGTTCATTGTGAGCAACATAATAGGCCCTTTCCCTTTTCCTTCTACTTGGGGGCAAGGCATATTTATCCTATGAATATTATCCTTCTAAATAATTCTGTATCTCTCTAGCGGTTGAATATTTTATACTATGATGTCCTTCCATGCATGGGCTTCATTGTTGAGGATCTTTCTCTTGAAGGAATTGATATCCTTGCTTCCTTTCTCGCAAGTGTATATCTCTTGTAATTGGTTTTTCCCCTAATAATTAGTAGGTGCTCACATCACATGACCGATGAAAAGAGTAAGTTCACTAAGCTAGATGTTTTTTATGGAGGTGTGGTAAGATTTGGTAACAATTCACCTTGCTTAGTTAAAGGAAAAGACACTATCTTTGTGAATGGGAAGAATAATATAGATGAAGTTTACTTTTTGGATGGTCTAACTTATAATATGTTGAGTGTGGGTCAGCTAAACAATAAGGGTTATTAACTGGAAATCAAAGGTGGTGTATGCAGAATAATTGGAAGCTCGGGTGATGAGATTGCAATCAGTAGGAAGACTATAGGTAATTTATTCTATTTGAATAATATGGTGAGTAGTTTTTTGGTTGCTAAGGTTGAAGATAGTTGGCTACGACATATAATATTTTTTCATGTTAACTTTGATAGTTTGATAAAAGTAAGACAAATGCAATAAGAGGATTACCACAACTTGTTAAATTAGACAACATAATGTGTAAGGAATGTCAGCTGGGTAAGTTGACTAGCTCTACTTTCAAGAGTAGATCATTTTCATCAGGAAAAATACTTGACTTGATGTTACTAATCTTTGTGGGCCTATGCGACATAAACATTATAATGGTAATATATATTTCATATTGTTTACTGATGACTACTCAAGAATGATGTGGGTCATTTTCATGAAGGAGAAGTATGATGCATTCCAAAAGTTTAAAGCATTCAAGGCACTAGTGGAGAATAATCAGGTAAAAGTTTGAAGTGTTTAAGATTTGATAGAGGAGGTGAGTTTGCTTCTCTAGAATGGTGATTTATACTTCATATTGTTTACTGATGACTACTCAAGAATGATGTGGGTCATTTTCATGAAGGAGAAGTATGATGCATTCCAAAAGTTTAAAGCAGTCAAGGCACTAGTGGAGAATAATCAAGTAAAAGTTTGAAGTGTTTAAGATTTGATAAAGGAGATGAGTTTGCTTCTCTAGAATTTATCAAGTATTGTGAAGATAATGGAATCAAGAGACAAATGTCTTACCCAAGAACCCCACAATAAAATGGTGTTGCGGAGAGGAAGAACATAACTATAGTGGATGTTGCAAGGACACTGTTGTTCAAGGTAATGTATTTAAGATGTATTGGAGAGAAGTAATTAGTATTGTTGTTTACATACTGAACCAAAATGAAAGTAAAGAAAAGAGTCGATAAGACATCTTATGAACTTTGGTATGGTCACTCTCCTAGTGTTAAATATTTCAAATTTTTTGGCAGTAGATATTACATTAAAAGGGATGATCACTTAGGTCAGTTTGATCCAAAAAGTGATGAAGGTATTTTATTGGGTTATTCTACTAAAATTAAAGCATACAAGTGTTTAATAAGAGAACTAACAAAATGATTGAGAGTGCTAATGTAAATATTGATGAATACCATAAAAAATTTGATGATTCAATCAAACAAGTGACTGAGGATGATTAGGAAATTATGTATATTGAACCAAAAGTGCATGAACCAACAAAAAAAACTATGTGGAAGAAGTGATTCAACCGACAGAATAAGAAGAATCTTTTAGACCTGAATCGGTAATACCTAGGTATGTGAAGTTAAATCACTTTGTTGATCATATTATCGGTGATAAGAATGTTGGTGTTCTAACTAGAAGAAAGCTCAGAGAAAGTACTTGTTTGATCTTAAAATATGATCCTAGAATGGTGAAGGAAGCAATCAAGGATGAATATTGGGTAAGAGCTACGGAGGAAGAGCTTGATCAAATTGAGAATAATGATACATGGACACTTGTTCCTAGACCCGAAGATAAAAATGTGATTAGCACCAAATGGGTTTTTAGGAACAAATTGAATGAAGATGGAGATGTGTTCAGGAACAAGGCAAGGCTTGTATGCAAAGGATATGTGCAAGAAGGACTAGACTATGTTGAGAATTTTTCTCTAGTATAAATATTAGAAGGGGTGAGAATTATACTTGCTTATGCTACATATAAGAAATTCAAAGTTTTCCAAATGGATGTAAAATTTTCTTTCTGGAATGGTGTTCTTGAAGAAGTTTACATAGAATAGCTAGATGTTTTTTATTTGACAAAAGAGAAGGACATGGTATGCAATTTGCAAAAGGCACTATATGGACTGAAACAAGAACCAAGATCATGGTATGAAAGGTTACATTCTTATCTGATTAAGATTGGTTTGGATAGAACATCTGATGATAGTAATGTTTATCTTAAAGTTAAAAGAGATACGTTGTTGATAGCTGAAGTATTTGTTGAAGATATTATATTTGGAGGAGATGATGAGATGAAGAAATAATTTGAAATGTCAATGATAGGGGAAATCAAATTATTCATAGGACTACAAGTATCACAATTGAATAATGGTATATATATATATATATATATATATATATATATATATATATATATATATATATATATATATATATATATATATATATATATATATATATATATATATATATATATATATATATATATATATATATATATATATATATATATATATATATATATATATATATATATATATATATATATATATATATATATCTATATATATATATATCAGTCAAACCAAGTATGTGAAAGAAGTATTAAATAATTTTGGCATAGATGATTTCAAACTAGTTGGTACCCCCATGGTTAGATGTTGTAAATTGTCTAAATATGATGAATCCGATGTTGTTGATACCACTTTGTATAGATCTATGATCGGTAAGTTGCACTATGTTGTTCACAACAAACTGGACATTTCTCAAGCAGTTGGCATTGTTGCAAGATTTCAAGAAAATCCTAAGGAGTCACACATGATTGTAGTTAAAAGGATTTTTGGATATTTGAAAGGGATTACTGATTATAGCTTATGGTATCCTCACAAAGGAGATTTCAGTTTAGAGGTGTATACAGATTCTAATTGGGCAGGAAATGTTGATGATAGATAGAGCACAATTGGTGGTGCATTCTTTCTATGAAAGAGGCTTGTATCTTGGACACACAAAAAGAAGAATTATATTTCACAATCAACAATAGAGGCAGAATATGTGGCTACAACAATTAATTGTACTTAGATTGCTTGGATGAAGCAAATTCTTGAAGGTATAAAAGAAAAGGTAAATGAACTAGTAGCAATGTATTGTGACAATACAAGTGCAATAAACATTTCAAAGAATCCATTGATGCATTCCAAGACTAAGAACATTGCAATTAAGTATCACTTTTTGAGAGAGAAAGTGCAAGAGAAGGGGGTGAAGTTGGGATATGTACCAACAAAGGAGAAGATAGAAGATATTTTCACAAAGCCACTACCTAAGGATACTTTTGAGTATCTTAGAAGTAAGTTAGGGGTTATCCACCTACCTAAATAGAATTAAGATGCATATGTTGCATAAATCTAGTGGACTTAATGCTATATATTTTACTTTGTATTGATGTTAATGAGACTTCTCTTTAGGGGGAGCAGTCAAAAATAAGATGAAGACAGTTGCAACAAAAATAAGACTTAGGAATGTTGATTCTTTGGCATTGTTGTCAAAAGGTGAGAGTATCAAATGATTGATCCAAAAAAAAGGAGAAAATAAAAAATGAGACAAGGGGAGAGTATTAGAGATGATGATCAGAGATTGAGGATTGTTGTATCAAGAACAATGAAGTATTGATTTGGCATAGTTGGTATTTCCATAAATGCCAAAGAGGGAGATTGTTGGCATAATTGATGATTAGATGAGTTGAATATGTTATGGTATGTGTTTGATGTGGGTATGATGTTAGGATCGATTCATTATGATGTTGTAATTAATGTCAACTTAGTAGTTGTTGGTTGACATTGTATCTTGTTAGAATAACTTAGAGGGGGGTGAATCAGTTATCCAGTTTCCCCAAAAAAAATGTATAATCCAAAACAAATTCTTCAACTTCTGCTACTCGGTAAACATAAAATATTTTCACTATCTGTGTTTTTACCGATTGTCAATCTAAAACTTATAGCAGTTACTGATCAAATCTAACAGGTAATATGCAAAGTATGATAACAAACAAATATCACAATCGACACACAACACAAGAGATTTAACATGGAAACCATGTGAAGGGAAAAACCACCAAGGACTGACAACCCAAAATTGTTCACTTTTCTAAAGTGAGGTCGGTGAAGACCCAACCTTGTTAAAGGTTTACAAACACACTATTAGGTGTGACCTTGTTAGAGGATTTTAGACCAGAAGTTATTGTCCAACCAGTAGTCACTCTGGGGTTGACATGATAACAATATTCACTCTATGAATGAAACATCAAAAGACTTTCTTAGTACACTCGGTTAAGAGATTTGACTATGTACAATGGTTAAATATGTAACAGTAGATGATCTACCTTGAAACAACTTCAATTGTAGTTTATAGATCAATGTTCGGCTCATTCAAATCTTTCTGATCAATATACCACTTCAGATTCAATACTATATCAACTTACTGTCCATCGGTAATTACTCTTTGTAGCTTGGTAATTGTTCTGCAGCTCGGTTCTCATTAACCAGTATGACCAAAATGCATGAAAATTTGTTCATGCGATAATTCTGCAGTATCTTCTTCTTCCGGCTTCTTTCAACAATGAAACCAATGTCTCTTATATAGACGAGTAAATCATTTTGTTTTACTCCATTAGATTTTT
This sequence comes from Chamaecyparis obtusa, assembly GCA_027943335.1. NCBI lineage: Eukaryota > Viridiplantae > Streptophyta > Pinopsida > Cupressales > Cupressaceae > Chamaecyparis > Chamaecyparis obtusa. Next base: position 3,645,362 of record BSBK01000682.1, on the reverse strand, counting down.
CCGCTTAATCATATTCATTGATTTTGTCACTTTAACCTTCTTCAGCTGATGTGTTAGTAACATGTTTCAATCTCCTCCATTAGATCCTTCTTGAATTATGTTAGCCATCGATCTTCATAACAAACCTTATCTGTTACCTTGATTTCATACGCTTTACAACTCATCACTTTATCGGCTAAACTGATCATTTAATTCCTTTATGTTCTACTCAGTTAACAAAGAAATGAGTCATTGAACACAAGCTCAATTAACACTACACTTGGTATACACTACACTCCGTTGGTCTATACCGAAATGCTTTATTTACCGACAACACTGCTTTGTGTCTTTTAGCTCTATTCTTCATCATAGATGAATGCAACATAATAAAGTCAATTTCATCAAGTCATAGACTCATCAACAAGTTACTCAGTGTATTCCTTATCCTCATCTGATATATACATCTTCCTCATGTAGATATTTATGTTCTTCATCTCTTTCTCCTTTCTTCAGATGTGTCGGTATAGTAACTTACAAGATAAGTATTGTCAAGCTAGTTGACATCAATGACAACATAATAATGATTTAATCATCTTGCATATCTAATCAGCAACTCCTTAGTGATCTTTCAATCATAGATTCTTCATTCAGTGTTCTAAATCAGTTGTAGTTCATTAATCTCTCCCTTTGGCATTGATGGCAACTCAAGTAATATGAAATGTACCATACACATACCAAACATGTATTCTACAACTCTGTGATCAAATGTTGTGTAATGTAAGCTCTCCCTAGCTTAATATGTTTGATCACTACGTTACTAAACAACATTAAAAAAAATATAACTTTTTCATTCTCTCTCTTAGGTAGTTCTCATCGGTGCATATCTCTCCCTTTCCTTTTCATATTATTTATCTCTCCCTTTGACAACAATGCCAAAGAAACAAATAAATAATCAGCTCTTGTAGTAGCTAAGTAACTCTCTGTTGTCCAATACAATCTTTGTATCTTTGTATATTGATATCCCAATCTGTTTCAATTCGTCAAACTTAATCACAACCTTGAACAATATCCGAAGTGTGAACTATGCTACATCAACATGTGTGATCATCTGATAAGTGTAAGCTGATGCAACATCTAGATCACATTATTGAATGATAGAAAGGGGATGAACCCAAAGTCTAGTCCTCAAATATTCAAATGTGTCCTTCGGTAGAAGCTTTGTAAAGATATTTGCAAGTTGTTCTTTAGATGTAACAAATTCTAACTTCACTTGCTTCTTTTGCACTTGTTCCCTTAAGTAGTGATACTTAATTGATATATGCTTTGTCTTAGAGTGCATCACTGGATTCTTTGAAATATTGATAGCACTTGTGTTGTCACTGTATATAATCACCGGGTCAGTGATTACCTCATTTATTCCTTCCAACACTTGCTTGATATATGCAATGTTTGAGCAATTAGTAGCAAGAGTAACATACTCTGCTTTAGTTGTAGACTAAGAAATACACGTCTGATTTTTACTTGTCCAGGTTACAAGTCTTTCACCAAAGAAGAATGCTCCTTCAGTGGTGTTTTTTCTGTCATCCACATTTCCAGCCCAATCAACATCGGTATAAACCTTCAACTCAAACTCACCTTCCTTAGGATACCATAATCCATAATCCTCTATCTTTTTCAGGTATCTTAAGATCCTTTTAGTAGCAATCATGTGTGATTCTCTAGGATTAGCAAAAAATCTAGCAACAATTCCCACAACATGTGCTATATCTGGTCTACTATGAACTACATACATTAGCTTACCAATCATGGATCAGTAAAGTGTCTAGTTTACCTCTGTAGTTCCATCTTCCTTAGTCAGTTTACATCCAGTAGCCATTGATGTTCCCACAGGTTTAGCATCTTCCATGCCAAATGTCTTCAAGACTTCCTTTATTTACTTGGACTGTGTGATGAATATCCCATCACTCTACTGAATCACTTGTAATCCGAGAAAGAATTTAATCTCTTCGAACATAGACATTTCAAACTCATTCCTCATGTCATCAAAAAAAGATTTACACACATGATCTTGACCTCCAAAAATAATATCATCAACAAAAATTTCAGCAATAAGAATAGTGTCATCAGTATCACCTTTCATGTACAAATTTCTATTTTCACTGGTTCTTACAAATCCAATACTTAACAAGTAAGTATGCAGCCTTTCATACCATGCTCTCAGTGCTTGCTTCAAACTATATAAAGCTTTGTGTAATCTACATACCATGTTTTTGTTGTCTGGATCAATGAATCCTTTAGGTTGTTCTATGTAGACCTCTTCTTCAAGTATACCATTCAGAAATGATGACTTCACATGCATTTGATAAACCTTAAATTTATTGTGTGTAGCATTCTAACTCCTTCCAATCTAGCAATAGGTGAAAATGTCTCACCATAGTCAATGCCTTCTTCCTGTGCATATCCCTTGCATACCAATCTCACTTTATTTCTTGTCACTTCACCATTTTCATTCAGTTTGTTCCTAAATATCCATTTAGTACTGATAACATTCTTTTCTTTAGGTCGGGGTAATAAGGACCTAGTTTTTTTCTTCTCTATTTTTTATGTTTCTTCTTTCATTGCATTAAACCATTCTTCATTCTCTAATGTAACTTTCACATTCTTTGGTTCAAATTCCCAAACTAGACATGTACCTTGTCTTGTTTTGCTTCTTGTCTACATGCTAGCTTGTCTGTCTCCAATAATTTGTGTCTCAGGATGATGTCTTCTGACAAAACTAGCCAATACTTGGTTTCTCCTTTCTTGTTCATCCTGTTCAAGTTCATGTGCTTGCTCGGTAGCTCCATCTTGTTCGTCGGTTTCCCTTTCATGTTCCTTGGGGTTATTTTCTTGTTGACTGGTTATCAAAGGTTGCAACTTCGGTAGATAATCAGGAAGTTCAATGTAAGTGAATCTACCATAGTCTTCCAATTCCTTTCTTTCTTTTGTGTTCTTGTCATCAAACTCATCAACACAGACATTAGTACTTTCAATCATCTTATTTGTAACCTTATTCAGACATTTGTATGCTTTAATCTTAGTAGAGTATCCTAAGAATATTCCTTCATCACCTTTAGAATCAAATTTCCCATTTCTCTCATCTTTCTAAATAAAACATTTTCTTCCAAAAATCTTGAAATAACTTATAGTAGGTTTGTGTCCAAACCATAGCTCATAAGGTGTCTGGTTGGTGTCCTTCTTTAGTTGTACTCGATTAAGCACATATACAGCTGTACTGAAAGCTTCTCTCCAATATGTCTGAGCAACATTCTTTTGTATCATCAGTGTTCTAGCACAATCAATTATTGACCTATTCCTTCTTTCAGCAATCCCATTCTGCTGAGGTGTTCTCGGTGCAGAGACCTGTCTCTTAATACCATGCTCATTACAGAAATTAGTAAATTCATTAGAGATAAATTCACCTCCTCTATCAGATCTTAAGCACTTAATTTCTTTACCAGTATCTTTTTCTACCTTTTCCTTATACCACTTAAACATCTTAAATGCTTCAGATTTGTCTTTCAAGAACATAACAGTCATCAGTCTAGTATAGTCATCAACAAAAAGAATAAAATATCTATCACCATAATAGCTCTAAGTTCTCATAGGACCATATAGGTCGGTATGAACCAACTCAAGTATCTTCTTTGTTGAGTAGTCTTTGCTCTTAAAACTAGACTTAGTCATCTTACCTTTTTGACATTCATGACACATTGCATGATCCAGTTTTGATAAGTTAGGCAACCCTGTAACTCTTTTGCTCTTACTAATCTTGATCATGTTATCAAAGTTCACATGGCATAACCTTTTATGCCACAACCATGCATCTTCACCCTTCATTAATAAACAAGAAGACTGATCAATATCAAGATAAAATAGATTACCTCTAGATTGTGTATCGGTTCCGACAAGTCTTCCTCCATCATCATAGATTCTTACCTTTCTACTCTCAAAATCAAGTCGGTGGCCTGAGTTATTCAGCTATGCCACACTTAGCAAATTATAGTTCAGTCCATCTACCCAGTATGCATTTTCACATTTTATTCTATCATTAATCATCAGTGAGCCTTTACCTCTTACCATACAGGGTGCATCATTTCCCATCCTTACAGATCCTCCATCATATTCATCAAGTAGATCAAATTTCTCTATATCACTAGTCATATGATGTGTACAACCACTGTCTATGATCCATGTATCATTTCTGCTTACTTTAGAGATTAGTGTTGTTTCTTCATGTTTCTCTTCTTCCTCTGAATCATCTTTCATAGCAACAAATACTACTTCTACATCATCATCAGTGTCAGATTCAGATTCAAATTCTTCAGCTATGTAACATACCTTTTTCCCTTTTTCATAGCTATCTCAATTATCTCTGTTGTTGTGTCGGTAGCCTTTCTTGACTCTTCTCCCATAGCTTCCTTCGGATCGGTGTTTGGATCTATCATCATCTTTCTTATTCGGACCTCTAGCAGCGATGTGGCCAACTTATTTATAATTAAAACATGCTAAGGGTAGCTTGTCTCTATACCTTCCCTTACCTTTGGGCAATCTTTTGGCCATAAGAGCTTCAAGCTCATCAAGTTCATCATCGGTATTACTATCACTATCATTATTCTTATCATTCCTGCTACTAGACTTACCAATCTTCAAAGAGGACATGAAAGCAGATTCAATAGAAGGTACAACAGTATTGTCAAAGTTATTCAATTCAAAGGTTGTAAGCTTACTAATCAGTGTTTCAAGAGTAAGTTTGGATGTAGCCCTTGTTTCATGAATTGTAGAGATCTTGATCGCATAAACTGGCAGCAAAGTTCTGAGAATCTTGCTTATCACTATTTCATCGTCAATAACTCCATTGGATGCTCTAACCTCTTTTAGTCTATTTGTGTATTGCACAATGTGCTCACCTTCTTTCATCTTCATATCATCAAATCAACCTCTTAGGCTTTCTGCTTTGGCTCTCTTAACATTCGCATCTCCATTGTATATTAGAGTCAGTTTATCCCACATGGCTTTGGCAGTTGTGCATCCCTTAATGTCTTCAAATTTGGCATCTGTACAGGCAACAACAAGTTCCATCATAGTAATATTGTGTTCATGCCTGTCCTTTAGTTGATCAAGTGTCAGGGGACCTGGTGTCGGTTCAATGTAGCCATTCTCCATCAGTTCTAGTGCAAAATTCCCAATTCTAGATATGTGCAACTTCATCCAGCTTTGCCATACTGTGAAGTTCTCTTTGTTCAGCTTTGGCACTTTCCTCTTATACATCTTGTGACCTTTTTGCCGGAGTCCTTAAAACTCTATTCTAAGCAACCACAGCTCTGATACCAATTGTTAGAATAACTGAGAGGGGGTTGAATCAATTATCCAGTGTCCCAAAACAAAATGTATAATCCAAAACAAATTCTTCAACTTCTGCTACTTGGTAAACATAAAATATTTTCATTGTCTGTGTTTTTACCGATTGTCATTCTAAAATGTATAGTAGTTACCGATCAAATCTAACATGTAATATGCAAAGTATGATAACAAACAAATATCACAATCAACACATAACACGAGATTTAATGTGGAAACCCTATGAAGGGAAAAACCACCTAGGACCGACAAGCCAAAATTGTTCACTCTTCTGAAGTGAGGTTGGTGAAGACCCAACCCTGTTAAAGGTTTACAAAGACACTGTTAGGGGTGACCTTGTTAGAGGATTTTAGACCAGAAGATATCGTCCAACCAATAGTCACTCTAGGGTTGACAGGATAACAATGTTCACTCTATGAATGAAACATCAAAAGACTTTCTTAGTCCACTCGGTTAAGAGATTTGACTGTGTACAATGGTTAAGTATGTAACAGTAGATGATCTACCTTGAAACAACTTCAATTGCAGTTTATAGATCAATGTTTAGCTCATTCAAATCTTTTTGATCAATATACCACTTTAGATTCAATACTATATCAACTTACTGTCCGTCGGTAATTACTCTTTGTAGCTTGGTAATTGTTCTGCAGCTCGGTTCTCATTAACCAGTATGATCAAAATGCATGAAAATTTGTTCACGCGATAATTTTGCAGTATCTTCTTCTTCCAGCTTCTTTCAACAATGAAACCAATGTCTCTTATATAGATGAGTAAATCATTTTCTTTTACTCCATCAAATTTTTCTGCTTAATCATATTCATTGATTTTTCCACTTTAACCTTCTTCGATTAATGTGTCAGTAACACGTTTCAATTTGCTCCATTAGATCCTTCTTGAATTATGTTAGCCATCGATCTTCATAGCAAACCTTATCTGTTACCTCGATTTCATACACTTCACAACTCATCACTTTATCAACTAAACTGATCATTTAATTCCTTTATGTTCTGCTCAGTTAACAAAGAAATGTGTCGGTGAACACAAGCTCGGTTAACACTACGCTCGGTATAGACTACACTCCATCGGTGTATACTGGAATGCTTTATTTACCGACAACACTACTTTGTGTCTTTCAGCTCTATTCTTCATCATAGATGAATGCAACATAATAAAGTCAATTTCATCAAGTCATAGACTCATCAACAAGTTACTTAGTGTATTCCTTATCCTCATCTGACATATATATCTTCCTCATGTAGATATTTTTGTTCTTCATCTCTTTCTCCTTTCTTCAGATGTGTTGGTATAGTAACTTACAAGATAAGTATTGTCAAGCTATTTGACATCAATGACAACATAATACTGATTTAATCATCTTGCATATCTTATCAGCAAATCCTTAGTGATCTTTCAATCATAGATTCCTCATTTAGTGTTCTAAATCAGTTGTAGTTCATCATATCTATTATTTTGATGTATGTTCAAGAGGTTGGATCTCAAGATATGTTAAGAGTTGGAGTGTGTGATCATAATGGAAGACTAAGTGATGTCTCTAGATGCTATATCTATGACCACACATGTTTATATTATGCATGTTGTGAATTATGATTGATTGAAGCTTGAAAGGTCAACATGAAGAATATGATGTGAACCCAAGGAGTGATGATTTGATATTTTGTCAAACAGGTTTGGATTCAAGAATCGTGATTCAGGATATATTATCTTGACTATGTTATGGAGTAGTTGGCATGACTACATCATGATTGGTGATTAGAAGACATACTTACAATGGACAAAAGATCACTTCAATGAAAAGTAAAATAAGTTAGTACAATCAGTTAGATCCTTAAGCGATGATGTTGCACCATGTTGCGATAAGTGATTATGTGTTCGAAGGATCATAGTGACGTGGTGGATCGATGAGGAATGATGAGTTGGCATTTTTATGATTGTGGTGATCAAATTTCTTGTAGTTGTGCAAGAACATTGGAAAGTGTAATGTGGTTTGACTTTTCCTTGTCAAATCAATTGTGCGATGGATTTGGAGGCCGACATGAATCTAAAATTGTAAATGATAATTGGTATTACGTTTTAGGGTTCAACTATTGAGCATAAATGTATTGTAGTGATGCATTAGGGATTTTTTTCTACCTTAAGTTGTAAAGCATATTTATATTATTTTTTTATGTCTTATGATGTGTGTGTGAGAAGGAAGATTGCCAAGGTAGGTGTGTGATTTCAGGGTTTGGATGTTATGCATGTGAAGTAGAGATTGATCTTGAAATGGATATGTATTAGCAGAAGAGAAGTGTTGCTTTCTCAGGTCACTTTAACTTGTTGATTCCTAAGAGTTTCATCAAGAAAAATCTCTTAACCGGGTAGATCCTAATAGGTCTGATATGTAAATACTTTAACATGGTGACACATTAACTTGTGTTTGAATTCCTTTAACTAGGCCACTCCTAACAGAGTGAAGTTGCTAACAAGGCTATTGGTAAATCCCTTGACTAGGTGACTCCTAACAAGGTCTTTCTCTTAACCAAGCCTGTTGTAAGCTTTTAACATGGATAAGATCTTAATTGGGCGTGCTCCAAAAGAGTGCATTTTTCTTAGTGGGTGCCATCCCCACTATGGGTTTTCCCAAGTTGGGTTTCCAAGATAAAAATACATGTGTTGGATTTTGTGGATGATTATGTTTGATGTGATGTTTATTTCATGTTAAGGTTAAAATGATGAATGCATGTTGATAAGAGAGTATGGAAATAAATGAAAAGGTTTACATTTATGTGATTGGACAGATTAATGATTCACCCCCCAGTACTCTTGGACCTAATTATACTAACATGTCAAACAAGCAATTGGAGGCCTACTCAAATAATCTCACACTTTTTTTTTGCATCCCTTCTTATGACAAATGTTGAGGTAAAAATTTTGTAGATAAGATGACCACCTTTGATGTCTATCATTCTATAACTTTCCTTACATTTTCAAAAAATGAAGAGGTTTATGGTCCTTATGTATAATAGTTTCCTTTCCTGGTATATAATGCTTCCATGTTTGCAGACTTGAACAATAGCATGTAACTCCTTGTCATAGGTGGGGGTACCAATGTACTGTATCAAAAAACATTTTAGTATGATATGCAGATGGATGTCCATGTTGCATTAGTACAACACCAAGAGCATAATTAGATGCATCCATTTCTATTTCAAATGATTGTTGTAGATTTGTAGGGACCAATACTGGAGAAGAACATAGTCTTTGATTCAATTCCTCAAATGCTTGTTGCTTTTCCTCTGTCCACTGAAATTTTTCTTGTGCTCCACCCCTAAGTAACTGATTAAGAGTCCATGATAAGTGTGAGAAATGAAACACAAATCTGTGATAGAAGTTGGCTAGGCCCAAGAAACTATGAAGCTCTGTGAAATTTTTAGGAGGTGGCCAATCTATGATTATTTATATCTTTGTAGGGTTGCCATGAACACCCTCACTATCAATGACATACCCTAAGTATTGGATACTTTGCATACCAAAAGAACACTTTTCTATGTTGGCATAGAGTTTATGTTGTATTGTTGGAAATATAGATGCAGTAACTGAGAGGGGGGGGGGGTGAATCAGTTAACCACAAAAATATTACTACTGATCCCTTAAATATCTTAACAAATTATTTACTGTGCCACTCGATAAATATACAGAGAAATGCTGAAAACTTGATCCTTGAAGTGTGTAATAATTAAACTGTTCTTAAGCATTCATCACTGATTAACTTACATGAATAAAGAAAATAACATGAACACAAGAGACACCAAATTTACCGTGGAAACCCAATATGGAAAAAACCACCAATGTAACTAGTTACTATTTTTCACTCTTTTGAAGTGATGCCCGGTTAGAAGCCAACCCGGTAAAAGGTTACAAAACACACTGTTAGGTGTGACCTTGTTAGAGGATTTAATCACCCTGCTAGGAGTGGCCTTGTAAGAGGTCTTGAAACAATTCAATAGAACTGTTACCTTGTTAGAGGATTTACAAAATGGTTGTTAAACCAACTCGGTTAAGAGATTTTGATATCACTGCTACAATTTCTAGAGAGTAACAATGAAATGACCTGCAATTGAATTGCTGAATATAGATCTCTGTTCTGTTTCACTAGATCCTTACTGATCAATTAAATCTTTGCTGCTCCTCAAGGATATCTGACCATCCTTCAAAATTCGCACACACCTTTCTTCAAAATGATTTCTGCATGCTGTATATTTTATTCACCATTTTACCTTCTATATATCTATGCCATTTCATAATCATTTAGATTGTCAAGTCAGCACTAAAAATTATTATAATAGTCGGCAGGGATAAACAAACTGTAATAAATAAATTCTTTGAAAGGGCCGACCTTGCTCGATAAACATTAATTCTGAAAATATTTCCTTTGGTGACCGAGAGAACTCAGTAACCACAGCAAATTCTGCAACATCCTTTGGAGATCAAGAGAGCTCGGTAACCACTAATTTTCCTTCGATAATCGAGGAGGCTCGGTTAACACTGTTATCCTGTCATGTTTCCTTTAGACACCCAAGAGAACTTGGTAGACACTAAAAACTGCCTAGCTGACCGACTGAGCTCAGTAGATACTGAGAACCACTTAGCTGACTGACTGAACTCGGTAGATACTGAGAACCGCTTAGCTGACCGACTAAACTCGGTAGATACTGAGAACCGCTTAGCTGATCGAATGAACTCGGTAGATACTGGGAGTGATAATTGATATGACATTTGTGTGACATCAAAGACAACACATAGCTAATCCAACAATGTCCTTCAGACAATTGTATCCAACAATCTCCCTCTTTGGCATTGATGGCAACACAACATGTAATAGCACAATGAAATTTCACAGAGAAACCAAGAGTAAGAAACATATCCTTAGCTTGATTCTGATTCCCATCATCTTCAACCTTCTTTCTCTGATAGAGAACTCTCCCTCTTAACTTCTCAAATTATTCTTCTTAGAAATTTCTTGAAATGACAACAAAATCGCCCTCTTTGACAACACATGCCAAAGACAATTTACACAGTTTCGGTAAATATCAATGTACCTTATGTACTGATTCATATGCAATGATTCCCTGACTATGCTGCATCAACTGATTGATCTTCAACATGTTCTGGTTGATGCATCACTAAAAATTTATTTAGTGAACCTCGGACAGGGGAGTGACCCCTAACTTGCCTCTTAGATACAAGAATGCATCCTTAGGTAGTGGTTTGGTGAAGATATCTACAATTTGTTCTTTTGTATGAATATATTCCAATCTGATTTCCTTGTCCTGCACCAATTCTCTGACAAAGTGATATTTAATTGCAATGTGCTTAGTTTTGGAATGCATTACTGGATTCTTTGAAATATTTATTGCACTTGTATTATCACAAAACATAACAATTGGTTATTTGATCTCAACCTTCATGCCTTCCAAAAGCTGTTTAAACCATATAATATTAGAGCAATTTACTACTGCAGCAACATATTATGCTTCTGCTGTGGATTGGGATGTGCAATTTTTCTTTTTACTAGTCCAAGATACTAACCTCTTGCCAAGAAAGAATGCACCACCACTTGTACTCTTTATGTCATCAATGTTTCCTACCCAATCAGCATCAGTAAACACTTTTAAATCCAGATTGCCTCCAAATTTATACCACAAGCCATAATCTTCAGTTCCCCTTAAATACCTCAAGATTCTTTTGATTGCCATCATGTGATTTTCTCTGGGTTTAGCCGAGAATCTTGCCACTATTCCAACTGCTAAGGCAATATCAGGCCTTGTGTGTACTACATACTGTAATTTTCCAATCATTGATCTGTATAAAGTCTGATCTACTTCTTTTGAATCATCATCTTTGGTAAGCTTCAGTCTAGTGCACATGGGTGTACCAACTGGTTTTGAATCTTCCATACCAAATTTCTTAAGTATTTCCCTGATATATTTAGACTGAGTAATGTAGATACCAATTTTGTTCTGCTGAATCTGAAGTCCAAAAAAGAATTTTATCTGACCAAACATAGACATTTCAAATTCTTTGTTCATAAGCTCTGAAAATTCTTTGCACTGATCATCATTTCCTGTAAACATAGTATCATCCACAAATATTTCTGCCAAAACAATTTTGTTATCTGATCCTTCTTTGATGTATAAATTATTGTTGTCATTAACCCTTTTGAAATCAATTTGAGTAAGATAGTTATGTAATCTTTCATACCATGCTCTAGGAGCTTGTTTCAGACCATACAATTCTTTGTGTAATTTGCAGACCATATCCCTTTTGTCTGGATCAATAAAACCTTCAGGTTGCTCAATGTAGACTTCTTCCTCAAGAATACCATTGAGAAAAGAAGATTTGATATCCATCTGATATACCTTAAATCCTTTATGTGCTGCATATGCAAGTAAAGTCCTCACACCTTCTAATCTTGCAATAGGAGCAAAAGTCTCTCCATAATCTATTCCTTCTTCTTGAGAATATCCTTTACATACCAATCTTGCTTTGTTTCTTGATACTTGATCATCTTCATTCAACTTATTTCTGAATACCCATTTTGCCCCAATTACATTTTTATCTTTAGGCCTAGGTACAAGAGTCCATGTCTTATTTTTCTCTATTTTCTCTATTTCTATAGCCTCAATCCAACTTTCATTTTCTAATGCATCTTTGACATTTTTAGGTTCAAAATCAGCAAATAAACATGTACCTTTTAGTTTACTTCTTGTCATCGTACCATCTGATTTGTTTCCAATAATCTGATCTGGTTTATGATGCTTTCTGACGTACTTGGTTAATATAGGTTCCTTGCTTCCTGAATGAGTTACATTGTCATCTTCTTCATCTTGAGGTTCAGATTGCTCGGGCTCAGTAGATACTTGCTTGGTAGCTTCAGACTGAGACTCGGTACTTTGTGACTCGGTTAGAACTTCTTCTTGTGACTCGGTTACTGTACTGGGCTTGGTAGATGTAGTCTCCTTACATGTGTCTGGCAATGTATTAGGTTCGATGTAAACAAATTTTCTATAGTCCTTTGGTTCCTTTTTGCTTTCTTCTTCAATCTTTTCTACAAACTCATCAATTCTCACATGTGCACTTTCTATGATTTTGTGAGTAGACAAATTTAGATATCTATATGCCTTACTTTTGCAAGAATATCCCAAAAATATTCCTTCATCACTTTTTACATCAAATTTTCCTTTTCTAGATTCTTTCAAGATGTAACATTTACTACCAAATACTTTTAGGTAACTTACATTTGGTTTGTAGCCATACCATAGCTCATATGGAGTCTTGAATGTGTCTTTTCTCAGCTGTACTCGGTTCAAGGTATGAACTGTAGTGCTGATAGCTTCCTTCCAGTATTTCATAGCAATGTTCTTTTCAATCATTAGAGTCCTTGCACAGTCCATGATAGATCTGTTCCTTCTTTCAGCTATTCCATTCTGCTCAGGAGTTCTCAGGGCTGATACCTGTCTTTTGATTCCTCTTTCAATGTAAAAATTATTGAATTCATGGGAGATGAATTCACCACCTTTGTCTGATCTCAAGCATTTTATTCTTTTTCTTGTTTCCTTTTCTACTCTTGCTAAATACCATTTGAACTTCTCAAATGCTTCAGACTTTTCTCTTAAATACATAACAGTCATCATTCTAGAATAATCATCAACAAAGAGAATAAAGAATTTTTCTTTGGTATAGCTCTCAATTCCAATAGGTCCACATAAATCAGTATGCACAATTTCTAAAATATCTTCAGACTGATAGTTTTTACTTTTGAAACTAGACTTTCCCATTTTACCAATTTGACAATTCTTGCATAGACCAACATCAGGTTTCTTCAAAGTAGGAATACCTCTTACTTTCTTGAATTTGCTTATTTTCATCATGTTGTCAAAATTTACATGACATAACCTTTTGTGCCATAACCAACTTTCTTCAATTTGAGCAATAAAACATGAGTAATCACCAAGATCAAGATAAATAGGTTACCTTTGGTTTGTTTGCCTGATCCTATCAGTTTTCCTTTGTCATCCAGTAGTCTTGCTTTGCCATTCATGAATTCAACCTTGAATCCAATGTTGATTAGCTGTGCTACACTTAGAAGATTATGCTTTAGTCCTTCGACCCAATATGCATTATCACATATAAGTTCTTTGGTTAATGAAATTCGTCCCTTTCCTTTTATACAATAGGGTTCATTGTTTCCAAACCTTACATTACCACCATCAAAGTTTTGAAAGTGTTCAAACTTGGTCCTGTCACCAGTCATATGATGTGAACATCCACTGTCTATAATCCATGTATCATTCTTGCTTATATGAGAGATAAGTGCCATCTCATCTTCATCATTATCAGATTCATCTTTTACAACAATGAAAACAATTTCTTCTTTACTATCATCCGAATCTTTAGCTAAGAAACATGTTTTCTTACCTTTATCCTTGAATGATTTGAAATTTTTCTTGCCATTGTACTTGTAATTTTTCTTCTCATCTTTGCTTTGCTTGTTTGGACACCTAGCTGCAATATGACCAATTTCTTCACATGAAAAATAGATTAAGGGAGTTTTACCTCTGTATTTTCCTCTGCCTCTTGAATACTTCTTTGCAAGTAATGCTTCAATAACTTCAAGATCGCTATCAGAACTTTCCTCTGATTCTTCTTCACTTTCTGATTGGATTTTCTTCCCTTTCTTGAGTGAAAGTTTGGTCTCAAAAGCTGATTCAATATTTTTAGAAGTTGGAACATAGTTGTCATAGTTATCCAGTTCAAAGGCTGTCAATCTTCCAACTAAGGCATCCAAAGTTATATTGTGATTTTCTTCACATCTTCTTTCTTGAATAGCAGAAACTCTTATTGCATAAATAGGGAGTAATGTTCTAAGAACCTTACTTATAACCATTTCATCATCAATTTTTCCTCCAGAAGCTCTGATTGCACTAACACTTGTCTTGATTCTTTCAACATATTTTGCAATATTTTCTTCTTCTCTCATTTTCATTTGATCAAACTGTCCTCTTAGGCTCTCTGCTTTGGCTCTCTTCACATTGTCATCACCGCCATAGATTTTCTTTAGCTTGTTCCACATTTCATGAGCAGTTGTGCAGTCTTTGATTTCATCAAATTCTTCATAGCTAAGAGCTGATGCAATGTCTATCATCATAGTGTTATGGTTCTTTTTCTCTGCAATGTCTTCAACAGTCAATGTGCTAGTAGGAATTGTATATTCTTGATCAATATATTTGCATCCTGAATCACCAATGGAAGCCAGATGTAATCTCATGAGACCTTGTCATGCTGAAAAGTTATTTCTGTTAAGCCTTGGAATTTCTCTTTTGTAAGACATCTTGATCTTTAGCTTAGGTCCTTGAAACCCTTCCTGCAAGCACCAAAAGCTCTGATACCAATTGTTAGAAATATAGATGTAGTAACTGAGAGGGGGGGGGGGGGGGGGTGAATCAGTTAACCACAAAAATATTACCACTGATCCCTTAAATATCTTAACAAATTATTTATTGTGCCACTCGGTAAATATACAGAGAAATGCTGAAAACTTGATCCTTGAAGTGTGTAATAATTAAACTGTTCTTAAGCATTCATCACTGATTAACTTACATGAATAAAGAAAATAACATGAACACAAGAGACACCAGATTTACCGTGGAAACCCAATATGGGAAAAACCACCAATGTAACTAGTTACTATTTTTCACTCTTCTTAAGTGATGCCCGGTTAGAAGCCAACCCGGTAAAAGGTTACAAAACACACTGTTAGGTGTGACCTTGTTAAAGGATTTAATCACCCTGCTAGGAGTGGCCTTGTAAGAGGTCTTGAAACAATTCAATAGAACTGTTACCTTGTTAGAGGATTTACAAAATGGTTGTTAAACCAACTCGGTTAAGAGATTTTGATATCACTGCTACAATTGCTAGAGAGTAACAATGAAATGACCTGCAATTGAATTGCTGAATATAGATCTCTGTTCTGTTTCACTAGATCCTTACTGATCAATTAAATCTTTGCTGCTCCTCAAGGATATCTGACCATCCTTCAAAATTCGCACACACCTTTCTTCAAAATGATTTTTGCATGCTGTATATTTTATTCACCATTTGACCTTCTATATATATATGCCATTTCATAATCATTTAGATTGTCAAGTCAGCACTAAAAATTATTATAATAGTCGGCAGGGATAAACAAACTATAATAACAAAATTCTTTGAAAGGGCCGACCTTGCTCGGTAAACATTAATCTTGAAAAGATTTCCTTCGGTGACCGAGAGAACTCGGTAACCACATCGAATTCTGTAACATCCTTTGGAGACTGAGAGAGCTTGGTAACCACTAATTTTCCTTCGATAACCGAGGAGGCTCGGTTAACATTGTTATCCTATCATGTTTCCTTTAGACACTCGAGAGAACTCATAGACACTAAAAACTGCCTAGCTAACCGACTGAGCTCTGTAGATATTGAGAACCGCTTAGCTGACCGACTGAACTCGGTAGATATTGAGAACCGCTTAGCTGACCGACTGAACTTGGTAGATACTGAGAACCACTTAGCTGATCGACTGAACTCGGTAGATACTGGGAGCGATAATTGATATGACATTTGTGTGACATCAAAGACAACACATAGCTAATCCAACAATGTCCTTCAGACAATTGTATCCAATAGTTGCAGAGTTGAAAGCGCTTGTTCAACATGCTACAAATGCTCAGACCAAGTTTTGCTAAAGATGAGTATGTCATCCAAATAAACAATCACAAAAGAATCAATGAATGATCTAAGCACATCATTCATCAATCTCATAAATGTAACAAGAGCATTTGTTAAACCAAAAGGCATAACCAACCATTCAAACAAACCTTCCTTGGAATTAAATGTAGTCTTCCACACATCTATTGGTTCAATTGGTGCTTGGTGATAACCAAATTTCAAGTCAATTTTCATAAAGAACTTAGCCCCCCTAAGTTGATCCAAGAGGTCATCAATTCAAGGGATTGGATATCTAATTTTCACAGTAATTTTGTTCAATGCCTTGTAATCAATACAAAGTCTCTATGTCCCATCTTTCTTCTTAACAGGAAACATTGGATTACCACATGGTGAAGCATTTGGATGAGTGTGTCCCTTCTGGATCAAATCTTGAATTTGCCTCTTTATTTCATCATTTTCTAAAATTGATCTCCTATATATTGACTCATGTGGTAGTGGTTTCCTTGGAATTAAATCAATAGAGTGCTTGACTTGACAATGTGTTGGGACCCCCACTGGTGATTTAAACACACTATGATATATTCTCAACATTTTATCCATTTGATTTCGTTGGTCTACTGTTGTGGCCATCTTAGCATGTGTATTAAGGACAACTGACTTTGTTTCCTCAAGAAAAATCATGAGCAGAACAAAAACTCCAGTTTGAGAAATCAAGTGTTTACTGTGTGTGTGAATTTTGTACCTAGTTGTAGACACAACACTTCAGTAAAACATTAGAGGTTAGTTAAAATCAAAATCATGCAGTGAAATGGAAACTAATCTAACTAGGTGATTTACTGCCTTCTAGTAGGTGTGAGTATGATATTCTCAGATTGGACCAAGATCAATGACCTTGACGACACCTAAATGAAGGATTTGAATGCAGAATCTAGATATGAGATGAATGCAAATTAATCTATATTTTTGGATTTTCTATGCAATAAGATGAAATAAATTGATATGAATCTATTCTATATGAGAAACTGATATGACATGCAATTAATCTAACAAATGATATGCTAAATGATAATCTCACAACAACTTGGATTCGCAAAGATGGATTCTTCGATCACCAATTCACCAGCGTGAGGATGCAATTCATGGATGGATTCAAAATGAAGAGCTGAGGCCTTAATTTATAGAAATCCAGGACTTTGGAGGTGCATGGAAAAAGCCATAAATCACTCTTGATAAACTCTGGTTGATTTTTGAGTTATCAAGAATTTAGAGATAGATTAACTCACAAAATCATGCAAATCAGCTTTTTGATTTAAATAAGAAGTTGAGATTAGCTTTCAACTCAAAATAGAGTTGAGTTTATAATTAAAACAACTTGAATTGATTTTCTGATTTAAAGTTTAACTATTTTTTGGATGTGCATAATTCATTATGAATTAATTTAATAAATAAAGTGATTTATCCTCAACTTAACTGATTTTAAAAATAAAACAATTGATTTATGGGTTAATCAATTATTAAATCAAACTTTTATTCAAAAATTATATTATTAAATTTGACAATTGACATTAATTAATTAAATAAGAATTTAATCAATTAGTCATAGGATTTTTGATTTATTGTCAAAATGAAATAATACAATTTAGGAATAAATATAATTAAATCCAATTAAATAATTAAGTGGCAATATTAAATCTAATTAATTAAATATTTAGAATATTCAATTAATCAAACTTTAGGATAAATAGGATTTATCTCCAAATAATCATTAAATCAAAGATAATTAGGATAAATAGGAATAAGGAATATTCCTTGATGCAGAATTTAGGATAATCAATTAAGATTCGGTAATGAGCCGATGTGCCTTAGGTTAGGACTTTGATGTCAATTTCATTCGATGTGTCGATATAGGAGGTTAATGAACCTATAGCCCATTTTTGGGGTATTACATTTACATTATTTATAACTAATCAAAGAAGTAGTGTGTGTTGCACATATCTCTAGTATTAGATATTTCTTTTCACCAAGCTTGATTGTGACGTTGTGTGGTCTAGATTCATACACCCCATGCATGGATGCCCCAACAAGGCATCACATACATCTAAAGGTGTTACATCACATGTTACTTCATCCTTGAATGGTTTGATTGAATATGACATATGACATTATTGATTTATTTGGATATCATGCCCCTCATTTAGCCATCCCATAGAGTATGGTTGTGGGTGTCTTGTTATTTTCCAATTTAGTCTTTTGGTTGTCTCCCTAGAGATTAAGTTTTTCTTTGGCTGCCACTATCAACAATAAAATGTAGAGGATTTCTATCAACCCACATCTTTGAATGGAATAGTCGCTCTTCATCTTCATGAGACAATACTTTAGCAGATGCAACTATGGCCTATGGGTCTACTCCTATGACCAAATCACAATCCTTTTTTTTTCTCAAAAGTATCTATTGTTGGTGATTCAGGCTCAACTTCTTCTCCTCGTATTTCTGTCATCAAATTCTTAATATTGTGACATTCCTTTTTATTATGGGTTGGGGTCTTATGTATCTCACACCACATGCCTATATCTGGTTGTATCTTCTTAGTAGCCCACCATGTATTCTTGGGTGAATCTGGGGGAGGTTCCTTGGCCACATATTTTCCTACAAATTTACTGCTACATTCACCCATTGGCTTATTATTTGCAAAGTAGTCTCTCTTCCCTTTCTTCTTGAATTTCTCTTTAATTCATATAGCATATTTGAAAGAATTTTCTGATGCCTCAATATTCAAGAACTCCATCTTGGTTTGAATATATCTATGAAGTCCATTGCAATATTTTAGAATTCGATGCTCCCTAAATCTTCAATACCAAGTTTTGCTGAAAGTGCATGGAATGTAATGGTGTAATTGCACAGGTTGATCCCTCTCATGGCTAAGAAAATTGCATTCTCTATATTTCTGTTCATATATATATATCCTCATGCATGTATGCTTCTTTTATGTATTCTACAAATTCTCCCCATGTGGGTTTGTTATCATGGAATATCTCCAATCCTTCTCCAGTAGGTAATTCTCTATCTCTATTTTCCACCTTAGTTTCCCATGCTAGTTTCACATGACTTTCAACTTTGAGGAGAGTAAATGTGATTTTTTTTGTATTGGAGAAATGATTTATAGAGAATTATTGATCCAGTTTTGATAACTAGTTATCAATAGCATCATCATCAACTTTTCCTTCGAAATTTGGGTTATTAAAATTTACTTGCAATTTGAAAAGGGTATTTCCATGAAATGGTACCCTTGACCCGAGGGTTGTTGATTATGTAGAAGGAATGAAAATTGACTCTTCATCTCTTCTCATTGCTTATTTAAAGCTTCTTCCACCATTTTCTTAATAGGGTCTATTGAATCACCTAACATCTTTGATTGTGTGCCTCTCAAAGGAGGGCAATTTGAGAAATCTTATGTGTCCAATCCTAATTTTTGGTAGGAGGACTTTGTGTGAATTGGCATACATATTTATGCATTCCCGCTCTGATACCACTAGTCTAAATCAAGATAATGGTTGAAAATAATATCTGGTGTGAAACAAAACCTATGATATTATGTTCAATTGGGAAAACTGCAAACTCATGAAAAGAGCTATATGCACCCCAAAAACCATTTCATTATTCAAAACTAAAAGAATATATACAATTTGTAGAACATCAAAAGTCACCACAACCAAAAGAATTTGAAATGAATAGCTAGCTATAATAAAAATAAACAAAAATATATATTTTTTCAAAAAAACTAGGAATTTATTTACTCCAACTTGGTGGGGTCATAACTTTTGACTCGATGCTTGAAATTGAGAACCATTTTCACTATTGGAAAGGTACGGAAGAAATCTAATTTCAGTCTCTAAAATAGGTGCCTTTGGCAACCCAATTTTAGAGACCAATGACAGTCTCAACACCCAAATATGCTCTGAAGACCTCTAAAAATGTAAATTACTAGAACTTAGAAAAACCCCCAAAAATATAAAAAAATTGGATTTTCAAATTTCCTCAGCTCTATGCCTTTGGACACTCCAGATCATCTGACCCCTTGGTGATTTTCATTATTTATCATGACTTATGATCAATTATTGACATCTTCATAGTGATTAGAGGATCCACATGGGTCAAAGTTGACTTGAGGGCACTTTTGGATCTGTTACCTGCTTGTTTCTTGCAGTTCCACCTTTTTCTTGTTGGAGTTTCTTTTCTTGCTCGACCCTTATGGGTTTTGATATATATTTGCATTCTTTGATATGTTTTAGAGTTTGTTTTCTTCCTAGCTTCTTGCACACATCAAGAGGAGGTTGATTTTGTAACCCATTTTTGCAGAGATATGTTCCTATTTTATTGATAATGGAAACCAATTCCTTCCCATTTTTGGTCTAATTTTAGCATTGTTTGTGAGTTTTTGGCTGAGATATTGTGATTGATTCCTTATTTCATCAGGTTCCTTCGATGTCGACATCAAAAGATGTGTGTTATATTGTAAGTCTATGGGGTGTGTTCAATATGTCTAAGTTTTAAATTGTCAAAACACTTTCTATTTTTTTCCTTTTATGGATGTCAGAAGATTAGAGCCTCTCATATGAATCTATTTTGTAAGCATGCATTATTTGGATTGTGAGTTTTACAATTTTTCTTTATTGATAGATTCTATGATTTTTGAATATGCAAATCAATTTTAATCATCAGTGTATCACCTGTTAGTATAGGTTTAAATTCAAGTTTCCTTCTTACATTTTCCTCGTTCACAATTAGTTATAAGTGAGTACCATAAAGGAACCGACCTTCTAATCTCAAAGATTCACTCTCGCCATATGATACCCACAATTTGAGAGTGTCTCAATGTTTCAACATGATAGTTGATAATATATTAGCCAAGGGTGCAATCCTGATTGACAACAGGTATTAATTATACAAATTGTTACCAATTAAATTATGATGTTGGTCCCTTACTGAATTAGTAGATAGAATGATTCTTTTTATGTTTAACTATGTGAGACATATTAATAATGTATATGATGTGCATGAAATGTGTGTCAATGAAGGAAAGTCATCAAAACTTATTAAGATACTTCACTTATTGATGTTATAGGTTGTAATTTGATGTTCTTGAGAGAGTTAAAAGTTGTTCTTTTATCACACCTGAGTTCTATTTTGAGGCAAACATAATTATTATTTTTTTGATTTATTTTATTTGAAAATTATGTGTGGGGATGTAGAAATGGTGTAATATGAAAGGTAGTTGCAAGAAGTTGGGTCTACAAAAAAGCCAAAAGGTAGAAGTGTTTTTCTTGATTTTTAAGGTTTGTTAGAGTTGGACTAAAAATTTGAAGCAACTATACAAAATCGTATAAAATTCCAGTAATATGAAATGTAATATTTTGAATATAGTTTTCAAATATGTAATTTATTTGCATACCCAAATGATACAAATTTATTTTTAATAGGAATGCATAAAAACTACTTTAAAAAAACCTTTTAGAATTGTACCATGCACATGATCAACCACCATAATTTGACTTAATAAAAGTATTTTCTAAATCCTTTTAGAGAAAGATGTGTATTATTCTAAGAATTGATGAGGATATTTTTAAAAGTTCTTTTCTAAATATATATTTTAAATAGTGTTTAATTAGTTTAATTTTTATTTTAAAATCTCATGTACGACCACCATAATTTGAGCTAAATTAACCACTTCAAAAAAATTCTGTGTAAAGGATTGTAAATTGATGTCATATAATTTTTTGAAAGAATTTTTACAATTAAAAGTTACTCGAATAATATGAAAACCTGACATTTCAAGTTCGTGGACCAATAATAAATTAATTAAAAATAGAAAAAATGCCTCAATCATAAAAAAAATAGACTTCACATCAATAATAGGTTTTAATTTCATAAAAAAGTTATGAAAAAAAAAGTCTTTAGCCATATTTTGAAAAGCTAAGGGTTGGGTCTCCAAGCTTAAAAAAGATGGAGTCATGGCTTTAGAATTTTAAATTTATGACATGTGCACTTACACCAAATGACTTGGAGTTAAGTATTGATACATTTTCTTCTTTGCCTTTATATGCATTTTATCATTGATGCCCATTTCTATGTCATCTTCCTTAGAAGAATAATATTCCCCATCTAGAGAAAAAAATCTTCTTGACAATATATTGATAGCATGACCCTTATCATAATGAGTGTTATTACAATCATAACATGTAGTAGAATCATGAAGGGATTGAGCAACCACGCATTTCACAAGTGAATGTGGCAATTGACAAGCCACATACTGTGATATATCCTCAACAACATTAGCACTTGACTTCTTTAGAGTATCTGGGGTATCCCTATTGGATGAAACCTTCTGGTTATTCTACATTGGTTTACTATTATGACAAGTTGTGTTGTAAGGCTAACCTGACAACTTGGGAATTCTTTCTTTTTTTTGGTAATTAGGTCTTTCATGGGGCAAACCTTTTTCATTTCTTGCAAGTTTGTATATGAGATTCTTTAGAGAACTCATGAACTTATCTAATCTATCTTTTGATGATAGTGCTTTATCTTGATGTCCCTTAGGACTTTGTAGAATCTTGACATTCCTTTTTTAAAGGAAAAGATGAACCCAGAGAAAAAAATATGAGACCCAATATGCACCTCCAATATCCCACATTTCCTTTTATACATATTTCAATAACTTGATACAAGAAGATACTACCTAGTCATTAAAGCAAAAATATGCATAGTTAATTTCTCGTTCATTAACCCTTAGAGAAAAGATAATGTAGTTACCAGATCTAATGAAGTCACAAAGGAATAATGGCATGTAAATCAACACTTCAAGAACATGAAAGAAGAAGAATAGATGAAAGATATATAGAAGAGAAGAAACACTAATAGTATCGAACCAATGTTTTAATCTGGAACAAACTATTACAATATACTTGTAGTCTCATAGCCTTTACATTGAATATACATCTTACACTTCTCGAAGAAATCTGAAATCATAACTCAAAATATTTTTCTCACTCCTCTCTCAAACCCACATCAAAGGCATATAATATATAGAAAAGTAGCTTCTAGACAAAGCCAAAAGAGGGGTTCATCCAAATCCTTGTGGCACATTTTCCAACCACCTGTAAGCTTGGAAATAACACTTGCACATCATTTTTAACCCCTCTTACATGCCTCCAAACTTAGGTGCACATTTTCTCCATGCAACATGCCTCCTAAAACTTGTCTAAATTATCATGAGCATCCACCATAACTTTCCATAAGTTGTAATTTGTCATACAAAAATGACTTAAATAAGTTTCTATGATTTTGACACATAGCAAAATATTTCTTTAAAAGTGGGATGCCTACTTGCCCATATAAGGACAAAATACATTCTTGTCATCTTCCATGTCACCTCCCAATGTGAAGACAACTCACCAAACCATGTCACACTAGATGACAAAATATGATGAGAAAGAAATCACAATTAAGGCATTAGATAAATAAATATAATACATTAATTCCCCACTCTTTTATGCAACTTGCTTGATGTTTTTTTGTTGCTCTTAATGTGTGTAGTTATCTTGAAAGCATCCATTAAAGACTGGGGATCTTTGTCTCTTAATTCATAGCCTATTTTGGCATCATATGCATTGCAAAACAACACCAAACACATAGATTCATTTCGTCTAATGTATGGGGGAATTTTGTTAAGGAGTTGAGTGAATTTAGCAATAAAATAAATAACAAACTCATTAAGACCTTTACTAATGCTAACTTACAATAGGCTTCTCTTTCACAACAACTGAAAGAGTGTAGAGGGATAGAGAATGACCTTTCCTCCTATGTGTACCATCATAAATTGTAAGCACCTTACATGTGTGTACAATTTCATGATTGTTTAGCACCCACCATAGTGTGCTTTTATTTCATCATGCATAGTAGGACTTCATATGGCACTTAATGGACACCTAAATTCAAATATGAGTCCTCTATCATTTTAATCTTTCTTAAAATTAAGGTAAGCCCTTATTTCTAAGTGTGCTCCTCTCTTTTTCCTCCGATCCAATAATTCATTTCATCACTTAGGCCCTATGTTACCATTTGCAACATTTGTGTTGTCTTGACCTCAAAATTAGTTGTACTTGGTAATCTTGCATCCCCTAATTGTTTGAGATCTATGGACTCGATTTGAGCTCTGATTGGGTGGAACATAATGGCTAGGTCATTGTGTTCCCTAAGGATTGGATCTAAATTGGAATTAGGGCCCTATCTTGGTATTTTAGTGGGGTATTTGGATTTATAGTCAGCTCTCCCAAGTTTTAACCCCCGAGATGTTGTGAGAGGTATATACACACCCTTTCTTTCCACATTTTGGTATCCATTTCTATCCAACATTAGGATCAAGCATTCATAATCGAGCTATCAAGTGCAAGGAAGCAAGTCAAGATTTCAATCAATCATTCTCAAGCATTCAAGGTGTTTTCAAGGAAATATTCTCCATGGATCAAGCTTCTTCCCCTCATTGAAGGTCAACCAAAGGAGTCAACCATCAAGAAAGATTATCTACACACATCTAAGCATTTAAGTCTCCATCTCTTCAAGTCATTCTTCTCCCTGCAATCACACATTGTGGAAAATTATTGTTGGCAAGTTGTCTATATTGTGGTATATGACTAGATATAGTGTTGTCATTATGGCAACAAAGTCATATAGTAGTTTGGAGTCAACACACTTGATGTAAAGATCAGAATTCGGTTAAGTGTTGAAGACTGGACAGTGTATAGAGTTCCTATAGCTCAGAGCATTAGCGCACGTGTGTACAGACGAATTATGGTATGCACCTTGGAAGTTAAGTTTATTAGACTATACTCATGCTTAGTCTATGAGCACATAAGCAGATGTGCAAGGATGAGAAAGTTACAGTCAGTTGAAGTTGCACAACCAGTGTGTGCCAGAGAAGAACAGTGCATGGAGCCGACAGTTAGTATATTGGTTTGCAGTTATAACATAATGTTGTAAAGGCTATGGGCCCATTGTATTTAGGTTGCGAACATGTTTATATGTATAATTGTAAGCACGCTTAAGTCAATTCATTTGGAAGTGTTGTTTGTAATTAGTTATAGGGCTGACTTAATTGTGTATGTTGTATGAGCGTATAAATATAAGGTGCGCCTATTGTATTCGACATGGAAGTTGAAATAGAATTGTGATAAGCAGAGCAGAAGTGTGCGAAGACACTAAAAGATGTATTAGAGCTTTGCTAGAAGTCAAAGCATCAGCACATCAAAGGAACTGATCTGACAAGTAGTGTCACAGTGACAGTTCATCCTGCAGATATAGTGTGTATCTGAGATCAGAAGGTTGTATCCTTCACCACTTGAGCAGTGAGCTCTTGGACAGTGTGTCCTCTCCCCTAACATGGACGATTGTAAAAGACTCCTAACAGGGTCTGACCCTTAACAAGGTCTATTGTACGTAAAGCATTGTATAGCTACTCCTAACAGGGTAAAGGATCTTCTAACAAGGATCACAAAACACTAGTGCAGAATATTAGTGGGTGTCAATTCCCACTGGGGTTTTTACCTATTTGGGTTTCACTGTAATCATATTGGTGTCATGTGTTGATTTCATGTTTCATGTTTATGTGAATGTTTATTTTAGTTCTTAAGCATTTAAGTTCAACATAAATTTTAAAAAGAAAAGTTAAAATATAGTGAACACTGATTCACCCCCCCCCCTCTCTCAGTGTTCCCATTCCTAACAATTGGTATCAGAGCTCTGGTCCTTAGCATAGAAGTTTAACCACTTGAGGAGATCATGGACAAAGTAGAAATGAAACATCTGAAAAGAAATCTTGAAGCTGCTCTTGAAGATCTGGACAAGTTAGAAAGAGAATCTGAAGAACTAAAGGATAAACTCAGTGATGCTCAGTTAGTCATAAAAAAGGTAAGGAAAGATTTAAAGAATGCTCTACCAGTGATCTAGGGACAATGGTCAAGAAGCTCAATGAATAAAACAAATCCTTAAAAGAACAACTTGAAGAGTTTGATGATAAGCTGACTAATAATCAGGAAGTCTATGATGAACAGATCAAAGAGAACCTTCAGCTGAATGAAGAACTAAGGCAAGAAAACTTGGAAATCTTGGAGATAAGAAATAGAAAAGAAAGCTTGGAGTCTGAATTGAAAGAAGCAAAGAATCATATTGACAAATTAAACACTAGTTCTGATTTGATAGAATCTCAGTTGTATGCAAGAAGAGCCAAAGTAGACACTAGTTGTATTGGATACAATGAAGCATAAAATCAGATGGACAATATGCAAGCAAGAAAGGATTCACAAAAGGAATCTACTGATGCTAAGGAGACTGAAGATCAAACCATAGATAATGGTGGACCACCTAAGAATGAGTGCAAGCAAGTAGAATGCACTTGTTTTGCATGTAACAAGCATGGATACATTGCAAGGAACTGTACAGAGGTAAGACCTTTTAATGGTTACTGTTGATTCATGCAATAAATTCGGTCATAGAACTATGAATTGCAAGACTAGCAAGAAGAACAGGACTCAACAAGATCAGAGAAATCAGAATCAGACAAATGTAAGAAGTTCTCAGAATGTTACATGCCAGATATGTAACTATAATGGTCACACAACAAAACAATGCAGAATGATGACTCATGTCAATGCGCTGAGGAATATAAGACCTCCAGTCATTTTTCACTCTTGTAACAAGGCTGGACATATCTCAAGGTTCTATTGATCAAGGACACAATGTCAGGAAAGCCCTAAAAAGGCCGAAGAACTAGTTTTGGATCTAGTAGGAGAAGTTAATTTTGTTAAAGCCTCAGATGATGCGAGCATGATTTGGTCAGAGAAAAAGAAGGACAATACTGATGAGAATGTATTGGATGCATCCGTAGTGGACGTACCCTCTACATCTAGATGAATGGCCCTCAGGGTCATAGGGGGAGCTAATTTAGCTTTAGACCTCTACGTAGCTGGTATACTCATCCTCAGAGTATGCGCCTTTGGACTTAAGATTTTGGAGTATAAAGGTACCTATGTGCAAGAGCGCACATACTGATTATGAACAAAACTCGAGTTGGAAATTTTGAAGTGACAGTCGGGTTTACGCGACTTGCATTAATGACATAATTTTTACTTTAAAGTACACAGAAGTTATTTGATTGCTCATTGCATTCAAATTCAGAGCATTAGGAGAGTAGAAAGAGCTTTGGAAGTTGTTGTGAAGACTTGGAGATTGATCTATCAGTGTTTTGCAGTGCATTTGGTCGGTTGCAGAAACCCTAAGCTCGTTGTGCCGATTTGAAAGCCTTCAGATTATCTCGGAGTTCAATTGGAAAATGTTTACAAGTAAGTCATGGCCACTCCCATTGTTTATGATGTCGCTGAGAAGAAGAGATATGTTTTCAAGAAACATCAATTTAAATCAACCCTAGATGATTAGAGGGAGCTTTCTCCCGCACGCCTATGGGCGTCATGCATGTGGAAGACATAAGGGCATATATCTACTGTAAGAAGGAACCAGTTAGACTGGATAAGCTAAGAGCGCACATGGATACCATGTTGAAACCAGATAAAACATTCATGGATGAATATGCTAAATGGAATGATCACCCTATTGTTGAGTATGCTATGGCATATGAATTCTATGAGACAGAATGGATAAAGATTTTATTGAGTAGAATCCATGATGATTTGTTTTGGATTGGTGATGTACCAGTTAGAATCACTAGTGACTTGATACATGAGATGACAGGCCTTTCTAGGACAGGCGTCGTCCTTCCTGTCGGCAAGGATGTTAGAAAGATGGTTGAGCAAACATGTAAGTCAAGGAGCGATAGGCACGGCATGACAATCGAGCCTATTGAACAAGCTGACATCAAATTGATGTCAATGATACTAGGATACAGGTTTCATCACACCAGCAGGGTGAATAGTGTGTCTGCGGGCACTATTATAGTAGCCATCAGACTTGTGAAGGAAGATGGAGAGTTCAACTTGTGTGAAATCTTGCATGCACAGTTAATTGATAACATCAAAGCTATCAAACATGACAAGACAAAGATATTCAGGTTTGGGTCACTAATCATTTATATGTACCTTCATATTGTTGGGAAGATATCAGATTTGTATTTGGACAAGTCCATTCCAACCATGCCTCAGATATCCAACAAAGCATCCATTGAAAGCACATTAAGGGATTATATAACATTGGAATTGAAGACCTTCAAGGTCAAGATGCAAATGAGATATAGGATTCTAGAGAGTATTGTGGAAAAGTATAAGGATTCAATTTGCTTTATGGTAGAGACAGACACAACTTGTATGGAAGCTGTTGAACCAAGAACTAAGTGGATTCATCCACTTGGCTATGAGGTAGAGGAATAGGTCCTTGAATCATATGCATAGGTATTACTATCAGCCCCCAAAGATCCTAATGAACCTAGATGGGGAACATATGAGGAGAAGACAAGAGAAGTAGATGCAAAGCTTAACAGCGCAGCAACAAAAAGGAAGGTTGCTAAAGTCACATCAGAGATCTTAAGGATTCATGGTGTATCTCAAGATGACCTTGATAAAGCAAGGGATGAAAAGATTTCTTTGGAACTGAAGAGCGCAGATGCAACTAAGGTAGAATCACATGACCCCAAGATGAAGAAGATAAAAATTGAAAAAGATGATAGTTAGAAGGGTAAAGAAGATGATACTTCTTTTGTGCCCAAGGAAACCATTGACCTTACTGCTCCTCCCGAGTATAAGGCAATGCCTAAGAGAAAGAAAGAGGTTGGCACCAGTCATCCATCCTCGAGAGTCACAAGGAACAGAAGGAACACTAAAGCACCTCCTGAAGTAAGCTTCAAACCCAGTCTCAGTGTGCTAAGTGCCAGAATAGTTGATGAGGGAAGAATTGACCAAGTAGAGAAATTCTATGACAAGTATAATGAAATAGACAAATCTGAGATTCATGGTATGTTGGTCAAGCACATGTTGAAGTTCAAGAAAATAGTCTTGGAACTTAAAACAATGATTCCTGATAAAGTATGGAATATCCTTGAATTCCAAAAGAGATAGGCCATTGAGGAAGATCTGTGGATAAGGGAAAAGATTCTTGATGATACCCTTCCTATATGTGAACTAGAAGAGAAGGAATTGTTGTTAGATTTGGTGAAGCCTCGCCTTAGAACTAAGACAAGGACTCTGAACATAATGGACAAGAATTATGAGTTAATTGCAAAAGAGATAGAAAAAGCCTTCGAGAAGGTATTCATTAATAGAAACATGTATCCACCTACTGCGCCCACAGCTAATGTACCCACA
Source organism: Chamaecyparis obtusa (assembly GCA_027943335.1). Lineage (NCBI taxonomy): Eukaryota > Viridiplantae > Streptophyta > Pinopsida > Cupressales > Cupressaceae > Chamaecyparis > Chamaecyparis obtusa. The sequence goes on along the minus strand of BSBK01000682.1, from coordinate 3,615,855 downwards.
CAGGTCACCAAAGGGTCAGAGACCATCAAGGAACAATCTACAGGTCCTCATGATTCAACGCTTGTAGTGGAAGTACAAACAGAGTTAGATAAGTTTGCGCCCATGTCAGAATCACTAAAAAACAACACCATTATCATTGATAATGTGGAGATAGCCATGGCGGCCACTGACACAGAATTAGACAAGTTTGAGGAAGCTTTTGTGAGCACACAAGAAGCTGAGATCTTATGCGGCATCACACCTCCCACTCATCAAGAAGAGGTATTAATTGAAAATATATCGGTTGAGAAAGAAGAAGAGAAAATGGAAGAGGAAGAAAAGAAAGAAGAAGAAGAAAAAGAACAAGACAAAGATGAAATTTTTGTTGAACTAGCCAAGGTAAAACTAGAAGTGATGGATGGCACTCCCATCACTCCCTCCTCAGCATTGTTGTCAAGTTTGACACCTGACACATCCAATTTGGACTCATGGAGAGAAGAAGACCTGATTAAGTTCAGTGTCCTAGCTATGGAGAAGGCAAAGGAGAAACAAGTAATGAGAAATCCTCTCCTTGTGGAATTAGTGAACATACTGAACAGTTTGTTGCCTACGGACATGAAAGTGAATAAGATACACTCGGTTGATGATGTGAGTACGATTATCTCACAGTTCAAAAGTAATTTTTCGAGCCTTGAAGAATCTGCATCCAAAGTTGCAGAAGAGAAGTACCTGAAGAAGAGATTGAATGAGTAGATGAGAAACTTTGCACTAGATCTGAATTCACTCAAGACAGGACAAGCATCCTTAAAAGAATTTGTTGATCAAGGAAGGAAATTCATTGCAGACTACATGGATCAGGATAAGCTTACTGATGCCCATCTTAAGACAATACAAGAAGCAGAAGCTATGATTGAGCAGGTAAAGAGTTCAGTGAAAGACTCATCCACTGATGTGAACATGTGCAACAATGTCTACCAAGGTCAGTTGGACAAAATTGAGAAAGCAGAGAAAGAGATGGCAAAGATAAGGTCTAGACAGACTCAGTTGAGGAATGCTCTTGCGCCCTCACTAGACATTCTCAATCAGAACATCAAGGAGATTGATGCCACAATGGTAACCTATGATCAAGGTCCAAGCATAGATTTGAAGAAGATGGAGAAGCTTCAATATGCTTTATGCGCCCATCTCCAAATAGTTAACTCTTTGATAACTTTTTGGAAGAAGGAGATCCAGAACCTTAAGATAGCATATCCAGATGTTTTCCCTAAGTAAGTATGTGCAGATACAATTTTTTGGTACACCTTTGCCATTGATGTCAAAGGGGGAGTTGTGTATAAAATATGGAGTATAATATGTATAGGGAGATATAAGATTATGTATAAGAAATGTATAGAAGACAAAAGTTTTTTGTGTTGAGGGACAGTTAGCAACTTGGCCATATTCCTTTGTTGCCATCAATGACAAAGGGGGAGATTGTTGGCAAGTTGTTTATACTGTGGTATATGACTAGATATAGTGTTGTCATTATGGCAACAAAGTCATATAGCAGTTTGGAGTCAATGCACTTGATGTAAAGATCAGAATTCGGTTAAGTGTTGAAGATTGGACACTGTACAGAGTTCCTGCAGCTCAGAGCATCAGCGCATGTGTGTATGGACGAATTATGGTATGCGTCCTGGAAGTTAAGTTTGTTAGACTATACTTATGCTTAGTCTATGAGTGCATAAGTAGATGTGCAAGGATGAGAAAGTTACAGTCAGTTGAAGTTGCACAGCGAGTGTGTGCTAGAGAAAAACAGTGCATGGAGCCGACAGTTAGTATTTTGGTTTGTGGTTATAATATAATGTTGTAAAGGCTATGCACCCATTGTATTTAGGTTGCTGACATGTTTATATGTATAATTGTAAGCACGCTTAAGCCAATTCATTTGGAAGTGTTGTTTGTAATTAGTTATAGGGCTGACCTAATTATGTATGTTGTATGAGCGTATAAATATAAGGTGCGCCCATTGTATTCGCTATGGAAGTTGAAACAAAGTTGTGATAAGTAGAGCATAAGTGTGCGAAGACACTAGAAGATGTATTAGAGCTTTGCTAGAAGTCAAAGCATCAGTGCATCAAAGGAATTGATTTGACAAGCAGTGTCACAGTGACAGTTCATCCTGCAAATATAGTGTGTATCTGAGATCAGAAGGTTGTAGGCTTCACCACTTGAGCAGTGAGCTCTAGGATAGTGCGTCATCTCCCCTAACAAGGACGATTGTAAAAGACTCCTAACAGGGTCCGACCCTTAACAAGGTCTACTGTACTTAAAACATTTTATAGCTACTCCTAACAGGGTAAAGGATCTTCTAACAAGGATCACAAAACACTAGTGCAGAATATTAGTGGGTGTCAATTCCCACCGGGGTTTTTACCTATTTGGGTTTCCCCGTAATCATATTGGTGTCATGTGTTGATTTCATGTTTCATGTTTATTTCAGTACTTAAGCATTTAAGTTTAGCATAAAGTTTAAAAAGAAAAGTTAAAATACAATGAACATTGATTCACCCCCCCCTCTCAGTGTTCCCATTCCTAACAATTACAACATCCAAACACAAGGTTTTGTCTTTCATGATTTCCTTTTGGGTTTTTGTTTTAAGTCAAAGCTATTGCATCGACATATTTGATCAGATTTAAAGAAGCATTTACATTGCTAAGGTATGACATATTTCATTATTTAGATCTAGCCTCTGCTATATGACAAAATGATTTCATTTTCTTCATTTCATTTGAAGGTTGATTCCAAACAAGGGTTTGATTTGAGGCGAACCCCTTTATCCAACCTTCTTCCCTATTTTTCTATGTGTGGGAATAGAGGGTGCAACTATCAGGACTTAATATAGAAAGTTTGGGATTTGTCAGAGTGACTATGAAAGTTTTAGCTAAAACTATCAGGTACACATTGGGATTTCTGTTATGTTCCTAGGAACATAACGACCTAGGCATTTTGTACCTTGTAAATCTGCCCCAAATTTAGATCACAAGTTAGTATAGCTTTAGTTTTCATTTCAAGTCATTACAGGTTGCTTATTGTTTTCTGTCAGTCTATATTTCTTGAAACAACTCATATTTTCTCATTCAGTCTTCTATCTTGCACCATCCCGATCGTATTCTTTTAATTCAATCAATCAATCATTTTAGCAAAGGATCATTGCACCCACTTAGCACTTAAGTCATACTTGGACCTAGTGTGTCATCTTCCTTCCGATTGTGCATTAGGGAAAGGAGGAGCAAACTACCTTACATACCTTTTCTTATTGTACACTATGAACTGCAATCCAAGCTATACTATCATCTATAACCACATTACAAAAGGAAACAAGAGTTGACCCCCCAAACGGAGGATCAATAGTAATCGAAGGAGGGACATCAAGATGACAAGGTGAAGAAGTGTCATTAATCATAGGATAAGACAATAGATGAGAGGAAGTATCCAACATTGCCTAAGTTAGACAAGAAGCAAGAGGAACCACATTAGGGGCACCTAGGCATGATGAAGCCACACTGAGAGAAAGGCACTCTATAGGATTCTGGGAAAATCGTCCTTGGAGGAGATTGGAACCTCACCGATCAAGTGATCTCCCTTAGAATCCTTCCACAAAGTAGCATATCCTTTTCATCATGATATAGCACAATATGAAGCTTTGTCATCGAGAAGGGAGGCCCTTATTATCTAGCAGTTGTGTTTAAGGCTTGTCCTCAACCATCAAAACCACATCCCCATGAAAAGGTTTAGATATGTCAATGTCAACTAGAATGCGAGAAAAGGTAGAGTGACCCGTATGGACAATGGAATCATCAACCTTCAAAAAATGATCGAGTTGTTGATGGCCTCATAATAAGAATCCTCCCAAAACTATAGGGGAAGATTCAACAGTCTAGCCTAACCTAGACACAAATAAAGTGATTTGATGAGGAGATTGAAGGAGTTCATGTTTTGATGAAGAGAGAATGCTCTCCCCAAGCCCAAAGTTGTCCCAACACCAAATTTATGTCTTTAGATGAAGCAATGAAAAAACCCTTAGCCTAGGGAAAGAGCTCGATCTTACTTGTCATAACAGACTTCGACAAAAGCCTTGACCCTATTGTGCTAGTTAGGAAGAGCAGACCAAATGGTGGAGAAGTGACACATTAGACCTTTGCACGAGTAGGAGTCCTCATTATCAACAATATCCTTGCCATATACAATAACACGAGAAGCTTTGCCACACAAAAGAAGCCAAAACACTAGTTGAGAGTGAGCAAGCTCAAATCGAATATCATAGACAAAACTATGGGTCTCTATAAAAAGTTAAGACCCCAAGGGAGGGCTAGGGAGAATCCTAGGGCCATTCACCATAGTAGCAACTCCTCACACCGAACCAAAGCAAGCCAAGCCGCATCCTCAAACTTGAGCACATGGCAGCCTAGAATGAAATCACTACCAAAAGGGAGATCCTTCAAGCCTAGAAGAGGTCCAACAACCGAGGTAGGGACATCATTTGCAACCCCACTTGGTACAAAAGGTTTTGCCATAGGGGTGGGTGCAGGGCAAGAACAAGGGGCTCAACTCCGAAAATGATGGAATACATAGGAACCTCATGAGAGGCCAGTGGTGTTGCATGCACATAAATTGAAGCTATGTAAGAAAATGCAATGGCGAGAGTTGTGGGAGCCATGGTAGTTAAAAAAGGGGTACTTCTAAATAATTTGATTCTTGCATATCAATTGTTTACAAAATACTTTGGATCAAGAAATTAGGAACTTGTACTTGTAGACAAGCCCTTAGACATCAAAGGAGACACAAGTAGATTTACAACATTTCACAGTATGGTAGCATACACTACACTAATTATCATCATAGTTGTTTACATCCCTGTTTATTGTGTTTTCCACCATTGTATATTGCTAACATGATTTGAACTATTATCAAGGAAGTTGTAAACTTGCCCTCTAAATAGATGAATACCAAGGAGCTTCTCAATACTATGCTTGTCTTAGATATAGGTACTTATATGGACGACTTAGTTTTATAAGACATCATCAACATGGGAGAGGATTCCACCTACATCAATAATGCACCAAAAGCAATACACCACATGTGCTGATTTGTCCAAGATATTAGAAAATTCATCAATCTTTATATCTTTCCTTCATCATTATTACAATCCTACTCCCATATCATTCCACACCCTTGTTCATCTTACACCCCTCTTACTCCTAACCTCATTCTTATCCATGCTTCCCATATTCATCATACTCCTATTATTCCCTTAGGCTTCACATATCTGGCATACTCAGTATTTCTAAACAACCTAACTTCTAACCATCTCCTATCACCCATTCTCCTTATCCCACCACCATTACCCATCTGTTCTTGCAATGAATAATGTAACAGCTTAGTGAAGTTAAAATACGTTCAATACTCTCCCTTTAAGCTCTAGAAAGAATCGATTTATGAACTAATCATCCTCTATCTTACAAGGATCTTTGGATATCAATTTGTTATGGTCTATCCATTTCCCATGGGCCTTGTGGCACCAAGATTTGAATTATACAATGGAAAGGTGGCCCAATGATCTACATTAGATCATTTAATACTATTGGCTCGATAGCAAATTGCTTGTCAAATTATTCATTTGCACATGATAGAAAATGGGCTAAAATGGTTATTTTCTTGGCACATGGGTTTTATCCATTCAGTTTCCAAACTAGCTAATTATTTTTCCCCAAAATTTCCAAGTGAATACTGATTTGTAACTTACATTTTCAAACTTAAATCAATGTAAGAATATAATGGATGCGCTAATAACCCTGTTAAAAGATTCCTGTAGGGGCAGTGAGCATTCTTCTCGAAATCAAAAAGCTAGGCACCGTGTAAATAAAGTCAATAATGGACAAGTAACTTCAAATGCTATTAACATCAAACTTCACATGCAACAAAAATTTGCAAGGCCTCACAATCCCCTTAATATTATATTGGGGAGCTTCTAAGAGCGAAAATGAGCATTTTACCACCACTTACACCATCAGACACTTCAGGCTGTGTTCTTAAAGATTTTGATTCCAATGCTTTTGGTGATTACCAGAGTTTCAATCACACTAGACAAAATTTAGGGTTGTGAAGAATAAAATATGAGACTTGGTTGATAATAATGTGATCTATGCGGCAAGGATAAATGTTGGAGCAACCATTCCTATTGTCATTGCCCCTCCTAACCAGAATCCCCCAAATTTTGTAAGTCCTTTTCCACAGCATGATCAATCAAATTCCACGGCTATGTTTGGTTCATGTTTTCATTCCAACAGATTCTGCACATTATTTCTAACAGAAAACTACATTTAACCTGCTGCCAGTTATACTTCAATGTATGACAGTAAATAATCTGATATTTAATTTCTGACAAGTACGAACTTAAAATTATAGACCAATCTCAGCATAGATTGTAAGTCATCCAAGTACTCTAACGCCTCATTATGTTTAACAGCCTCGACTTGGACATGGTGTAGCTCTTGAAACTCGTTGGTTAGACTTGGACAATTTATTCTTATCATTAATGCAGACATTGCAATTTCATATATTAGTCATCTGTAGTGCTTCAAATGATAGAATTCATTAAAGTGCTTTGAAAATCTATTACCATGCATAAAAAGGACTATGGACTGAAATTTCTAACATGGAAGAAATGGAAGCTTGAATATCCAGAAGAATCAAACTTCATGCAGTTTACAGATTGCACAAGATTAAGAATTTTAATAATTCATTACTGAAAGAACCAATCTATGACATTCTTCAGAGAGCTGTGCAGAAATTAGATTGGTGTAACCGAATACTTAAGACTCTAGAAAGCGAACCGACGTGAGAGAATAGCCATATTAATTATGTGCTTATATAATATAGAGATAATTTAGAGTACAAATGAAGCCCTTGTTAAATTGAAATGATTCACCTTTCTGTTAGTTATGGGTAGAGAGAATTAGAACATGACGTGTTTATTTTGGGCACTATTGCTGAAAGAACGGATTTGGCATCAATTCAGGAGATTCTTGAGGTTCAGCTCTGACTGGAGTTTACACCATCATTGTTTGAGATGATGCAGGGAGTGTCAATCAGAATGTTGGCATTAGAGCTTGCTTAATGTGGGACTGCAATCTTGCAGCTGGCACCAAACAAGGTGGACTTCGCCACCACTGCCATTCATTTAGTGCCTAGATGAATTATAATCCAAGTGTTGAACAACAAAAACGCACATTGAAAGAACAATTATTTTGAGAACCAGCTTGTACATCTTGACATAAAACTTAAAAGCGTTTAAGGCTTTAGTATAACATAGGCATAGCAGAGACTTCACACACTGCAGTCAGAAGTATCCCTTCTTCTGAGCACTGAGCTGCCTTACAGTCTTATCTTTGGTTTTGTAAACTCCTCATTGTGCTCTCCTTGACCTCTAGCTTCAATGCTTTATCTTTAATGTTGGATGGACTTGCCTTTGATGATTTGATCTACACCCTCGAGAAAGCAATCTACCCACACAAATACAAAAATACAAAAATTCAAAATACAGATCAAGAAGAAACAAACTGAATTGAACAGCTACTCAAGACCCTAGTCAGGGTTCTTGGGACGCAAGCAATAACCTTGAAAGCATGGAACAATAAATTATTCTAGAGAGATACACACAAAATGTACCATAATACACGCATAGGCTCCATGACTGGGATCATCAGTCCAGCACAGAGCTACTTTAATGCAGATACCAGTCCAACAGCTGTTGTAGATAGGATGTAGCATTGTAGAGAAATCAATTTGCCGCAGCTGAAAATTGACCTCAATTAGAAATATCCTAGGGCAACCAACACCCACAAAATACTTTCAAGTTCTCGCATGGAATCATGACAGTTGTTATGTGATTTGCAGAGGTAGCCTTGAGCAAATTTTTTATTTTCTCTATTATTTTGGGATGTTCTTACATGCTTAATTTTGGGCTGTTTAGAAGTCCTTGCAGCCTTATGATAAAACGACTCTAATGGGAAAAAAATGTTCCAGGCTACTTCCCAATATAAATTGAATTTTCACTTTCCAAGTTACACTGAGACTTTTGTTTGTGGTGCAGCCCAGAGTCAGTGACCCAATGAAGGGCGATTAGCCCTGGCAGCTTACAGAACTCAATGAAAATAAAGTAGAACTCAAATAACAATTTGAGATCTTATTCAAAACCAGCAAAATATTCATGAACAGAAGTCATCATTACATGGAAATAAGACTCAAACAAAGACTACAAAATAACCAGCAAAATAATCTGATGGAAACCACACCAATACCATCTACAGTGACAAAATCATTGCAAAAACAAAAGAAAGCTGCAACACACACCACCACTGTCCTTCAACACACAAAACCCCCTAAGTTTGACACTCGATGATTCCCTTCAGCACATACAGCAGATCCTTTAAAATTAGCATTGTCATCTTTTAAATGAGCTGTTTACTAAATTTACAGTCCATTACAATCTTCCACTAGCTGCCAACAAATCAGTCTGACGAAGTTTCACTCGGTTGCTCTCAAATAAGAGACTTTTCAGCAAAGAATAAATGACTGCCGCCCCACTACTGCAGTCACGAACCGAAAATAGAATTTGCCCTTGCATCAGTTTGTCAGCCCAGGCACAATGCTATCCTGTCCTTAAGTTATATGTAACATGCAGGTCAATGTCAGTTGAAAGTTCTAACATTGATATAATTTGTGTCATCTTACTTATAAATGTGAATCCACACAAAAATATCAAAATGGAATTGAAATACAGAGACTTAAAATTGAAAATAGATGTTAGTATATATATTTCACATGCATAGTCCTGTGGACCTATTCAAAATGCATATTTTAAGTGCCAATGCATATTCTCGCCAGACTTGAGACCATTCCCTAATCTGTTGATGACCAAAAAATCACAACTGCATTTACACCTACTAGGCTGTTGAACTGATCTTCAGTCTGATGATCAACAGCTTCAATCCTTGCTACCCTAGTTCAAAACAATAATGAAAATATGTTGGATAAGATACGCTGAAGAACAGAGCTTACGCTTCTTATGTCTCCTCCTTGAAAGCAAGCATAATTCACCCCATTTATAGTATCTTTGGTATTTGTGGTGTTACAGAGTCATTGCGCATTTTTCATTATTTGACGTGGCAATGAATAATTGTAATTAGTTTCTAGTCCTATAAACCGCCTTCCATATAATATAAGAATGCTTAATTATCAGTTCCACAAAAGATGACCAGTCGCTGATATCTGGGGTTTTTCTCAATCTATATATTTCAAGTGACATTCATAATCAGACCTGAAACAACATTTTAGATGTCCTGCCTATTGCATGGTTTTAGGGCATGCAATAGAAATAGATCAGAGAATCTCTGACATAAATTCTTCAAGAAAATAGCAAACTAAAGAGCTGGAAATGCAGCGCATAAAATACCAGTTCTCACCTGAAGCAAAAATGATCCACTATATCATCATCAAATAAACAGAAAATCTATTGATCTTATCATTCTAACATGTTTACCAATACAACTTATCATGTTCAGCGTTCCCAATTGATCAAATGACAATAAGTTTAAAAGGCAAGGCAGGATAAGAAAACATTTGATTTGTACATTACCAAATGCAATGAGTTCGATTCAAAAGCTACACAGTTGAATCGTGATAGCAATATCATAATTGTACATTACCAGATGAATTAAAATAATCTTCAAATGCCTTGCTTTGCATGCTGTACTACAATTCTCAAAAAAATCTGTTGGACATCCGCTAGCACATAACAAAATGATTCAAAGAAGATACTTCGATTCTTCTTAATAATTCTCATTCTAAAACGTTCTAGTCGTACTAATCAAGGAATATTCCGATGAAAATCCTTTAAATGGCGACAAGAACAAAAACTATAGCTCTTCCGAATTACAACAACATAGGCCATAGAAAATAGAACTAAAATTTACTCCTTGCATGAAAATCCACTATAACAAATCTATATCAGGCAGATCAATATCTAGCCTTAGGAAATATCATTTATTTAACTCCTCAAAAACATCAAGCGAGATCCACGGGATCCATTGAACCTAATTAATGCTTTGCTTGGAAGGCCTTCATAAATGATACCAATTTCTCCACTCCTGCCAATGGCATTGCATTGTAGATTGAAGCCCTGACTCCACCCACAGATCTGTGTCCCTTGAGCTGCAACATGGCCTCGCTGGCTGCCTGTTTGATAAACTCGCTCTCAAGCTCACTCTTTTCAAGTGTAAATGGTACATTCATCAGGGACCTTACAGATTTCTCCACAGGGCACCTATAGAATCCATTACTCTCGTCAATTGCATCATACAGGATTTTGGCCTTGTGGATATTCTTCTTTTCAATTTCTTTCAGACCTCCCTGAGCAAGGAGATCCTCAAACACCAAACCACACATGTAGATTGTAAAGCAGGGAGGAGTATTATATAATGACTTGTTTTCAGCATGGATCTTGTAGTCAAGCATGAGGGGGGTAGTGGCTTGGGCCTTGCCAATAAGGTCGTTTCTGATTATAACAATGGTCACACCAGCTGGCCCTACATTCTTCTGGGCTCCAGCATAGATGATCCCAAACTTAGAGACATCCACGGGCTTGGAGCAAAAATTGGATGACATATCAGCAATGAGAATGGTACTATCCCCTTTGGTCTTAGGGTAGTCCTTAAATTCCACACCATGGATGGTCTCATTAGCACATATGTGCAGGTATTTTGCATTTGGGTTCAACTGATATTCCTCCTCAGAAGGTATCCTAGTATATTTTGTGGACTTTCCAGACCAAACCAGATTGGCCTTGCAAAACCGCTGCCCTTCTTTAAAAGCCTTATCACCCCAGGATCCAGTCACAATATACTCTGCTGTATCTTCAGGGCCACAGAGGTTTAATGGCAGGCAAGAAAACTGAGTCGAAGCACCGCCTTGGAGAAAAAGGACCTCATAATTTGCAGGAATACTCAGAAGCTCACGCAAATCAGATTCAGCCTTTTGTATAACAGAAAGGAATTCCTTACCTCTGTGGCTCATCTCCATTATGCTCATTCCAGATCCCCTCCAGTTGTAGAGCTCGGCCTGTGCTTTCCTCAGCACATTTTCAGGAAGTATGGCTGGTCCAGCAGCGAAATTGAACACACGAGCTTCTTCCTGATCCTCCACCAGATCTGCGGCAGCAGTCAACGGTGCAACTGCTGTACACTTGATGGCCAAAGATTCGTGACATGGGTTATAGCTAGTTTTTCCCAGAGATAAAGATGGCTTACACAGCTTCTTTCCTCTGACAAAAGATGGACTACCCACCAAAGCATTTGTGGGCTGTGGGGGATTTTTGAGCGCTAAGGCTTTCTGGCATGCTACTGAGGCTGCCATGGGATATGCTGACTACTATTGGAAAGGAAAAAATTTGGATCTCGGCCCTCGAAGCACAAGCAGTGATTTGGGAAAAATGGAGGGGAGGAAAAGGGCTTCAAATATAAAAATCTAAGAAAGGCAGAAAACTGCAGAGTGCAGAAGACTCAATGATGTTCGCGTCTTTAAATACCCACGTTTCCCTGGGCTTTCCTCTAGCCTACTTTCTTACTGTAGAATCTCAAAAAATTGAATTTACGGTCAAGGACGTTTTTTCTAATTAAAAAATAGTAGTTAGAATCAGAATCCTAGGGCTAAGAATCCTTGTGCTAGATGGGATACTTGGAGTGAACGCTAGGTTATGCAAGTTGGAGTTCAGTCAAACAACTCATGTAAGTTATCATTTTCATGGTAGGTAGCAAATTTTCATTTGGGTTAGGACACCACTTCCACCTTCGACATATCACACGGTACCTATTGGGTGTCAAATACCCAATTCTCTCTCATTGATGTTAAGTATTCATAAATAAATGTTTTTTTAAAATTTAATTATGTTGATGGATGGTCTAATTTTTATTATAATTGAATATCATATAGCTTGAAGATTTTAATGTTTGATTTACTTATTATTTTATAGTATTTATATGTTTTTATAAAAAAGTATTTCATTTGAGATAATTATTTTTCAATTGATAATAGAATATCAAGAATACATTTTTAGTTTTGGTTGAAAGATAGTTGAAAGACAACTACAGTATTACTAAAGATCGCAAATCATAATTAAAGGATAGTAGCAATACGATCATAGAAAGATGAACAAACCACACAGAGTCACAAATTATAAAGTAACTAACTACACAAGGTCATTGTAGAAGGGGATATAGGCTCATCGATGTCGACTACTATGTATCATGTACACCCAATGTCGATGTAGAGAATAAAAGAGAAAGATTAGTATATTAATGAGTCGAAACAAAAATTAGAACCCTTTCAAAAGGACAACAAATGATACTCTAAAACAATATCCCTACAATTATATATCCTTGAAAAAAATACATATCAAGTATGAAGCTTAATTGCAATTCTCTATAGTTGTGCAAATTTAAAGAAAGAATTACCACATGGTCTCACTACATCAATAGAATAGTCATGAAGATGAATTCTTTGATCTTCTTAGAGACCCAAACCTTTCTCCACTGTCTCACACAAGGTTTTCTTTCTATATCTCTTTTGAAATGTCAAATGAAATCTTAGAAATAGTTTGTAACTATAAGAATTTTTCAATAGCAACAACCCAAGATCTAGGCATCAATGAATAGTAAAAAAGCAAGAGGGACAAAATGAACAAGAGCCAATCGTATTCTCATCAATGATGCAATAATTGAATTAACTGAATTCCCTTAAGTACAATGTAGACATGTCTGCTTATATAGGCAAGGCAATAGAAGAACATGATAACCAAGAGATAACTTATCATCCACACAAGTTGGAATCACATGTCCACCAAAGGTGGATCATCCTCCATTATGCAATGAAGTATGTGCAAACACGTGGAGGATGATTAAGTGATAAGTGCACTAAAGGTGAAGACAACACATGAAATGGAATGTGATAAAAACTATCACCACCTAAAGTGAAATTTCTCCTACACCATTTGCAACTCCCTAAGTGTCACATATGCAAACTACTATAAAATGCATTATCCTAAGTAAGCTTAAGTAAAGTATAATTAGGTGAATAATTAATTAAACCAACACACCATTAAGTGTAACTTAGGGGAATGTAGACTCAAGCTCACAATGAAATATGAGCTTCGGCTACTAGGCCATATTAGGTACCCATGTACAATATGTAAATGAAATATCACAAAGTGGAGAAAGGGAGAGAACCACGTGAGATAAAACTCCCCTCCAAAAGAGAGAAGAAAACATACAATACTCTCAATAATGAATGAGAGAGAAGAAGAGAGACCATACAACCCCCCTGCTCCCCCAATGTAGAGTCTCCTACAAAGATGGTCCAAGATGACGATAAAAAATCATCTATATGAAGAAAATAAAGCCAATGTTGTACCAAGAATGTTAAAGTTTGACAAAACCAAGTACTAATGTTGATGAAGAACTGATGATGAATCACTCATTACAATGTGATAAAGATAAGGCCTAGAGACACATGCTTGAATGCTCACAAATGGCAGATTGGTATTGTTAGTGTATACACTAAAAAATAACTTCATTAATTAATTAAATATTTATTATTTAATTAATATTGACTTGATGAATTAATTAAATATTTATTATTTAATTAATATTTATTTTCTCTATTATTAAATAAATTATTTAATTTATTTGATATATTCACTATAGCCTATTCCTCTTATCCTAAGTCCTCTAAATTAGTCTTATTAAAGTGATTTAATTAATTTACCAATTACACAATCACTAATATGACTAAGTCCCCTAGTCCACCTCATAGATCTAGTCACCTAACACATCACCTTGGCTAAAATAATTAATTTTTATTAATTATTAATAAATCATTATCCTCACACACACATGTTCTATTTTTTAAGGGCTATGTGGCCTCATAAGACTTGGTCTCATAACCACATGTCTTCTTCCAAACTAAGTTAAGAAGCAATCCCTATTCTTAAGGAGCTTCTCAAGCCACCTCAAGGAGTCAAAGGTGACTCATGGGACACTTGTACCAAGAGTCCTCATGAGGAAAAGGTCTTTCCCCCTTCCTCTCAATGGTCTTTATGAGACACTTGACATGTTTCTTTCCCTTCCACCTTCTTCTCTTCCATGTCAATGTAGGAGAAACATCCTCCCTATTCTTCCTCTCACATTCCAACTACATCCCCCTTTCTCTCAACCCCTTCAACCAAATCAATAACAACCCTAGGATCTTCCACCTTTCAATATCCACCCTATGATCGTGCCACCTAGGCTTTAGTCCTCCAAAATCCTATAAAAGGAGCTACATTCTTCCTTTGTGAGCCTAATAGCAATAGTGATTTCTAGCATACAAGCATTCAAATCTTCAAGCAATCAAGCATTTCATATAATTTGTGAGCCATTTGCATTCCTTCTTCCATCATTTGCATAATTAAGGTTTTTAGGCCATTTTTCATATCACTCAATCTCCACACTTTGGCAACATCTTGGGCAAGGAGCTCAATTTGGAAATCTGAGAGCTCAACACATCCAAGGAATCAAAGCTAGGAGGACAATGAAGATAAGCTACATGGTAAGTGAAGGTAAAAATACTTGTTTTTGAATTCAATTAATCTTTGTAATCTTCATTGTGTTTGCTTTAGATTGATTTAGTAGCTTAGAATAGTTAGTATTTCATTTCTAGTAATTAGAAATCTAAATTGCATACATTTTTTGTGCCAAAAATGTAACTGTAACTGGCCTAAAATTGTATCCATAGAATGTATATCAGTTATTTGAATTTAATAAACTAAGGGTTTATTTGAATTCAAATTTACATGAGCTTTAATGTAATTTGTATTATTTATTTGTTTGCTTTCCCTCGAGGATGGAGTTAAAATGTTGTGTATGAACAACAGTAACTAGTGTATATGATATAGACACTTAAGTAAGAATTTCAGGCTAATATAAGAGGGATGTGTCAATTTTAGAAGTTGACATATTGTGATCCCAATGATTCTTTCCTTTTGTATATGTAGAAAATCAATATAGCTCAGCATATGATTCTCTGACCCTAGATAAGGCACTAGTCTATACATGGCTCCCGATGTTCTCAGTAATAAATCATCTTGATTTCTTGTTGTTTATTTCTAGCATGGTTAATTTGAGGCTTCCAATTTGTGATAAGGCAACACTAAAATAGAGTTGAGTCGACTCTATAATACAACCAATGCATACTATGTTACATTAGATTTGAAAGAATATCTTTAGGCCCCAATGAAATAGTAAAACCTCATTTGACGCCTCACCCAAAATTTTGCATTGAAGGGGATACCCACCCGGGTTTTATAGAGCCTAAAATGAAGGAGATATTCCACATTTCTAAGGAATTCTAAAAAATGGCTAGTGATATCAGATTTTTGTTTATGGGAGAAGGATAATCCATAGGAGAATTTGAACCATCACTTGGAACAACCAACAATATCACCATCCATCTTGCTTGCATGGCTTCTACTTGGCCTCCACTTGGCATCCACCTCCTCAATCCTATGTAATCCTAGTTCTTCATCCTACTTTGAATCATCACCATCCATTACCTTCCAAAAACTATAAATAGGAGTCTCTCCTTATGCATTTGATCAATCACTCTTTTTCATTGTTATCATGCTAGTTTAATTATAGAGCTTTTAGAGACCATTTAAGAAATTGTATCATTTTCATAGTATTTCATTCATCGTAGTATAGAATTATGACTCTCTTAGCTTAGTTTCATACTCATATCAATTAGTTTTGCATCTCCCTTCACTAGTTTTCATATAATTCTTTATCTAGATTTGTAAATAATATCTTTATTTCATCCATATAGTTTAGTAATAATTTGGGGAACTTACTAGTTGTGTTTTGGAGAGCATGTCCGTGTAATATCATTCAAAGAGAACATCAATGGAGTAGGGTGCCTCCATTTTATCTCAATCGAAGGTACAATTGTTTTTAGTTAGTTGTATGTTTGTTTTGTTGTGTTTTGCATTTAACTAACAAGTAAATGGAGTAGGATGCCTCCATTTTAGCTCAATCAAAGGTATGAGTGAGTTTTAGTTAATTATATGCATGTTTTTATGTGTTTTGCATTTAACTAATAGGTAAATTTATCCATATATACAATTAGATGAAGATCAAATCAGTTTTACTAAGGCATTTGAGCAATTTGTTCTTTAAAAAATGAATGAGGCAAAATGACTCATTAGTCTCCATCTTTCTAATAATTTTTTGTTTTATATTGTGGAGTGTCAAATACCTAAAGAGGTGACAAACATGCTTGTTGAGTTGTACAAAAAGGTCAATCAATCCAAGATCTTGTAGATTGAAACATATCTCGCTTCTCTTTCTCTAACTGCATTGCCTACTATTAAAGAATTCCTTTCATAGTTCAAGTTGATTGTTGTAATTAAGAGGATGCAATTATGATAGAGATGATATGGAATGCATCTTCTTTATATTGTCTAATTTGAGAGGTTCTTTTAAAGTTTTTTCCTGTACCTTTTATTCTACTATGGATGCTATGGGAAATATTATAATATGACTACTTTGAGGTGTTTTGCAATTTTCTAACTAGGGAGCATGCCAAGTTGATTCAGGTGGATGCTTTTCCTAATACTCATGCTTTGATGGGTCAATATTCTAAGAGAAAGGGTAAGAATAAGAAGAATCCTAGGATATATTCTCCTACAAGTGGTGAACCTCACTCCAAGCCTAAGGTAAAAAATGATTATAAGACTAATCCTCCACCCCCTCCTTCTAACTCAAAGGGGCCATCCTCCAAGTGTAAGAAGATGAAGGAACATTTTTCCTTTTGCAGAAAATTTGGGAATAATGATGTGCATTATTTTGTGAGGCTAGCAAAATTGGTGAAAGCTATAAGAAAGAACAATATTGTCATGTCTAATAAATATAATACTGTCATGTCATCTCTCCAATTCATAGAGAACATGAAAGAGAAAACTACCATGGTATCCTAAAATAAGAGGTAACAAAATAATTGTAAAAATTCACACCTAAAGTAATGGACAACCAATAAACATGATAATAAAATTATATATATCACACAGATCCAACATCAACACCATCCCCTAGAAACCAAATTCTTATGCTTATTATATGCTCTATAACTCCTTGATAACTCTTTAGATCCCTCAAAGAATAGCCTTTTAACTTACAAACTTGGGTGTCAAAGCACAAATCTTCAAATTTTCAAAAGTGGATGCCTACAAGGTATATTTACCCATTTTGTCTTATCTCCATCATTGATACATGTTCACACATAAAATATGCAATTTAAATATACCATACAATACAAATATTAACTATTTTTCCTCTCATTTCTCATGAGACACTTTCCAACGAACATGGAGACATGAATGACATAGGAGTTCAAGGTTAATGTGACATATCCTTACAAATTTACCATCCAATATTGTTAGATAACTGAGAGTAGGGGGGGGGGGTGAATCAGTTAAATCAGTTATCCTACAGTCCCAAACTCTCAAATGTACTTTTTCAAACTTAATCAACAATTCAAATAGCTTAGTAAGATAAAATATCTATCTTTCTATTTATTTACTGAATACCAATAATTATCCAAAACTGTCTTTATTGATTAATCAAATATACAACATAAAAAGTATGATAGAAAAACAATCACATAAAATAACACATAACACAATGATTTAACGTGGAAACCCTGCTAAGGGAAAAAACACCTAGGACCGGTAACCCAAAATATTTCACTCTTCTGAAGTGAGGTCGGTTAGGAGTCAACCCTATTAAAGGTTACAATGCACATTGTTAGGTGTGACCCGATTAAAGGATCTATCACTAACAGTTAACTTTTGACCAGCATTCACTATGGGGTCAATAAGATAACAATTAACATTCCTTGAATGTCATATGGAAATACAAAAAGACTTTTAAGTCCACTCAGTTAAGAGATTTTACTGTAACAATGGTTAAAATGATACAGTAGTGATCTGATTCAAATACAACTCAATTTTCAAATATTCAGATCTATGCTAAGCTCATAAAAACTCTTATGGTCAATAATAAATTCACTTCCTCATATCCTTCAACTTACTTCACTCAATGTATGTATATCTCTGATGCTCGGTTATGCCTGCAACCCGGTTTTGTTTGTAACCAGTTTGATCAGGAATGCATGAATAATGTCTTTAGGTGAAATCTTTTGCAGTCTCTATTCATCTGACATAATTCAACAATGAATTCCATGTCTCTTATATAGACGTGTAAACTATTTTCATATCAGCCATTAGATTTTGCCTCTTAATCTCCTTCGTCCATTTTGTCTCTTAAACCTTCCTTGATAGATGTGTCTATAACACGTTTCATTCTCTTCCCTTAGATCAACTCTGAATTTTGTCAGTCGTGGATCTTATAATAAACTTCATCTGTTACCTCGAAATCATACGCAATTTCTAGCTCATCAATTTTAGTCGGTTGTTATAGCATTTAATGTTTTCATCCATACTTGGTTAATACTGAATGTGTCAGTGATAACTAACTCGGTTATTACTAGCACTCGGTATACACAAGACTGACTCGGTGTATACATAAATCTTCAAATACTGACCACATTAACTTGTTCAATTCTGATCTCTTCTTCATAATAGAATAATGTAGCATACTCAAGTCAACAATATAATGCCATAGACTCATCAATAAGTTACCCAATGTATACTTTATCCTTATCTGTCATATCCATCTTTTCCTTATGTAGATATCTCATTTCTTCACCATTTCTTCCTTCTACAAATATTCAAATGTTTGTAACTATCATGATAAGTATAGTCAAAACTAGTTGACATCAATGAAAACATATTGACTGATTTAATCATCTTACATATCACTTTAATAGCTCGGTGATCTCTAATCACTGTCTCTTGAGCTCATCAAGATATTCAATCAGTTGTAGGTTATCAGTCTCTCCCTTTGGCATTGATGGCAACACAAATATGCCATACCATACCAAACATATGTTCTACAACGATATAGGTAAATGTTGTAGCTCGGTAATCTCTCCCTAGCTTGATATTTAATATGTTTATTCACTACAAAGAACATTCCATGTAGACTCTCCTTGCAGATTTGATCATTTTCAGTTATCTGATTCTTTCTCTCCCTATAGTGGATAGATGTTAGACTTTCTCTCCCTTTTTGTGCTCTCATCAACAGATATTTCATATGAAATCTCTCTCCCTTTGACAACAATGCCAAAGAAAATAAATAGCTCTTCAACAACCAATTAGTTCTCTGGTGTTCGGTCCAGATCAAGTACCTTCATGTACTAATATACAATTCTTTGTTCCAGCTTCTACAATCTTTCACAACCTTAGGAATCCTAAAGTGTGAGCTATATGCATCAACATGAATTTTTATCTGATAAAGTATAGGTTGATGCAACCTCCTGATCACCTTAGTGACTGATAGATAGGGGACAGACCTCTAGTCTAGTCCTCAAGTACTCAAAAGTGTCCTTCGGTAAGGGCTTGGTAAATATATTAGCAATTTGTTCTTTAGACTTCAAAAACTCCAGTTTCACTTTCTTTTCTTGTACTTGTTCCCTCAAATAGTGATACTTAAGATATATGTACTTTATTTTTTAATGCATCACCGGATTCTTGGAAATGTTTATAGCACTTGTGTTTTTAGAATATATAATCATTGGATCAGTGATCAACTCATTCATTCCTTCCAACAATTGTTTTATCCATGCAATATTTGAACAATTAGCAGTAGCAAAAGCATACTCTGCTTCAACAGTAGACTAAGAAATACATGCTTGTTTCTTACTTATCCATGTTACAAGTCTTTCTCCCAAAAAGAATGCTCCACCGGTTGTGCTCTTTTGGTCATCAATGTTTCCAGCCCAATCTAGATCAGTGTAAACTCGGAGTTCAAAATTGCCTTCCTTTGTGTACCATAAACCATAATCTTCAATTTTCTTCAAATATCTCAAAATCCTTTTAACAACAACTATATGTGATTCCTTAGGATTATCATAAAATCTTGCTACAATCCCAACTGCATGTGCTATATTAGGCCTACTGTGTACCACATACATCAGTTTTCCAATCATTGATCTATACAGTGTCTGATTTAACTCGGTTGATTCATCATCCTTTGTCAACTTATATCCTATCACCATCAGTGTTCCTACCAGTTTTGAATCTTACATGCCAAAAGTCTTTAAGACTTCCTTGATGTATTTTGATTGCGTTATGAAAATCTCCTCATTCTGTTGTATAATCTACAAACCTATAAATAATTTAATCTCTCCAAACATTAACATTTCAAACTCTTTTCTCATTTCATCAACAAAAGATTTGCAAATAATATCATGTCCTCCAAATATTATATCATCAACAAAAATTTCAGCAATCAAAATATTGTCATCAAATTCTCCTTTCATGTACAAATTGCTATTGTCACTTGTCCTTACAAAGCCAATACTAATAAGATAAGAATGTAATCTTTCATACCATTCTCTTGGTGCTTGTTTCAGTCCATACAATTCTTTGTGCAGTCTACATACCATGTTCTTCTTATTTGGATAAACAAAACCTTTAGGTTGTTCTATGTATACCTCTTCCTCAAGAATTCCATTCAGAAATGCTGATTTCACATCCATTTGATATACTTTGAATCCCTTATGTGCAACATATGCAAATAATACTCAGACTCCTTCAAGTCTTTCTATCGGTGCAAAAGTTTCACCATAGTCTATAACTTCTTCTTGTCCATATCCCTTGCATACAAGTCTTGCCTTATTTCTAGCTACTTCACCATTCTCATTCAACTTGTTTCTAAAAATCCACTTACTACCTATTACATTTTTATCACTCGGTCTCGGTACCAATGTCCATGTTTTTTTTTTCTCTATCTGTTCAATTTCTTCATTCATGGTTGTAATCCATTCCTCATTCTCAAGTGCATCTCTAACATTCTTAGGCTCAAATTCATAAACTAAGCATGTGTTCTGTTTTAACTTACTTTGTGTCATCATGTCAGCTTGCTTGTCTCC
The DNA here is from genome assembly GCA_027943335.1 of Chamaecyparis obtusa. NCBI lineage: Eukaryota > Viridiplantae > Streptophyta > Pinopsida > Cupressales > Cupressaceae > Chamaecyparis > Chamaecyparis obtusa. The sequence continues at coordinate 3,594,695 of BSBK01000682.1, read as the reverse complement.
AATGATTTGGTTATGTGGATGGTGTCTTCTAACAAATCTCGTCAGTACTTGTTCTCTTCTTTGCTCATCATTCGGTTCAAGTTCATTTTCTTCCTTGGTAGCTTCTTCTTAATTCTTGGTTTGCATTTGTTTATTCTCGGTAGCATTTTCATGTCGCTCGGTAGACTTATCTTGTGGCTTGGGTAGATAGTCTGGATGCTCAACATATGTAAACCTACCATAGTCTTCTGGTTCCTTCCTACTTTCTTCATCATTCTTCTCAGTAAATTCATCAACTTTCACATTATCACTTTCACTCATTTTGTTAGTAGCCTTGTTCAAACATTTGTATGCTTTGCTCTTAGTAGAATATCCTAGAAATATTCCTTCATCACCTTTAGAATCAAATTTACCATTTATATCATCTTTCAAAATGCAACATCTGCTTCCAAAAATTCTAAAATAACTTACATGTGGTGTGTAGCCAAACCATAACTCATAAGGTGTCTTATTTGTGTGTTTCTTCAGTTGAACTCGGTTCAAGGTGCATACAATAGTTCTAACAGCTTCTCTCCAGTATGTTTGTGCAACATATTTCTTAATCATCAGTGTTCTGGCATAGTCAACTATAGATTAGTTCCTTCTTTCTGCAATACCATTCTGTTGTGGTGTCCTCGGTGCAGAAACCTATCTTTTAATTCTATGCTCATTACAAAAGTTAGTGAATTCATCAGAAATAAACTCACCTCCTCTATCAGATCTTAAAAAATTTAATTCTTTCCTGATTTCCCTTTTAACTTTAGCTTTATACCACTCAAACAATTTGAAAGCTTCAAATTTCTCTTTCAAGAACATAACTATCATCATCATAGACTAGTCATCAACAAACAAAATGAAATATTTGTCACCATAATAACTCTGAGTTCTCATAGGACCACATAAATCAGTATGCACCAACTCCAAAATACCTTTAGAAGAATAGTCTTTGCTCTTAAAACTAGATTTAGTCATTTTCCCTTTCTGACATTGATTGCACATGACATAGTCAGGTTTAGTTAGACTCGGTAGACCTCTAACTCTTCTCTTCTTACTGATCTTAACCATGTTATCAAAATTCACATGACATAGTCTCTTAGCCACAACCACACATCTTCATTTCTAGCCAACAAACAAGAAGTTTCAGCACTGTCAAGATAGAATAGATTACCTTTGGATTGTCCACATGTACCAACTAGCTTTCCGGTTTCATCATAGATTTTCACCTTCTTACTTTCAAATGCAACTTGGTGACCTGAATTATTTAGTTGTGCTACACTCAACAGATTATAGTTAAGTCCTTTCACCCAATATGCATTATCACATCTAATCTTATCATTCAACAACATAGATCATTTTCCTTTCACTTGACAAGGTGTAACATTTCCCATTTTAACCGATCCTCCATTATAGTGTTCAAGGTATTCAAATTTATCCTCATCACCAGTCATATGATGTGTACAACCACTATCAATAATCCATGTATCATTCTTGCTAAATTTAGATATGTGTTATTTCTACATACCTTTCCTCTTCTTCTGAATCATCTTTCATTGCAACAAATACCACTTCAATTTCATCATCAGTGTCGGTGTCGATGTCATTATCATCATCTCCAACAAGGTAACATGCCTTCTTGCCTTTGTTTTTGTAGTCTCGATTGTTTCTTATGTCATAGTGTCAGTTTCCTCTATTATCTCGGTTATCTCTACTGCCAAGCTTTCCATCACCAGATCGGTCATTAAATTTATCTTCATCTTTCCTGTTAGGACATCTAGCAGAAATATGGCCAATCTCTTTACAATTAAAACATGCTAAAGGTAACTTTCCTTTATACCTTCTTTTACCTTCCTGAAGTCTTCTAGCCATAAGTGCTAGCTCATCTTCATTGTCACTACCACTATCATTTCTTATGTTATGCTTACTACTAGACTTACCAATCTTTAGGGATGACATAAAAGTAGACTCAACACTCGGTACAATACTATTGTCATAGTTATTCAGCTCAAAAGTAGTCAGCTTTCCAATTAGACTATCAAGTGTAAGAGTACTACCAAATGCAGATCTCATTTCATGAATAGCAGATATTCTAATAGCATAGATAAGCAGCAAGGTTCTTAGTATTTTACTTACAACAGTTTCTTCCGAAATAATACCTCCTGCTCCTCGGATAGCATTGATCACCTCTTTGATTCGGTTAGAGTATTGTGTGATGTTCTCACCTTATTTCATCTTCATGTCATCAAATATACCTCTTAGGCTTTCAGCTCTAGCCTTCATTACATTTACATCACCACCATAAACTAGTGCAAGTTTGTCCCATGTTTCTTTCGTTGTAGTACATGATTTGACATCTTCAAATTCTGCATCAGATAGAGCAACAAAAATCTATATCATAGTTATATTGTGTTCATGTATGTCTCTCAGCTGATCAACTGTCAAAGGTCCAATAGTCAATTGTATGTAGCCATGACCTAGAAGATGTAGAGAAGATTCTCCATTTCCAGATATGTGTAGTCTCATCCTGCTTTGCCATGTCGAGAAGTTATCTTTGTTCAGCTTAAGCACTTCCCTTTTATACATCTTGTGATCTTTTTCTCAAGTCCTTGAAACTTTCCTCCAAGCAACCAATATGCTCTGATACTAATTGTTATTTAACTAAGAAGGGGGGGCGAATCAGTTAAATTAGTTATCCTATAGTCCCAAATTCTCAGATGTACTTTTTCAAACTTAATCAATAATTCAAACAGGTCGGTAAGATAAAATATCTATCTTTCTATTCATTTATCGAATACCAGTAATAATCCAAAACTATCTTTACCGATTAATCAAATATGCAACATGTAAAGTATGATAGAAAAATAATCATAATAAATAACACATAACACAATGATTTAATGTGGAAACCTTGCTAAGGGAAAAACTACCTGGGACCGGTAACCCAAAATATTTCACTCTTTTGAAGTGAGGTTGTTTAGGAGCCAACCCTGTTAAAGGTAAAAATGCACACTGTTAGATGTGACCTGGTTAAAGGATTTATCACTAACAATTAACTTTTGACCAATATTCACTATGGGGTCAACAAGATAACAATTAACATTCCTTGAATGTCATATGGAAATACAAAAAGACTATTTAGTCCACTCAGTTAAGAGATTTTGCTGTGACAATGGTTAAACTGATACAATAGTGATCTGATTCAAATACATCTTAATTTGTAAATATTTAGATCTATGCTAAGCTCATAAAATCTCTTCTAACCAATAATCAATTCACTTCCTCATATCCTTCAACTTACTTCACTCGGTGTATGTATATCTCTGACGCTTGGTTATGCATGCAGCTTGGTTCTGTCTGTAACCAATTTGATCAAGAATGCATGAATAATGTCTTCACGTGAAATCTTTTGCAGTCTCTATTTATCTGGCATAATTCAACAATGAATTACATGTCTCTTATATAGACGTGTAAATCATTTTCATATCAACCATTATATTTTGCCTCTTAATCTCCTTCATCCATTTTGTCGCTTAAATCTTTCTTGACAAATGTGTCAATAACACATTTCATTCTCTTCCCTTAGATCAACTCTAAATTTTTTCAGCCGTGGATCTTATAACAAACTTCATCTGTTACCTCAAAATCATACGCAATTTCTAACTTATCAATTTTAGTTGGTTGTTATAGCAAATTTAATATTTTCATCCATACTCGGTTAATACTGAATGCATCGGTGATAACTAACTTGGTTATTACTATCACTCGGTATACACAAGACTGACTCGGTGTATACAAAATTCTTCAATTACCAACCATGTTAACTTGTTCAATTTTGATCTCTTCTTCATAATAGAATAATGTAACCTGCTCAAGTCAATAATATAATGCCATAGACTCATCAATAATTTACCCAATGTATACCTTATCCTTATCTGTCATATCCATCTTTTCCTTATGTAGATATCTCATTTCTTCACCATTTCTTCCTTCTATAGATATTTAGATATTTGTAACTATCATGATAAGTATAGTCAAAACTAGTTGACATCAATGACAACATATTGACTGATTTAATCATCTTACATATCACTTTAATAGCTCGGTGATCTCTAATCACTGTCTCTTCAATTCATCAAGATATTCAATCGGTTGTAGGTCATCAGGAGACATGAATTACATAGGAGTGCAAGGTTAATGTCACATAATTTACCATCCAATATTTTTTGATAATTCATAAAGAGGTTCTTAGTTAAAGTATATATTTAATCAATTTTATCCTTGGCTGATTGTGATTATTTTGGGAGATTGATAAGCAAAGAAGTGTGACAAGATTTTTTTAAAAACATTTATTTACCAAGTTTTCTTGTTTGAATGTTACTAATTTTTTTAAAGTGTTACAATACTTCAATGCATGTACATTAATTTTTAATCTTAGTTTTAATCTTACATGAAAATGTCTAAAAAAATGGAGGGCTATTAGTAAATCTGATTGTTTGGTATCACACCTCTACTTTTATCTATGTTTATTATTCTGGCATTTGAATATTTCTTTGTAACCCCTTATAAGGCACCAATCCTAAAAACTATGAGAAATTATGCTTAAATGAACATAAGTATTTAATCAATAGCTTAGGAGTAGACATTTTTTAATTCATCATATGCGTAGAGAAACACATGAAGTAAGTCTTAAATTAATCAATAGCTTAGGAGTAGATATTTTTTAATTCATCATATGTGTAGAGAAACATATGAAGCAAGCCTTAAACATATTTATTTCAAGATAATAATGTTATGCATAATCATATAAACTCAATAGAGGCCATACAAATAAGTTAGGTTTCTCTTGTAACACACTTCTTGATTAAGGTAACCTTTACAAATATCCTCCTAGGTCTAGCTAAGTACAAAGTGAAGGGGATTTTGCCCACTCTTAGCAAAATGAATATTATCCTCACTCTTTTTTGTTGAATTGATTTACCCACCTTTATAAATAGAATTACATTGGTCTTGAAGTGGATTTCTCTCTCTAGAAATGTGAGTCATGATTTTGGGACCCAACACATATAATCCTACTAATTGATTAAATAATCTATTTATTTAATTAATTAGATTTAATCCCTAAATCCTTAGCTAATCCACTATTAATGGGATGATAATATCACATCCATAATTTTAATTTAAAATATACCAAATCACCAATCCAAAGTCAAATTAACATATAGTTGCAGCTAATAACTTTCTTAACCTAATCCTTGTATTCCATTTCTCAATCCAAAACAAAACTAAGTTTGAATCCTCTACATCCATAATATCAATAAGATATAAATCCTATATTTCACATGTGTTTATCACACATGTGTGAGATTTCTTACTTATCAAGTCACACATCAACATTTGGTTTTGACACATGTGTGTGATCATTCATTTGTCACAATCAAACATCCCCATTGTTCATTTCACACACGTGTGAGAGATTTTAGCATCTACCCTTCATTAATCAAGATAATCTCATGGATGGAAGAAAAAACCAGACACAGATTGGTTTGGGTCCTTATGCAAATTGACAGTCATGTTTTTGGAATAATTAATGTTTATGCTCCCAATGATGTGGTGGAAAGAGCTTACCTTTGGTGGTGGATAGCTAATTCATTACCTCTATCCACTCGGGTTTTGTGTGGAGACTTTAATATGGTTGAGGTGGCTTATAATAAGTATGAAATTTTACCATTTTGATTGACAACTGGTGAGTGAGAGGCTTGGTTTTACATGTGCAATAAATTAGGCCTTTTTTATCCCAATACCAATTGCCACCTTCCACTTATGGTTTGATATACTTGGGGAGAAATTTTCGGGCTGGCTTTGAAAGATTTTTTAAACGCCTTGATTATGCCTTGATCTCCTCTCAATATTTTTTTAATTTTGGGATAGATGAATCTTTTCCAGTTCTTCCTTTGTTTAAGTCACTTTGTCAGACCACTTCCCTATTAAATTTAGAATTGAATGGTGTTCTCCCTTGCCACATTCCTTTAAGTCTTAATTTTTCCTCAACATGTCATTATTGAGCCATCCACCTAATCTGGCCCACATTCAGAGGATTGGAATTTAACACCCACTCAACGATCATGTTGGATTTTGTGGTGGAATGATGTGATTCATTGAACACCTCAATTCCTCCATTTTTATGGGAAACAACTAGGATAATTCCATCGACGGTCTTATGCTCAGACTACTAAAGATTTGTGTGCTGATATAGAAATCCTGGAAGCTCATCCTTTTTCAATTGATTTATAGTTAAAGGTGGCTACTCTCCATCATCAAAATAAGTGTTTTTTACAACTATACATACATAGGTGCTCAAATGAAGGTATGTATGCACTGCTTGAAAGTTGGAGATTGAGCTAGAAAGGAGTTTTTTCCTATCTACATCCTTGACATCCCTCTCCAAGTATTAAAAGGATTAGAGAGGGAAGCTCAATCCATACTAAACTTCCAAACATTCTCCAAGCCTTTGTAAATCATTACCATAACATTTTCACTACACAAGAACCTACAAATGCCAGCCAAAAAGCCCTGGAAGATTGCCTTGCTATAGTTCCTTCTCATCTTATAGCCTCTCAAAGGGCTTTTTGTGATCAAACTTTGTCTATTAAAGACCTTAGGGAAGCCACATTTTCCATGGTAGATGAAAAATCCCTTTATTGTGATGGATTCCCATGTGAATTTTATAAATCTCTTTGGGATTGCATTGGTTTAGACCTACATCATGTCTCTCTTGAAGCTTTTCAAAATGGATCTTTAGGCCAAGAAATAAACAAAGGGAATATAAAGTTCATACCTAAAACTAATGATCTTGAAGACACTTGTAATTGGTGATTGATAAATTTTCTTAATTTATCATATAAAATCATTGTCAAGGCACTTGCTTTAAAAATTTGCCATCTTCCTCCCCAGATTGTGAGACCTGCGCAAACTGGTTTCATTCAATCCAGATTTATTCTTGATAATATCATAGCTGTCTGGGAGGGTATGGAATGGCCCGCCCATCAGTCCAACCAAAATTCTATTTTCCTAAAAATAGATTTTGCTAAAGCCTATGACCAAATAGAGTGGCATTTCATTCTCGCCATGTTAAAAGCCCTTGGTTTTGGATCTCATTTTGTGATCTTTGTCCAAATGCTATTTGCAGATTCCTCTGCTTGCATTACTATTAGTGACCATCAATCACATACTTTCGGCTTGCACAAGTCCATCCATCAATGCTATCCTTTGGCTCCATCCTTGTATGTTCTTATAGTTGAAGGCTTTAGTTATTTTCTTGTCTCTTCTATTTCTGTAGGACATGCTCGAGGTATTTGCTTTCTAGATCCCACTTCCTAGCTAGTGAATGACCATTTTGTGGATGATTATTTCCTCACCCTCATTGAGGATTGAGAGTATATATAGAATGCAATCCAATTCCTAGAAACCTTTTTCTTGGCTTCTGGTTTTTCCATTCAATCGCACAAAACCCTTTTTTATCATCAATTTTTTCTTCTATCTCTGCAATGGATTCTTCAGTACGACTAGAAGTGGATTCAACATGGCCAAGTCTTCCACTTTTTGGGAATCCCATTTTCTTTTCATGGTTCTTCTCTAAAGCTTTAGAATGTATTTCTCTCAAATATTAAGACCAAACTAGCCTATTGGTTGACCAAGCCACTTTCCCTTGCTGGGAAATTTCAAATATGCTTCAAGGTGCTTGTAACAACACATGTTTATTATTATTCCTGTTGGGCACCAACTAAATACTTATAAAACAAGATTGAGAAGTTGTGTGGTTTTCTATGGGCATTGGATACAAATAAACATGATTTTCACAGTGGATTGGGACTACATTTGCCTTCCCAAGAAATATGGCAACCTTGGTCTTATTTCTACCCAGAAGAAAGGAAAATCCTTGTGTATTAAATGGATTATTTGTTTTGTTTCAAGAAATAAAGCATGGAAATTTTTTCTTTGACATTGCATCTCTTCTAGGTATCCTTTACAACAACCATCTTGGAAAGGCACTAGTTTTCAAACCCTTTTGCTCATGAGAGAACTAGTGTAAATCCAAGGTTCATTTGTTGCTAAAAGAATTTGGAGATCTTGGGAAGAAGCCAAACCATGACTTCATTGGGATGGATCCACTTTTCAAGATGGAATTTCTTTTAATCAATATAATATCTGGTGGTCTTCTTTAATTCAGGTTCAAGGCCTTCTGTTGGCTTGTCTCCTAGGTGTTCATGCTCTTTTCTTTCATAAGTGTGGCATAAGGACACCTTGAGACCTTTTCTCCAGGCCTACAATGTCTATTCACACTTGGGAGGATTTGTAAGTCTAATTTCATCTGACTCACCAAGATCATCAGACATTTGATACACTTCTCTTGGCTTTGCCAGTGGAATTGCTCCATAAGATTGACATTTCAAGTATCAAGCCCTGGTGGAAGGATTGGCATTGGTATCCTCAGACAACTTTCTTGAGATATCAACCTCAACAAGTATATCGATGGATTTCACCACATTTTCCAATGGTTCATGTCCTTAACCAGTGATGACATCTACAGTCCTCACATTCAACTTAGAGGTTGCAATTTTCCACTATCTAGTCTGCTATCACAAAACCCAAAATAATGCACTTTTCTTGGTGTACTCTTTTCCAAGGTTTACCTTTAGGCTCTCACCTTCACCATTTCGGCATTCCAAATCCCCGTTTTCCTTTTTGAAGATAGTCCAAGTCCTTTCTTCACATTTTTTGGTTATGTAGAAGGGCTTAAAATTATTGGGTTTGGATTCATGATTTGTTTTCTCCATTTTGCCCAATTTTTTTTTCCTGGGATATGGTTCTCGTGGGTGATAACCCTAGGTTTCCTTCCCCATTTCTACAACTTTGTCATACTTTTAGAATGGAAATCTTATTTTCTATATGGAAGGATAGAAATGCAATAATTTTTTCCCTTACTACAATTGATATTAATGTCTCTATTTTTGCTAAAGATTGCATATGTAATAATGTGATGCTATAGATACAAGTACAAGATGGCAAGGTGGCTCTTGAGGTGGCGCACTTGCAGGAAATTTTGCAGCATTGGGGTAATGCCCCTTGTATGGTTGCTAGGGTTCCACTAGATGCTTTTGTTTATGGTGTATGTTCTCCTTCCCGTGGCTAGCGTCGCAGTCACAGTTCTTCTCGCTAGCGATTAGACACATCTTGATCATAGGCTTTGTGACGACGTTCACCTGATCGCATCATTCCACCACATAGATGGTCTGAAACCTCTTCTCATCATGGGTTCCCATTTGGGTGGTCTCCTGTATGTGGTTTTCCTCCTACATCTTCAGGATGACTTGCTTCAGGTGTGAATTCAAGATGGCCTTCTTCTTCCAAATGTTTTCCTAGATTAGCCCTAACAATCTCTCCATGTCAGGGGGACAACGAGAATGGGGATGACAATGCAGATGGATGGGCTCTTCCTAACGATGAACTAGATCCTCCTCCTCCTTTTGCTACTACTTTGGTTGCATATGTGTGTTCTATTTTTGGGCTATGCCCACGCTTTCATTTGGATTTTGTATCTAGGCAATGCCCATATGTTACTTTGGTTACTCTGTTCTAGGCTAGGCCCGTATGACCCTCGGGGAGTGAGTTTAATTCCTCCCATACATAATATTTTTTGATTCTTATGTACTTATATTTTTAAGTTAATATAATTGGTTAGGCTATTACATAAAAAAATCAAGATAATCTCAACCCTCCATTTTTTATTCATATTATTAATAAGTTTTCACCTCACCAAGATTATGACTTGTAAGACTCTATTTACCCTAAGGAAGTTCATCAATCTCCACTATCAAATCCGAGATTAAATCCTAACCCTCCATTTATTGGCAAAATGGTCAGCGCTCCCCTCGAGATTTACGACATGGTTTAACAGCCTCCCGTGTCTTCTATAAGTCTAGTGGTTGTATCAGGCATTAACAGGTTGATCTTTTGGTGCAATGACAACCACACTTGTAACAAGTGGTATTAGAGCTTGGTCACAAGTTCGAATCCCGTTGGGTAGTGCTGAGGAGGATATTGTTGAAAAAATGGTCAGCGCTCCCCTTGGGATTCGCAACATGGTTTAACAGCCTCTTGTTTCTTCTATAAGTCTAGTGGTTGTATCAGGCATTAACATGTCGATCTTTTGGTGCAATGACAACCACACTTGTAACACCATCTCACTCATCTCAAATCTATAATCTAAGGCCATCATCAAGCCTTTCCAACATAGAAAAACTTGGTATAGAATACTACATCAAGGAATCTTTAGGAACAACCTAACACATTATTACAAGACCAACATACCATCATTCAAAGAAATCAAAATAAATTATAGAAGGTATAATACTTCTTTAACTTCGCATCATTTTGTTTACCTTTTCATTTGTGCTCTAATCCAAGGTAGGAGTAGTGAACTTGCATTTGAATTCCTTATTTAAATTTCATTCCTTTACATACAATTAAGAATTGTTATTCTAAAAAATACTTTGTTATAAATTTGTTAGATTCTAAAATATATGAAATGACAAGAAAATTTATATATCACAAATGTTAAGATCAAAATATATTATAAAGATGATATGAGATTAACTAGAATCATTAGTTGGAAGTGTAGCCACAACATAAGATAATTTAGGATATAGATAAACAAGAGAGAAATTTGAAATTGAGTTGGAGTGCAATTGGCAAGGATGAAGAGTGTCACCCCATCTAATAAGGTACAAATTCTTTGAGGTACAATGGGATCGACATTCATCTCTACATGACTTTGATGAAGTAGATCATCTTAACCATTGTAGCTTAAGTAAAAGAGGTATCTAGTATATTTATACACTTACTTAACATGTTATAACCACACACATAGACGACAAATCTAGGTAACAAGATCATATCATGACCTTTAATCGTTATCATTGTTTTAAAGATTTTCCACATTTTCGTCTTAAATATGAACACTTTATTATCTTCACCTTTATCAATTGAATAATCTATATAAATAATAAAACCTATTTCAAAATAACTCTTATTAAAACTTACCAGTCTACTTTATTGTAATTAAAAATATATATTCAACCATACTAAATTTTAAAAAATCCAAATATTCAACTATACTAAATATCTCTTTCCATTTAAAAAAACCCTAAATATTTCATATTATTTGGTTAACGCGTGCAATTAATTGTAGATATTAATTAATTAAAATTTAAAACGTTGCCCAAATATCTTCGGCACTATGTTACCTCTACGTTGATAGTGCAACGATCCTTTGGCATATTCCCCTCATAAATATAGGTTAGTTGGTGTATTTTTTAATGGTTGATTTATTTATTGAATTTTAATCTGATGGAAAATGAAAAGGTGCGTTTGAAATTTTTGTCCCCAACCACTACTACTTCGAAAGCGATTTTCATCTTACCCACCTTGTTTGTTAGGAAAGGGACAAAAAAGTTTGGTGTGCATTGGGAACAGCTTAAATAGTCACGGAGTGGGACATGGAAAGTGCAAGTGAATTCAAAATGGTGGTGGGTTAGTATGAAGTATATATGGGTGTTGGTAAGGGTCCCCATCTTGATATATAAAATGTGATCTAAATATAAGTTGGTATAAAACAAAGTTTTAGCGTGTTGGTGAAATTTAATGGTTCTTGATGAGTTTACAAGAGATCGAGTCTTGTTAAGTGTAAGGATTTGGTACTACAAGAGATGAGGTTGGGATCATGCCTTGGGCGAATTTGATGGAATAGGTACTCTTTAGCGCTTAGCTCTTAGTTAGAAAGGTTTAACCCTACAGGTGCGTCCTCTCGTACCGGGTAGCTAACTAGTTTAGTAGTGTATCTATTTATAGCGATTGTTTGAAATCTAGTTTCTATTTATTATTATTCATTAACATTTGTGTAAGGTATTACAAATAATCTTTTGATTCGTAGTACACAATCATAAGATCTATCTTTGAAGTTGATAGTGCAAGTAACTAAACTACTTTTTTCTACATGTTTTTTTGTGTCATTCATTATTATTGTGTTGAAATAAGTTAAATGGTCACCATGTTGGACACTCAAGTGTAAGTGAAGTCAAATTTGACAAACCCATGTGGTGGGTTCGGGTGAAATATATATGGGAATTGGTAAGAGAGCATGCCCTTATGTACAAAATGTGGTTTAAATATGGGTTGGTAAAGCTTGCATTTAAAAAGGTTATAATACTTTTTTTAAAAGGTTATAATACTTGTACGCCTTAACTTTGAGCTCATATAGTGTTTACACCAATCATTTCAAGATTTCAAGTTATCTAGTATTATGTTGTACATCTACTTATATTTATTGGAGTCTAACTTAATTCAATTTTTACTCTTCAATATTTATAGGGTATTAAAAATAGATATTTTTAGATACTTGATTTATGATATACAATCATGAGATCTATTTTTTTTAAGTAGATAGTACTGATAAATAGAGTATTTTCTTCTAATCTTATTGTATGAATACTCAAATTATTTATTAATTATATTTTAGAACATCTCTAATATTTGATGATGTGGACACACAACAAACAAATTACAAAATTTAGTCATAAATACATATACTCAATATACACAAATGTGGATCCAGTGTGGGTTTGTATCTCCACTCAATATGCATTTAGTGTGGGTTTGTCTCCCCAATCTTCATCTGCATTTTTGAGAGAATTCTTGTTTCAATACCATTGATAACTCTATTTGACACTTCTTAAAGGTGGATGATATCATGACCTCAATGGGTCTCTCTAGCTTTGCCTGAATTTCGATTGGCATTGACATCTCTACACCTCTTCTTAGAGATGTGGTCCTTATAGTTGGGGATAGACCATGGACTCAACCATTGGATTATGAGGGTATTCCATTTTGATTTTGTTGGTGCCTTTCTACTGGTCACTTAACAATTGAATATTCTCTCTCACATTGTAAAAGTGTTGTCACTTGGTGGAAGAAAGCTAACGATGAACATCGGACTATTATGGCTTCAATCTCTTCTTCTGATGACTCTTCACAAGCTGATGTTAACTCCCCTTGGGATGATGCTGATGTTGCCATTACTTTGGCCTCCTCAAATCCTATGGATCCTACCCCACCTGATGTTGGTGTGGCCCACTCTGGTCACACAAACCCTTCTCAGTTTATTGTTCCCATTTTGCGTCATCCTCTAGTTAATGATATGTAGCCAATGGTGTTGACAATCTTGCAAAGAGGATTTCCCCACTTGTTTCCCCTTTTGGTGGGGATTCTAGTGAAAGTATTTCTTCGACATTATTCTAACAACATAGGAAAGATCATTCTTTAGTTTATCATTCTCCTCTCCACATTGCAAGTGAGTTGTCTACCAACTCTTGATGTGAATTACTAGTCGTTTTGCTAGTGTGTTGTTAATGGCATGTTATTGACCTTGTTGTATATGACCTTTTTGGTCAATCTTTGCAAGGGCCAATAGTATTGTTATTAATATGAAACCTTAAACTCCTACTACTGAGTTGCCTCCAATCTTGAAAAATTTAAGCCTATATTTTACGTAATTTTCCTACAATCATGATCTTCCTCCATTAACCATCAAAGTTTGACACAAACACGAAGAACAAAAGAAATAGATCATAATTTTCGTTTATTGATGTTGGATATTGCAATAAAAACCCCATATTTCAGTCCCTAAATTAAGTATTTTAATTTTATTCTATTTTATTCCCTTATATTAAAAGAGGGTTCAAGTGACATTTCTTTGTTTTTTCTTGCTTTTTTGTTTTTATTTGTTTCAAGAGGCTACAAGTGATACACTATCTTTATTCATTATCAACCAAAAATCTTAATTTTGTATTATGTAGACCGTATCTACAATGATTGGTTCCCCGACCTAAGTATCCTATTTAGTCACAGTTTCCTGCAACTCCTCAAGAAACATCCATGGACTATCCTTAGTTCCTGCTCAAAGGACACATGACATCATTGCACAACCTTGGCTTAACTTCATCTCAACATGTATCTTATTTAGTTACAACTTTTCAAAAGAGAGAATCGGGGCTCACTCCCCTGCGTGCTCACTGCCATTTCGTCTACTTCAATGGAGAATCTCAAAGAAATCCTTTCCAATTGGGAAAATGTTGACCATACAAAAAAATATAAAATATAAAAGCCGCCACAACCCCAAATTGGTAAAAGGCTAAAAAGAAAACAATTGGCACTTAGCCACCATCAATATCAACAAAGAAAATCTCTGCACAAGCCACCTTCATCAGATCACGTCGAAACTTGAATGGCATGCTTTTTGCTCGATCTCTTGGAGAGAAGTCTATACAAACACTATTTGTTTAAAAAAAAAAGGAGGCATATACATGTATATGGCACTGGCTATGGTGCAACATATTTGCATTCGCAGCCATCACACGTTCATTTCATACGGCAGCGGTTATGCAGCCACGAAAATTGTGAATCATACGAAAGGAAAACACTTAGTTTTTTTTCGAAAGTTTATTTTTTTTCCAAAGTTTATAAAAAGCTATATAAACAAAACAGATTTCGTGGCTGGATAGCCACTACCATTCCATACCATTGGTGTACTATGTATGTATTTCGTGCACTCGTGCTATGTCTGTTC